>CM062818.1:126849296-127277880 GCA_031772625.1 Pinus tabuliformis
ATATTTTTCTGTCCTTGATCCTTTGGGGGTCCTTTGTGGCTGAGATCGAAGTGAACTTCGCTGCTTCTGGGAGCTCCAGTTCAATCGGAGGAAACTGAATATCCTCCGGCAAGTCCCAAGCAAACAATATAGTCGACAGCATCAACCATGCATAGTGGAAAGTATTGCTCTGATCTTGCACTTCTCTGCAGTTCACGAGGAACTCACTACAGAGGTAGCACGCCCAGTTAAATTGTATGCCCTCCACGCACTGGGCTACTAAAGATACCACTGGTGCCGACACTTCATCTACATGACACTTCCTCATAATTTTCCTTACCAAAATCTGAGTGGCTACTTTAACCACAGGGTCGGTTATGCTGGAGATGGAGTAGCCGCACGACTCCTTATCAAGTTTGAACTTGTCCTTCATTCGCTTGGCGAGGTCATGCTCACCTGACTTTTTGCCAAATTCCTGTTGGAAATAATACTGAGAGGGTGGGGGGGGGTGAATCAGTATTATCAAATCAATATAACTTTTTCATTTCCATACTTAGATTCATATACGCTACTTCAGTTAAGGATACCCGTGTATATACACAACTGTGTTTAATGAAACTAGCGTATATCCTGTAAACTTATGATTCAATTAGTTGATCTTCAATGAATGCATCAGAACATTATTAACCATATTAACAGTAAACAGGTGCAGTAAAACAGAACAGATCATCACACATAAGGAGCACACATGAACACCATGATATAAGGTGGAAACCCAATGTGGATGAAAACCACTTGCTGCAATTCGTCTCTATCTTGCTTTAATAAGAAAGTTCTTTTTACAATAGTACTGGTGCAGTCTTGTACCAGTACGCAGGCTTCTACCTGTAGAAGGCTACAACCTTCTCTTGTTCTCCAGACTCTCCTGGAAGGGAGCTACAACCCCCTTAGCTCTTGTACTAGCTGAAGTACTAGTACGTAGGTGCTGGCCTACAGAAGACTACAACCTTCTCTTTTCTTCCAAGGACCACGTTTCATAAATTTTCATACTGGATCCATAAATACAAAACAATCACTACTGCAATACAATCATCAACTTATACTTGCATCATCAATCTCTAAATCACCCAATACTGAATCACTGAAACCCTGTCATTAAAACACAAGTACCAGAACACAGACCAGAGCCCAGAACTCTACAATAACCACTAGAACCAAACAACAACCTGAAACATCAAATCTCATAATGCATATGCTACTTGACTATATCAAAACCATGTGTATCCGTTCTTTCACCAGAGACAACCCGCGTATATATCTAAAGATAATTACTTATACCTTTGCTGCCATTTCCAACTTGATTCAGATCGAGCCAAGCATCACAAACCCATAACCAGCATACTAGATCTCCACACTTCATCAGACGCTCATTACTTCCACCCCTTGGCCTAATGATCTTCTCCTTATATAGGTTTAGGCTTCTCTCAATACCATGGTCCAAAACCACGTAGAACTAATACCTTAGACCCAATACCTGGGGTCAACACTTCGGACCAAATACCATGGACCAATACTTAGTTTTCTAACATGTACATGCCTTTCCTTCTGTGAACCTGCGTGTGTACGCATACACGCCTTTTGTTCTTCTCACCCGCATGTATACGCGCTTTCATCAAGGTTAACCTGCTATATCTCTTTCTTGACCTGTTGTACTAAGATCTGTCCTCTAATTGAGTTGCCATCACTTGTATCATACCTCTGAGTAAGTTGCCATCAAGGACAACACTTGTATCATAATGCCAACAATCTCCCCCTTTGGACTTGATGGCAACCACCACACCAAGTCACTCTCCCCCTTTGACATCAAGGGCAAAGGGCAGATCAAGAATTTCTCTCCCTCTACTATCCATACTCCCCCTGAGTGCCTGTTGGAATCTCTGATTGGGCTCCCCCTTTGTATATGCCAAGATGTACCAATCCATCCATGCTCCCCCTGAGCACATGCAAGGTCTTTATAACAAAGACCAACAATCCATTCAAGACCATGATAGTCATTAGCCACTATCGTACATCATATATGATCTGCACCATAAGCATCAACATCCAAACTTGCAATACCATTCCTTTGATCAAATAGCAAGATGTATCATTTAGCCTCATAAGCTTCATCACCAAAGACTTCTAACCATAATGCCAACAATGCAGTATTTGAAGTATATGCTCCCCCTAAGCTTGTGCCAACCATCATATATCATAACCGAACCATTTCCTGAGTCTGTTCTGCTGCCTTTTTCTTCTGAGCTCCATATACGCGCCTATGCAGCCTCTAGATCACGTATATATGTGACTTATCTTCATTATATCAGCGTATGCAAAATGGAACACTGAAGGTTTTCACTTTCAGTTTCCCCTGTGTCTGTTATGTCAGCTAACTGAGTTATGTCACACCTTTCTGTCTCTAATTCTATCTTCTTCAATACCTGGAGTTGTGATGATGTATAATCCTCTTGCTTTGGAGTTTGAATTTTTCTCCTACATTCCCTTGCTTTATGTCCAAACTTGTTACATGCATAACATCTTACATGATTTATGTTCCTTCTATTGCAATCAATTGCTTTGTGGCCAAACATATTGCAAGCAAAACAATATCCTTTGAAGTACCTGGAATGTGATGATCTTGTGTGATGGTCTTGAACCATTCTACTTCTGCATCTGGTTGCAACATGTCCAAGATTATGACATACATAACATTCAACATTATTCAATGGAGGAAATAATCATCTATCACATCCATAGTTAGGAGTAAAGGATTTTCTTTGAGGAATTTCTTTCCTTGGCTGTTGATGAGGTTGTCCTCTCATTTCCTTATTGAGCATTTTAGAACTCTCATTAGAGTTCCTTGCCTCACCTTGTGAGCTAGATTCACCCTCAACTGATTCATAAAAGCCAAGACCAGTTTTGATAGTAGGGGATCTTTGACTACCAAGAATGTCATCTAAAATCTTAGTATTATCTTGAAATCGTAACAGTTTATCCTTTTATTCTAATTTACTTTTCAAGATATTTACCTCAACCTGATGTTGTTCTTCCTTTTCCAGATACTGCTTCCTTATGTTTTCTTCAGCTTTTCGTCCTTCTTCCACTTGTTGCCTTAATTCGATCACTTCATGTTCTTGTTCTTCAAGAGCTTCTTTATTCTACTTCTTTGATTCTTTAAGATCTTCCTTTAGAGAGAGGATCTTCGATTCAAGTCTCTGAATTGTTATGCACTGATCTTTTACTACATCCTGCAATTGCTCCCTTACTCTGGTTACTGACTCAATTTTTTCTTTTAATTTGGTAACTTCTTCTGTTTCTACGTCCTTCTTTTCATACGCCATGAGAAGTCTAATGTCTTCATCACTGTTGGATGAGTCATTACTTTTAACATGGGTATAATAACTTCTATTACCTTCTTCAGACATCTTTCCTTTGTTATGAGGGCATCTAGCCGCATAGTGACCAACTCTACCACATGAAAAGAATTTGAAAGGTAGCTTGCCTTTGAACCTTCCAGATCCCCGTTCAAGATTCTTGACAAAATTTACCTCATCTTCTCCTTCTGAACTATATCTTGATTCATTTTCTAATACTTCAAATGTGGCTTCTCTCATATTTGATGGTCCTCCTTTTCTCATCTCCTAAGTAGTTAAGATTCCATGAAGCTGTGACATAGTGATTTTCTGCAGATCCTCCTTTTCTTCTATGGTAGAAACTTTGGAATAAAATTTAGCAGATAGGGATCTTAAAACCTTTTCAACTAAGACAAATTCCTTAAATTGTTCACCCAGATTCCTCATAAAATTGACAATCTCATCTATATGCATAAAGTAATTAGCTACGCTTTCATTACTATGAATTTTAAGATTTTCATACCGTATTCTGAGAGTTTGAAGGTTTGCTCGTTTTACCTGTTCATCTCCTTTGTAGCTTAGAATGATTTTGTCCCAAATTTCTTTGGCTAATTTGAAATGCATGACCTTCATGAATTCTGATTGTGACAAACTTCCCAATAAGACAGTAACAGCTTTGGCATTGAGTTCATATTGCTTTCTCTCTATTGTATCTGTAGGAATTGCTGATGGATATGTGTATCCTCCTTCCACGATTCCCCAAACATCCATTCCAAGAAATTGTAGATATGTTGTGGTTCTTATCTTCCAAACAAAGCTGCTCCCATCAAAGATTGGTGGTCTGATGGCTGCCTCTCTTTCTTGATTACTCATTCTGATGGATCTTTCCTTCAAGCGATCAAGCTTCTTCTAAAGGACTTGCTCTGACACCAATTGTTGGAAATAATACTGAGAGGGGGGGTGGGGGGGTGAATCAGTATTATCAAATCAATATAACTTTTTCATTTCCATACTGAGATTCATATATGCTACTTCAGTTAAGGATACCCGCGTATATACGCAATTGTGTTTAATGCAACTAGCATATATCCTGTAAACTTATGATTCAATTAGTTGATCTTCAATGAATGCATCAGAACATTATTAACCATATTAATAGTAAACAGGTGTAGTAAAATAGAACAGATCATCACACATAAGGAGCACACATGAACACCATGATATAAGGTGGAAACCCAATGTGGGTGAAAACCACCTGCTGCAATTCGTCTCTATCTTCCTTTAATAAGAAACTTCTTTTTACAATAGTACTGGTGCAGTCTTATACCAATACACAGGATTCTACTTGCAGAAGGCTACAACCTTCTCTCGTTCTCCAGACTCTCCTGGAAGGGAGATACAATCGCCTTAGCTCTTGTACTAGCTGAAGTACTAGTACGTAGG
The DNA here is from genome assembly GCA_031772625.1 of Pinus tabuliformis. Lineage (NCBI taxonomy): Eukaryota > Viridiplantae > Streptophyta > Pinopsida > Pinales > Pinaceae > Pinus > Pinus tabuliformis. Next base: position 126,854,111 of record CM062818.1, read on the forward strand.
TGCTAGCCTACAGAAGACTACAACCTTCTCTTTTCTTCCAGGGACCATGTTTCATAAATTTTCATACTGGATCCATAAAGACAAAACAATCACTACTACAATACAATCATCAACTTATACCTGCATCATCAATATTTAAATCACCCAATACTGAATCACTGAAACCCTGTCATCAAAACACAATTACCAGAACATAGACCAGAGCCCAGAACTCTTCAACAACCACTAGAACCAAACAACAACCTGAAACATCAAATCTCATAATGCATATGCTACTTGGCTATATCAAAACCACATGTATACACGCTTTCACCAGAGAGAACCCACGTACAGATCTAAAGATAATTACTTATACCTTCGCTGCCATTTCCAACTTGATTCAGATCGAGCCAAGCATCACAAACCCATAACCAGCATACTGGATCCCCACACTTCATCAGACGCTCATTACTTCCACCCCTTGCCCTAATGATCTTCTCCTTATATAGGTTTAGGCTTCTCTCAATACCATGGTCCAAAACCATGTAGAACCAATACCTTGGACCCAATACCTGGGGTCAACACTTCAAACCAAATGCCACAGACCAATACCAAAATACCATGGACCAAATACCACGGACCAATACTTAGTTTTCCAACATGTACGCACCTTTCCTTCTGTGAACCTGCATGTGTATGCATACACGCCTTTTGTTCTTCTCACCCGCGTGTATACGCACTTTCATCAAGGTTAACCTACATATATCTCTTTCTTGACCTGCTGTACTAAGATCTGTCCTCTGATTGAGTTTCCATCACCTGTATCATACCTCTGAGTGAGTTGCCATCAAGGACAACACTTGTTTCATAATTCCAAAATTCTATGGCCAGATTCAAACCTGAGTGTGGGAGCAAGGTGATCCTATGGATCAATATGTCAGTGATTGGTATCGGATCTCCTAATCATAGGCACCATCGTGCACCAAGCATAACAGTTTCTTGATCACTATCAAAGTTGTGGGCGCGCAGCTGTAATGCGAAACCCATAGCAGGTTCAACAATCCTACCTTCTCCACCCCTTTTATCCACTTTCTTGGCTCCAGTGTGGTCACACCAGTGTCTTTATAGAAGACGCGGTGCATGAATGTATGAGTCATTTGTAGATATTTCTACAAATCTAACTCCGATACCATGTAGATAATTTCTACAAATCCAACTCTGATACCATGTAGAAAATCTATTTAGGTTAAGCCGATAATGCAATGTAAATCAAAGTAGAATACTATAACCTACTTCTACTATCAATTTGTGGAAGCTTAAAGATCGAGTTGAACAATATAACCAGAAGAAGAAGAATCAATGACATAATACACATGAAAATACTTTAGGGAAATCCTTAGATAAAAACCCCATTTATTTGTATTATCATACAAGGTGGAAATATATAGGAATTATAGAAATCCTTAGCTCTCATAGCTACCAGCTCTCAGTACAATCCTCACAGATGCTAATAGGAAATCTTGGCTTCTCTCCAGCCTTCCTCTCTACCCTCCAAGCTCCTATTTCCCTACGCTGTTCCTTGTGGATGATTCTCTCTTACCAAGTAGAAAACTCTTCTACCAACTAGATGATCTTCTTCCAAAACTGCGCAATCCTCAAGGATAAATCCTTGACTGTATGCATGAGTTTCTCCATGAGAAAACACATGCAACTGATAGTACACTATCCTTGACTTTAATCTCAACTGGATATTTCTTAGAATAGACATGCATGAGTTTCTGATGAGGTAATCTTCAGTTAACTAGAGTAGCACTATTTGAGTGCATGCATGCATCAACTAATTGTTAACTCACCATTAGTTCCTCAAATAGTTTGGAACTAATTTAACTAGACTTAACTCAGTAAACTAAGTTAACTAATTACTACTCAGATATAACTCAATCTTATCTCTTCAATTTAAGGGATAACTCTTGCATGGCTTCAGAAAGACTTCTAACTTGAATTTCTCCAACTAATTAATTTAAAATTAATTAATTAATTATTTCCAAGTAGCTGTTAAGACTAAATTAGATTTTAATTCAAAATTTAATTCAAGGACAAATTAAATTGGAATATTCTTGTTGCCATATTTCAACACTCCCTCTCAACAAGAAAGGGATTATCTGCCACCCCAATCCTGTCTCTATGGAACTCGAATTTACACTTTGACAATGCCTTTGTCAAAATGTCAGCTTCTTGCTCCTATGTCAAAATATACTGCAGCAACATGATCCTCTAAACTTGTGAAAAGCCATGGGAAAGAAATATTTCCTTATGCTTCTCCATACTACCATCAACAACTTGCTTTACCTTGTAAATCCAACGGGAACTCACAACTGACTTGTTCTCCGGTCTCAGAACCACGTTCGAAACATTGTTACAAACTATGGAGTCATACTCCTCGACCATAGCATCAACCCAAATCGGCTACTGCACTACTTCCTCAAAGGAAGATGTCTCGGTATCAACACATTCCCCAAAAAGGGCCATGTATCTAGTGTCCCTCTCAGTTGACCTCCTCTATTTGTGATGAGAAGATGGTGCTCCCACATTATCTCTTGCATCCTCCAACAATCTATCAACTTCTATTGTGCGCTTCCATCCATCTCTGGAAGACTCTGCTTAAGTGGATGTCTCCACTCCTAGAACCTCAACATGCGGCTGCTCTACATCAGTTTGAGGCTCCTCCTCCTTAGGAACCAACAGTTCCTCCATAGCCTGTAGTTAGATCTCCCTCTCAAGGGAAACTCGCATGGACTTCTTCTCATCAAACTTGAGATCTCTGCGAACCACTGTCCTCTGACTGGTAGGCAAGTACACTCGATAGTTCGGAGTTGTATCAGTGTACCCCAAAAAAATCCCCAACTCTACTGTCGGCTCAAGATTCTTCCGTGCATCCTTTGTCACATGGAAATATACCGATGAGCCAAAGATCCTGAACTGACCCGCATCTAGTCTCTTACTAGAGAAATCTTCCTTTGGTGTCTTCATCCCAAGTATGTGATGCAGGCTTCTATTCTGCAAATAGACTGCTGTGTTGCATGCCTCAACCCACAAGTGAAGTGGTAGGCATTGGTCATGCATCATTGCCCATGCTGCCCCTACAATAGTTTTATTCTTCCTCTCAGCCACCCCATTCTGTTGTGGGTTATGAGGTGCCGTCAACTCTTATTTAATTCCTTTCACTACACAGAAGTCCTTAAACTCTTGAGAGACATATTCTTCACCATTGTCGCTTCTCAAGGCCTTGATATTCTTCCCTGACTCTTTCTCGACCAAAGATTTAAACTCACAAAACTTTGTGAAGGTTTGGTCCTCCTTTTGCTTGAAATAAATCCAGCATTTATGAGAATAGTCATCAATGAAAATCACATAATACCTTTGCTTCGCTGTGGATGCCATAAAAAATGGTCCACAAAAATTAGTATGAACTCTCTCTAAGATAGCCTTTTCTCGACTGTCGCGATCATGAAAGGAAGACTTGGTGTACTTTCCCAAGGTACAACCTTTGCATGTGTCAACTTGCTAAAGTTTACCTTTGGGAAGTGTTGTAGATATTTGTCGCATTATCTTCAAAGCCCCGTGATGCAAATGGCCCAGCCACCTGTGTCACAACTGGCCAATGTCTTGGCTTTGCACCAATTCTACTTTCGTATTGAATGTCGCACAATCATCTACCTCTATTTTATAGAGATTATTTACCTAAATCCATATCCTCTTGGTCTGACCTATGGCTATGTTTCACAGGAACACCTTTCCTTTACTGATGACAACATCATAGCCTTTGTCCTCCAACATCGTGACTGATACCAAGTTCTTCTTCAGTCCAAGCACATGCATCACATCTATCAAGGTGAGAGGAGCTCCATTCTCCCTCTGAAAAAAAACCATGCCCACTCTGGAAACATTATACCTTCCGTCATCAGCCATCTCGATGCGCATCTTGAGGTCTTTCTCCTCTAAGGCACCGAATAAATTTTTATCACCGGTCATGTGGAATGAGGCTCCACTATCAAGATACCAGACACAACCCATCATCAATGACACCCTGCATGCGATGAGGTTAAAGTCTATTTTGAATTGGGAGGCTAATGCCTCACCTTCCGATCCTTCTGAGGATCCCTTCTTGGACTTCTTCAATGGGCAATTAGTCGCATAATGTCCCATCTTGTGACAATTAAAGCATCTTACTTTAGACATGTCACCCTTCTTTCCTCCATGAGAAGAATTTGATTTGAAATGGGAACCCTTCCCCTTCCATTTCCTTACCTTACTTGCTAAGGCCATATTTTCTTCATCATCATTCTTGGATGAAGAACCATCTCGTGTGCTCCTGCTGATCTCCTCCTCCAAAAGATCTGACCACAGTTGTTCCCAATCTGGCAGTTTCTCCATTCCATTCATAGAGTCCTAGTAGCTATTCCAACTCTTTGGAAGGCCAAGGAGAGCAAGGCTCACCATATAATCATCGGCATTAGTTATTCCCATACTACCAAGGTCATCTCTGCAGGTGGTGAGCTTGTTCAGATATGTGGGAGTAGTATCGCCCTTCTCCATCTTGATTCTTCGAAGCTTATCCTTGAGCGCCAATTTCCTCTGGTCACTACTGTTTTGGTAGAGGTCCTTCAATGTCTTTCACATTGACGATGGAGTATCCTTGCCATGGAGTCTCAAGACAATATGGTCTCAAACTCCCTCAAGGATGATCTGTCTCGCCTTCTCCACACACTTCTTCCACTCAGCCAACTCTTGTGCGTTAGTTGAAGTTGGCTTTGGTATTTCTTGATTAATGAAATACTTCAAGCCATTTTCTTCTAATACAACCTCCATTCTATCTTTCCATGCTATGTAATTCGAGCTACCTTCCAAGGCATACTCGAGTCTCAAGCCAGAGAACACCATTGGCCAACCTTGAAGTATGATATGAATTCGATTTGCACCTGCAACACCAAACTTCAAACTTCAAATTCTCTTCTCAGTATACTATTCACAACTCTAATATCATGTAGAGATTTCTACAAATCTAGCTTCGATACCATGTAGATAATTTCTACAAATTGAGCTCTGATACCATGTAGAAAATCTGTGCAGGTTAACCTGATAATGCAATATAAATCAAAGCAGAATACTATAACCTACTTCTACTATCAATTTGCGGAAGCTTAAAGATCAAGCTAAACAATATAACGAGAAGAAGAAGAATCAACAACACAATACACATGAAAATAATTTGGAGAAATCCTCAGATAAAAACCCCATATATTTGTATTATCATACAAGGTGGAAATATATAGGAATTGTACAAAGCCTTAGCTCTCACAGCTACCAGATCTCAATACAGTCCTCACAGAATGCTCACAGGCAATCTTGGCTTCTCTCCAGCCTTCTTCTCTGCCCTCAAAGCTCCTATTTCCTTGCATTCTTCCTTGTGGATTATTCTCTCTTACAGAGTGGAAAACTCTTCTACTAAGTGGATGATCTTCCTCCAAAACTACGCAATCCTCAAGGATAAATCCTTGACTGCATGCGTGAGTTTTCTCCATGATAAAACACATGCAACTGATAGTACATTGTCCTTGACTTTAATCTCAACTGGGTCTTTCGCAGGATAGGCATGCATGAGTTTCTGATGTGGGAATATTTAGTTAACTGGAGTAGCACTAGTTGAGTACATGCATGCATCAATGGACTATTAACTCACCATTAGTTCCTCAAACAGTTTGGAACTAATTTAACTGGACTTAACTTAGTAAACTAAGTTAACTAATTAAAACTCAAATATAACTCAATCTTATCTCCTTAATTCAAGGGATAACTCTTGCATGACTTCAGAAAGACTTCTAACTTGAATTTCTCCAACTAAATAATTTAAAATAATTTAATTAATTATTTCCAAGTAGCTCTTAAGACTAAATTCGATTTTAATTCGAAATTTAATTCAAGGAAAAATTAAATTAGAATATTCTTGTTGCCATATTTCAACATCACTATGTGGGGAAATCACTCTCTATCTGCTAAATCCTAGTCCTCTAGCTACAAAAGGGGGATACGCGCCAAGCGCGGTCCTTCGAATGTAATTTTGTCGAGAAGCAATGGGGTGAATAGTGTGATTTTGTTCTTGTCCCTGTTCTTTGGTACTTTCACCTTGCCTCAGTGCAGAGGGACATATGGTGGCAGCTTGGAGATAGGGTCTACCCCCTCAACATCAACGTCTTTTGTCCCCATGTCAATGTCTTCTTTGCCCACACCGATGTCCTCTACATCCTCGTCAGGTTCCAGGTATACTACCTTGGCCTTCTCCTATGCTGTAGGCTTTTCTTTCTTTTGGTGTTTCCTTGGCAACTCACGCACTCACTGTGTTGCTTTTGCTTATCCTTCTTCAGCTTGGGACCTTCTTTGGGTGGCGTAGGCCTTAGCCTCAGTAACCTTGGTGATTTTCATAGTTCTGTAGGTCCCTCTACACTCGCTACCTCCGAGGAAGCTCCCTCAGCTGCCATTACTTCTCCAACAGTTGCAGTCTCCATGGGTGTCAACATAATTCCAGTTAAAAGCTCCTGAGTTCCCTTCGACAACTTCTCAAACATTGAACTTGCTACCAAAGCCTCAAAATAATCAAGGTTCATGCATGCCTGATAACTCAACAACTCAATTCTCAAAATTCTAAGTGTTTTTCGTTGGTCAGCCATCTGTAATTTATAGCCAATTTTGAATTTGAATCCCACCATTCCCCCCAAAATTGGTTCATAAATGCTAAAGTGGTGATAGATTTTCAAAGATATTTCTCTTAAATTTCAACTTAATTCCCCCTACCAACCCCCCCCCCCACTCCATTTAGTCGTTTTTCCACTGTCAAGTCACGAACAGTGGCAATAACGGTCACTTTCCGGTTTCCCTGCGTAGTCTCTCCTTCAATAGTGTAGCTCCCCTCATGCTTCTGCTGACAGTGTGATAATCCTCCATTCCGCAAAGTATCCCAACCGCGCAGCTCTATAACCTGGCCAGTGTAGTTTATAGTCTCGCACCTGCTTTCAGCTACCTGGAGCACTAAGACTATGCTTCCATCATGTAGTCATCTGGCCGGATCCCCATTGTATGGCTTCAATCGGCTACCACTCACCATCCCTGGGAATGGCTCTCCATTCAGCTTTTCCAACTAAATTGCTCCACCATCAGTAATCTCCTTAATGACATAGGGCCCCAATGAGTGCATTCAAAATTTTCTTGGAAATTTATCAAACTTGCTGTCATATAATAGCACTAAATCATTTACCTTGAAGGTGCATAGTTTGATGTGCCGATCGTGACATGCCTTTTCACATTCCTTTTGAACTTGCTGATGGAATCTAGCTAGAAAATTGTCTTCTTACAATTTTTCCAGCTGCACGAGACTTTATTCCATGGATCCGCGTTCTGCCATTCCTGTATATGCCACTCTACGCAGACTAGGTACAATGTATTCCATTGGCATTACAGCTTCAATGCCATAAACTAGCCTGAAAGGCATTTGTCCCATCAGCTTCTTACAAGTTGTTATGTAAGCCCATAGCACTACGGCTAGGCGCACATCCTACTCATTTCTTTGTGTTTTGAAAAGCTTCATCAGTGCATTCTCCAATATCTTATTAAATGCTTCTATCATGCCATTAGCTTGCAGGTGATATGGCGTGCTCTTTTGATGGTAAACCTAAAATTCCTCCATCATCGTGCTGATCGTCTCATTAATAAAATGTTTACCCAGATCACTAATTAAAAATTTTAGATAGCCAAACCTTGTTGGCATGTACTCAAAGATGAATTTTGCTCCTATTTCACATGTATAGTCCTTCACAGGCTGCGCCTCCACTCATCTGGTTAAATACTCAGTCGCGGTGATGATGTACTGCGCACCCGTTTTCTTTCTTGGAGGCTGAATTGGTCCCACAAAGTCAATCGCCCACTTCTCAAAGGGCTATAATGATATCTATGGATTCAATGGTAGCTCATCCCTCCACGATGGTCTGCCAGTCCTTTGGCATGCATCACATGCCCTACAGTATGCTTTTGAATCCTTACGCAGTGTCAACCACCACAACCCGCGCATAGAATCTTCTACGTTGTTGCTTTGCCAGCATAATGTCCTCCCACAAATTCTCCATGAGCCTCAACGAGGACACTATTTCATTCAAATTCTGACACATAATGTCGCAGTATTTCATCTGATCCCATTTTATACAAATTTCCTGCAATGACAGAAAATTTTGTTGCGCACACCACCAATTCCTTCTTTTGTTGGCTAGTATATCCTTCTGGAGACATTCTCATCACCAGGAAGTGTATAATATCTTCAAAGTGACTATCCGTGACGCACACCAAAAAGGGTTGCACGTCGGGTAGTCCTTCCTCCAAATTAGTAGGCTGCTCTCGTGTTTCAATGCGTGATAGATGATTCAGTCTAGCATTCAATTGTCCTGGTTTCACAATAACTTCAAAATCATATTCTTGAAACAACAATAGCCATCTTCATATCCCCCCCCCCCAACACAGGCTTGTCCACCAAGTACTTCAATGCAGAATGGTCAGTATACATCTTAAAGTGTCCACCTAGCAAGTAGTGCCTAAACTTCTAGAGCACATATACCATGGTTAGACCTTCACACTCTGTTGTTGAATAATTCTTCTCAACTTTAGATAGCTTCCTACTTGTGAATGCTATGGGACGATCCAATTCTCCCTCACCAGCTTGTGGTAGTACTTCTCCCAACACAATACATGATGCATCCACATGCATATGAAATTCCTTCTTCCAATCTAGGAAGACTAAGATTGACTCAGTGACCATTTTCTCTTTAAGCACATCCAAGCTCTTCTGACATTCCTCATTCCAACAAAATATAGCATCCTTTTTTAATAGCTTCTCCATTGGCACAATGATTTGGGCATAGCTTTTGATGAACTTTCTATAGTACACTATATGCCCCAATGTTGCGCGTTGCTATTTCACACTTCTTGGTGCCTACAAATTGATTATAACTGTGATCTTCGCAGGGTCTACCATCAAACCTTGTCTGCATACCACGTGACCCAAAAGATCCCAAAAGGGACACAAAACAAACATTTCTTTAGATTGAGTGCAATTTGGTACCTCGGTATGTATCTATCATCAAGCGTAGAGCTGCTATGTGGCTCTTTACCATTGCAAACATTGTCCAATTGTCAAAATATATCTCTAGAAATTTGTGAATGAAATCTTTAAATGTTGTGATGACTATGCACAAGAAGATCGCCGACATGTTCTTCAACCCAAAAGGCATCACATTATACTAGAAGCATCCTCGTTGAGTCACGAAGGTAGTAATGTTTTTATCCTTCAGTGCGATCTTGTTCTGATGGTACCCTGAGAACCCATCAGTAAACAAATATGCTTCTTGGCTGCCAACACTATCTAGCACCTCATCGATGAACAGAGTTGGGAAGGGATCATGTACACATGCGTCATTCAACTTCCTGAGATCTACGGATATCGATATCTCATCCTTCTTTTTTTGTCTTGAAATACTATTAGGCTTACCTAATCAGACTCCTTGACTGGTTCAATGATGCCTGCCGCAAGAATTTTATCCAACACCAAGCAGACCCTTTCTTTATACCTCGAATTGAGGTGGTAAGGTCTTTGCTTAAATGGCTTCGTGCCTGGTCTGAGAGTGATATTCATGACACCCAAGTCTCCTATTATCCCTTTCAGATCTGAAAACTTCATGGGGAACAGATCCTAATATTCACAGAGTAATTCAGCGACATTATCTACTATCACATCATCCTAGTAGTCCCCAATATTTTCAAACTTCGGATCTGCCTCTGTGCCAATGTTCACCTGTCTAGTTTTGAGTAGCTCGGTTATGTCTGGATTGTCTAGTTGTGGTCCTTCAACTTCATGGTGACCTTCAGTCTCTGGAATATTAATCTTCCTCATGTCTTTGTCTTCTTCTTCCACTGTTACATTGTAGCACTCTAGCACGTGGCTCAGTTAGGTAGTCCAATTAAGTTGAATCAAATCTAGAGGGTCTTGCGATATCCTGAAGATCACTGCCTTAACCTCCAGCAATGCTTCATCGATATATTCAAACCCATCCTCAAAGCTAAACGTCATCAAAAATCATTGGCACAAAACGTCTCACTCTTCAGTGCCGTGGCAGAGTTCTGTCTCCAAGTACCAATTCATTAGCATAACATCCAAGGTATGACAAAACAAATGTACGCACTCCGGCTGAGGCTTCGCTCCATATACTTTAGTCCATTTAGCTAAATGGTTGTCGAGATCATTCCTCACATCATATTTTTCTGTTATCCATACTTGTGGGTGACCAAACCACACTCTCATCATTTTTTTGTATATGCGCCAATCATCAAAATTTTCCTTTTGTGTTCCCCACCATCTCGCAGGGGTAGTGCGCAGCGCCCAGTCTAGGGCCTGGAAGAGATGCTTCTTTGGCACTTCTCTGTCAAGTGCATCCAAAAAGTGATCAACATTAGTTAAACCATCATAGTAAGGTAGATTTCTTACCTCTGATGATACCCAGTGCAACGACTTGGTCATCATATTACAACATAATGTATATACTTCATGCAATCGATTCTGTCAATGCTCTAGTTCTTCATCTAAATCTGATGTGTAGGAACGTTCGTTGTCCCATGCAATATGTCCATCTTCTGTCGGCTTCACCCAATCCTGATCTTGCATCATTATCTTCTAAATCTGGTCCAAATCATCATCACTTTCATAATCATAGACCGTTCAGTATAGCGCAGTCATTTTGCAGGGTCCAATGGTACCACTATACTGAGTGATTTCTTCTCAAATATCATATTCCGCTTCTTCAAAATGATTACCCCATTCATGTTAGTGGCCCAGTCGATCCCAAGGAGCGTTAGGTAGGGATTGATTTCATCCACAATCTCTATCACTTCAAAATAAACTAGTATGCACGTGCCTTGAATATCAACCATTACCCCCTACAACCTCCCCATTGGGATGATTTTCTACTGATTTTCCATTCTTAACTGAATCGAAGACCACTGTAGATAGGTATCCCCATTATCTCCCATGTCTATTTCAGAAAATTGTTTGCGTCCAACCCCAAATCTAAAATAACTTGATCCATCTCATATTCTCCTATCTATGTAATAAGCCTCATCTCACGCCTCATTCTCATCTTATGCCTGCCAATATTTCTGACTATGCACATTTCGTCAGTAGCATTTTCCTTTCCAGTGCACCTATTTATAAGCTCTTGCAATCCCTTCACAGTCTTTCTATCATGCAACAATTTCATGCAGACCTCCAAGAACATGGTAATCATGGACATGTCTATTTCTTCAGCTGACTTCTCCTGAATCCCTGAGGTAGAGGCCTCAGCGAAGCTTTTCTTTGCTTCCATAAAAATTTCTTTTCCACGTTCTAGATCAAACCCGGTCTCCTTTTTTGGCACTTTACAGACCCACTCACTTTCTTCAAGCCACTTCCCCTTATCTTCACTAGTCGTCGCTCTGCTCCACAATATAATATTTACCTTAGGATATTCCTCGTGAGGCTCAACCCTCATCATCTGCAGGTTTTGAGTTGGTTGCTAAGGTTGCGCCCCCTTCTTGCATATCTTAGCTAGCAATATAGGGAAATCCTCCATCGCATGGTCAAAATGAGTACAATAGTGGCATTAGAGACGTGTCAGGTTCGAACAATATCACGCATAGTGTCCTGGCCCCCCACAGCTGTAACAAATTACTTCTCGTCGACCTCTACTAGGTCCTCATCCACCTCGGGCTCATCTGCGTCCTTGATACTCAACTCGTGGTCCTCTAACACCTTGGTCTAGAGGACAAGTTTCTGCCTACACCCTTTATGCAGGTGTTCTATCCATCATTAATTTGTAACTACAACAATTGCACTCATCATGACCTGCTGATTGACAAAAGTTGTAGAAGATTTGTTGGGGTGTCTATATGAATTTCTCCAACAAATGGCAATTGACTATCGCATGTTTTCTAGCTACCTTACAAATAGAACACCATATCACTGGCCCTGTACTTGCCAACCTCAGAGGTATTGGTCCCCCTACTGCAATATAATTTGTGAAAACTGGATAGTGATCTTTATCATAGCCTAGCTTTTGCAGTTCAAGAACCAAACTTTTTCGCACACCTTAGGCAAAGCTATTCTATCTTTCTTCAGGCTTTGCATTTCTAGGCAAAGGTTCTACAACTGTGTGAATTTGTTGAAGCCCCATATTAGCATCTTGCATCGGCGTCTCATGCAATCTCATCACAATTTCCAGAGCTTCTGCTTGGGTCCCAATCTTCTGTTGTGATAGCACAACCCTTAGATGAGGCAAGAGCAAAGCCACAAACCATTCACGGTGCTGCCCATCAGTCAGATTCATGTTAGCCTCATGGATTGTACACTTCAATCTCTCATCTTGATCCTTGGGTGTCTCACCAGGCTTCATCATAATCTCTTTGAATCCCACAATTGATTTCACTTCAGAATTAGGTCTACTGAAATCCTTATTCAATGTAGTCTGGATATCTGCCAATGCGGACATCAGATTATCGGTGCAATACTTAATGTAGCATGTTAGCATGCGATCTTGCAGTTCACTATCCAACATTTATTTCTTCATTTGATCATCCATGATACCTTGAGCTTCCCATACAACCTTCACGACGAACCAAAACTGGTCCGAATCTTCATTTCCCACGCCCTTGAACACAAGTAGCTTTATGGAGTTTTCCATATTGAATGGTGGTGGTGGTGTAGGTGAAGGTGTATGCAACAGAGGTGAAGATGGAGGAAGTGTGGGTGGATGAGGTACTCGTAGGAAACCTTGCTTTATCAAGTGAACAACACTCTGCGGAGATGCCTGTGTTGCTTCCTCGTCATCACTCAAAGGGTGTTCAATTAGCGAGCTATACTTAGGGCGTGTTCTTCCCTTGTTCCTAAATGTCCTTCCACTTCGCATAGCCCCAAACATCAAGGTAGCTGCATAACCTGCTTTTCACACAAGAGCATCTTAATCCAAGTATTTAATGATTTTAAATACTTACCTCACGACCCGTTGATGAAGCGGCATTCTTCTTCGCTGTAACTAACCAAGGTATCGATCGTGAATTCTGTCACAGACCCTCCTATGATATGATCAAGCCAATGATCGACAACATGCACGATCTTATCTTTAGAGGCTCCTAATCTCCGCACTAACTTTGGTGTCCAGATTATTGGACCATCAAGCCTCCGCCTTCCTTGGCTATCTGCCAATTTCACGATCCACTCATATAACTCGACCGAGAAGGAACATAAGAAGATCTCGTGTATTTCTGTGTACAGATATCTATCCAACCACTATTCTTTCATCAATCACAGATTCCTATTCTCTTGCGTCACAAATTCATGGATCTTTCTATCCAACTAGTCTTTGATCTCCTTCTTCATTGGATTCCAATGATGTGACATCACACATCTCGTTATGGAGATCCTGGTCCTAGCTATGGAACCATTTTTGGCTTGATGGGCCCTGACCTAGGTTCAATGTTGATTAGCTAAGAAAATCTCTACACTACTAGCCCTTTCGGCATCAATCCATGGAGCGCCGATCGAAGTCTCACTCAAAGTAGTATGGGGGGATGCAGGAACCAAGTTTGCACACCCTAAGATAGTTGTGATGTCAGTTTTAACCCTAATCCTTCCTTCGTGTAGACCTCTAAGCCCTTTAGGACTTATCAATGTACTTCTCTTATTCGTCTTTGAAACCCTTGTGAAAGTCTCTGATCATCCTTCGCATACCCCAAATAATCAATTTAGATGCTTATGCATCTCTGTAATTATCCTTACTTCTGTGTCTACCCCCATTGTCTTAAGTATTGGTTAAATTCAACATGCATTATGATTATCTTCGTGTAAACAGATATCCTTACTTGTGTTCATATGACAAAGTAAAATACATAGTTTTGCGCAACAATATAGCATTAAATCGTAAACCTAGTATTCAACATAACATAATCGCAAACATTCATAACAGAAGTAAAATAACTCATACACATATATCTCCTTAATAATTCTCTTTATTCATGGTTCAGATCCCCAATATAGACTCTAACTTCCCTGTGCACATAGTTGCAGGGGTCCGCACACTCACTTGCGGACTTCTACCCTAGGCCTCTTTGCACTCAGCTACAGAGCCTCTTCCTACGCTAAAACTCTTCGCTCTTAGCTCTAAATTGCCCAAAAACTTACTTAAAACTCTACTAAAAATTGCCTTAGACTCTTCTAAGACTCCTTTTTTATACATTCCCATGGCCCGCAGACTAAGGGTGGAAACCATTTTTGACTGTTTACATCTTCGCACTCCGCAACCATAAAATGTGGAGACTTTACATTCTTTATACAAAACTTGGGCCTTTAGCCCCAAAACTTTAGATTTTAACCCTAAAATTCACCTCAGGGGAGCCATTCCCAACAATGTTAACCATTACATTTCAAAGGGTTTATATCCATTAACAGAGTTCATTGGATGTGGCAATCAAGAAAATCATCATTGTATTATCCAATTCATAAATTTGTCCATTAACCGAAATCACTGAAATGTTTTGCATGGGTAAAGAGGAAAGTCCTAAGTGGTCTTTAGTCTTCCATAATCATTGATTTAGAGCCTAGGGATGTTGATTCAACCCTAAGGGATCATAACCAAGCTTCTTGAGTGAATTTTGGCAAGTGTATACACATTGGAAGAGTACTACAAGAAATAACAAATTTACTACAAGAAACTATAATTCACCAAATAACCAAGCAAATCAAATCCAAATTGGATGGGACAATTTTTTTATTGACTAGGATTCCTTGGGTCTCCATCCCAAGTGGAATCACTCAAAAATGCCTCTGTTAACCCATGCTAAAATGTAACAGAAAATTACTAGTCTAAAAACTAGAAATTCGAGAATTAGTGAACTAGTAAATCTATGAAATGCCTAACCTGATAAAGTGCAAATGAAATGGGGTAATTTTTGTTATTAACTAGAATTTTTTTGTGATATAATTCAAGTGGAATAATCTCGATTTAAGGTCGTTAGCATGCTCTAAAAAATAGCAGAAATTTACTGTTATTTGCTACAAGGGACTTCTAGAAATCTAGATTTTGGAATAAGCGAACTAATCCAAGTATCTCAACGATTACTATGACCTTCCAAAGTTGTTCCAATGATGAAATTTCAATTGGGAGCCTGTGAAATAACCTACTTCAACCATTCAACCCAATCCCACAACAAAAAATCATAAATACTAAATGAAGAAATAGAAAAAAAGACAAGAACAAGAGACGCATGTGAATAAGAAGTGAAAAGAAGAAAATTAAATGATACAAAAGAGCTCTGAGGCTCCTCGGATGGCCAAGGCCAAGGAAAATTAGTGTTCTATGAAGGAGACCAAGATTTAGAAGTTGAACATGGCATCAATCTTCATTATTTACATAAATACAATTACATTCCTGCAAGAAATGAAAGTGGAGCTACCAAAATATGAGTGCTCTCCACAGGAAGACTAATAAAAATCACCCCTAGAGGAAAATTCGACTTGGTACTTATAAAAAATTATAGGAATCATTCCCCATGAAATGAGGAAGATTTCCCCACCAAAATCCCTTGATTAGTGGATCTAGTTCCCAATACTAGGAATCTGCATTAAATGGGAGGGAACACATTCATAAATTTTCTCAATCATTGTAGCTCCACAATATGTGTCATAATTACAAAATACCTTGTTGATTTATCATTTAATATTGATCCTCCTATAGTAGGGAGAAGGTCCCTACATTGTCTCCTCCAAATCTGCCCAATATTTTCACAATATTCCACAAAAATAAATAATATTAGGCACAAATAAGAAATTATCCATAAACCTTCCTAATAAGCACATTAAAGTTAAAAATACATTATCTAATGCAAAAAGAGAGCTTTAATGTGTTAAGGGATGGTCATATGGGCCTTAATTTATGTTTAATTTAGAGGGATGGGCCTTAATTTATGTCTAATTTAGAGGCCCATCACACATCTTCCAACACTTATAGCCGAGTTCTATAAAATTTCTTTGTTTTCTTTCCCATGATGTGTGACTTGGTAGAATTTGTAGAGTGTGAAGCTTGGAATATGTAGAAGAGATGACAATATTAGTCAAATAATTTTAGAATTAAGAAAAAAAACATTCAATAAAATTCATTCCGTTGTATCAATTCCATAAACATTCAAATGCTTGTATTAACATGCAAATCAACATTCGCTTTATATGTGGGTTATGAAATTAAAACTTGAAATGAATTGGTTTTCCCACAAAAGTTCTTATTCTTAATATAGGGGATTAAATCTTAATTATTGCATCTAACATTAATTACCTTAATTACTATTAATGTACATCACTGAGCTTTTTTGAACAATGTATGTGCATTAATTTTGTTTCGAGCGCAATAAGATATGAAATAAATCTCCCAGTAATAGTGAACTTTAACAATTCTATTTGCCTTTCAAAATATGATAACTGGGCACTTTTCCACCATGGATAGTGACATGTATGACACGATGATGTGTTTTCCCTGTGGTAGGGACACATGGGAGGTAGAAAACGTGTTTTGAAATGTTGATGTGGTGAAAAATGGGTTGAAACATGGTAGTCATTGATTTGGATCTTGGCGGTAGACCCCCAAGATCTGAAAAATTGAAATGCTAGAAGAAAAAGAGGATAATGCCAAATAAACAAAACCAAAAATATTTTTTTTATTAAAACAGAGAATAACTGTAAAAACAACATTGTGGTGGACAAATTGTCCTTTTACAAAATGCGACTTGTTATTTATGTATTTTTCAGTTACAATACCATGGGTCAATTCCATGGGTGAATGAATACCATGGGTGGATGTCACAATACCATGGGCAAATATCATGGGTGAATGAATACCATGGGTGGATGTCACTTACAATACCATGGCTAAATTCCATGGGTGGTGTTTGGTCCCAACTTACCAAGGCAAGTTAAGCTGTTAATTCTTTTATCAACCCAGGAAAGTACACTTAGAGGTGCTTACCTAAAATATATAGATCTAGAAGGCTCTAAAATTCTAATGGCTACCTAATAGACTAAATTAACAATGCTTTCTACAAAAGATCCTTTATTATTCAAACATCAATCTAAGAGAAACAAATCCTATGGAATTCTAGTTGTAGAATAACAAAAACAGAGTGTTGATGATTGATTGTAATTCCACATTTCCTTACAAGAATATTGCTTCAAAGAATTTTTACAATCACAATAGTCCAAATTAATTTCAATTTAAATCACATAGTGAATAATATAAGCAGTGTTATAAACCAATATCAGTTAGATCTCTTACAAGAATCATTTAACAAACTGAAAATTGAATTTTAAAACTCCATTCTTAAATCACTTCATAAATAAAACTAGAACTATCCTTCAAAATTAAAGCTAGCAAACAAATCTGGAAGTTGAAATGTCAGCAGCATCCGAATATCAATTACAAGATCAAGATTAGTTGAATCCTCTTACAAGGTTCTCTCTTCACAACAAATTCAAGTTCTCTTTAACTGATATTTCTACTAACATAACTTTAACTCTGACATGAAATGATTAACTACTAAATTCGAATTTGCAGCTAGTAAGAAAAATAGAGTAAATATAAAGTTTACCAGCAAAGTGATGAGGACCCTCTAGCACTCCACAAGCACACTAGGAGATGATTCAAAAGAGTGTAGCTACTAAGTCTTCAGACATAAAATTGCTGAAGAAGTTTGTATTAAGTCTGGAATCAAAGATACATATAATGTCATCTCATATGTTCATAAAAACCATTCTAAAACATAGTTTTCCCATATGGGTTATTTATCGTGAATCCTCTAACAAAAGCAACTATTGTTTATCCATCTAATACTAACAATATTCTATTAATTACATGCCAAGGAGGTCGAATTTAGGTCTGTTCCTCCTTTTATGCAAAAATTCTAAAACCGGAAAATATCTTGTGCACAAAAATCACGAAAAAGTGATGAAGTGGCTGGGTTTGACCAGCTTTGACTGGACACTTGTTTTCTCCAAAATTGAAAGTGAATAGTTGTTTAACCATCCTTGTACATTGTACTTTATGCCCATAGTCTTCGAATTTTCCCAACTGTGCTGCAACATGTCAATCAATAAAGCAATCACAGGTTGTTACAACTTCCTGTGATTTTTCTGAAAAATGTCATTTAAATATAAAAATTTCAAATATTAATCCCAAGCTTAAAATAACGAAAATGACAACATATGACTTAGTTTCTAAGGATTATTGTTGAATAATAAAGGTTAAATGGCCAAGAATGATGGTTAAAAGATGAATTTGAAGTGGAAAGGATAGTCAAACTTAGATACCAACAGATGGATGAATAACATGGGTGGATGAATACCATGGGTTGATGCCATTTTCTATTCGGATCATTCCTCCCTCCTTAAGAAGAAATGGTCCCCATTGCTTGAAGTTCCCTCTTGCGAGGCCTTTGTTGAATATGAAGAGCCACTGAAGAGAAGGGTTTTATGTGGTTAACCCATAACCATGATGAATGAAGATATGAAGATAGAGATACCTTGTAATGTTTGTGACCAACTATGACACTGACACTGTATGACCTAGAAAATGGACTTTGATGAAATGTGGGTTTGTGGATGACCCATAACCATGATGAACAAAGATCCGAGGATAGAGATACCCTGTAATTCTTGTGACCAACTGTGATACTGACAGTGTGCGGCCTAGCAAATGGACTTCGATGAAGTGTAATTTTGTGAATGACCCATAACCATGAAAAACGAAGATTGTAGGATAGAGATACCCTGTAATTCTTGTGACCAACTGTGGTACTAACAGTGTGTAGCCTATCAAATGGACTTCGATGACAAGGATTTTGTGTGGTTGACCGATAACTGTGATGTTGGTTGTTGATGAAGTAGCAAGTGCCTACATAACCTAGGGTGGGAGGCCATGTATCCAAAGAACACAAGCTGAATGTTGCTATGCTGAAACTGATGAATGTGAAGCAAGTGCCTACTAAAGCGGGGTGGGAGGGCACGTATCGAAAGGGAACTTGATCCGACTACTGCTCCAGAATTAAAATGGACATAACTCGGTCAATATAACTCAAAATATTTATTATAACCTGTTTTTGGAAACATAAAGACTATTTTTATCTTCCCATGTGTTGGAAATCCTTATCTAGATACTCTAGAATCTCATATTCGCACTACAACTTTTATGCCGTCACAAAAGTTCTGAAAAAATAGTTGATTTTAAATCAGTGATATCTTCCACATCCAAACTCCCATTCGACCCCTTTTTTTTTGAAATTGACTTATTTTTCGAGAGGAGCTCAGAAATATAATCAAGTTTCTGAAATTCTGCATCAAAATTTAAAAAAAAATACAGGAGAGCTGTCGTCCACGAATTGTCGTCATAAATATTTCTACAACATAGCTGATTTTAAATCAGTGATATCTCCCTCATCTGGAATCTGATTCGGCTGATTTTTCTTTTGTGAATTTGGGAATTTTTTCACAAGGAATCCAAATCCATTCTTTTTTTGTTGTAAATTTTGCACAAAAAATTTCTGGTTCAATCTACAAACTCGCCACCCAAAAACATTCCTCCAAAAAAATTAAACAAAAAACATTCTTCCCACTTGGTCGAAGAAAATGCTTTGTGGAGGACATAGGAAATGCCTGAAGTTTGTTGAATATTGTTACAAAATTTGAAACTGAAATATGCATAAAACCCTCATTCCTATGGAATCATAAACTGCTCCAATACCACTGATCCGGATCTTGGGGGGAGACCCCCAAGATTTGAAAAATTGAAATGTTAGAAGAAAAAGAGGAGAATGCCCAATTAATAAAACCACAAAGATTTTTTTTTATTAAAACAGAGAATAATTGTAAAAGCTACATTGTGGCAGACAAACTGTCCTTTTACAAAATGTGACTTGTTACTTATAGTATTTTTCAATTACAATACCACGGGTCAATTCCATGGGTGAATGAATACCATGGGTGGATGTCACAATACCATGGGAAAATATTATGGGTGAATGAATACCATGGGTGGATGTCACTTACAATACCATGGGTAAATTCCATGGGTGGATGAATACCATGGGTTGATGCCATTTTCTATTCGGATCAGTCTTGTGGTGTGACACATGGAAATGCATGCCAAGTGGTACCAACATGGAGAAAAATAGCCATGTCATTGTGGGTTTCTATTGCCCAACATTGTTTTATAGTTATGTCCTTTATAAAGCAAGCACGAATGATGGGAGGCATCACTTAACATAAGTGTTGGGTGAAATTAATTGCTTAATAAATGAATAAACAACTAATCACTTGAACATTAATTATTAACCTGAGGAGCGTATTTTTATTTCAAGGAAATCAGAAAAATATATGCATAACAATACCAACAACTAACAGTGGTTCTCTATGATTGTGTTCTATACTATCAAGCTCTTTCAACAAGAAATAAAATGTAAGACATGAATAATAAAACTAAAATTAAAAAAAAGAAAGAAAGTAAATGACAAGAAAAACAATTATGCTAATCACACAACATGAATCATTGCTAAATTAAACCACATATTACTGAATTCGAAATTTAAGTTATTGCACTCAGCAAAATTCAAATGCTAATCTATTGCACTCAGCAGAATTCAAATGCTAATCTAGTGCAACAAATCAAATGAAATCTAGAATTTGCAGGAAATAACAAATCTAGAAATGCAACAACTTAACAAATTACTTGATTAAAATGGAAATTTACTTTAAAGAACAACGATTGAAATTCAGAGAAACAAGCACACAATTAAACTACTGTAGATGTTCAAGGTAGCACTTCATCCAAGGTAGTGTGCCCAACTTCCCAAGACTCAGTTCCGCCTTCAGAAATAACTCAGATCAGATTAGAAATAATGGATGTAGAACTCAATGGATAACTTCCTTCATTAAAACATATGAGAGAAATAATCACAACATAATGAAGCTCTTAGCTTTGCCTCAAATTCAACAATTTTTCATCCTCTCATCTCTCATCTCTTATCTCTTCTCCTACATCCTATCTAACAATTGTCCATCTCCTATCTCCTAATTATGCTTCCATTATCCCCCCAATTATCTTCTAATTCTCTCCAATTATCCTCTAATTCTCTCCCTATCTTTGATCTCTGTTTTCATTTAAATACATAGAGAGCAAAGGGAAGTTACAACAAAGCTGATTATAAAATGATTTCCATTACAATTTTGGATTGATTACATAATCTTCATAAACAAGATCAGATATGAATTATCTTCCCACCATGATTCAGTTATGGTATTGCAATTGGAAGAATTTGGAAAGTGGCCGCAATAGCAAATCTGAGAAAATCGTCTTTGAAGAACCTTCTATTTCTCTTAATACAGACAAAATTTTAGAAAAGTGCTCATTGCAAAACTAATTCGGTTTGTTCTGCACAAAACCCATGCCTTGGATTTTCAAGATTCCCTTTCATTTGTCCGAAAAGTCCAATGAAAAACTGTCACTTCATATTCCAATGAATTTATGAATTGGAATATTTAATTATGAGTTGAAGATCCAATTTGCAATCTGGAAAAGATCTTGGAGGCTAAAATCGTGATTGATGTTACAACAAATTCATTAATAAACCATCATTGGTAAATCATGCATAATAATCATCAATTTATTAAAGATAAAGGAGAAGAAATAATATTTATCCACAAGAGCACAAATAATTATAAAATGGGATTATATGATAAATTATGATAAATGACGTGATAAAGAAGCGTAGAAATGGATGAAATAAGCATTAAAAAGTGATAATAATAATGGCACATTAGTGGCCCAACATACCCCAAATTAAATATGTTGCATGTCCTCATGCAACCCAAACCCTCTATATTAACCAAGCTATAATACAAAAATGTTCATCCCAAGTCATGAAATTGATGGTGTTAGTGTCAGTGTTTCACACTACCATCAGTGATCAAAATCTGCACTTTTGCATTTCATAGTAGGAGTCCCATACTGATGAGTTTGCATTCCATTAGGTCATGGATTCACTGATGGTAGGGTTTACTTCAATTTTCCCTCATGATCTGTACTTGCTGATCCTCTTCCATATATTTCAATCATGGCTCATGTTACCTTTGCAATTCATCTCATTAGGTCTTAGGGTTTAGTCTCATTAGGTTTTAGGGTCCCACCATGTTCAAATCTAATAATTACATTCCAATAATGATCAACAAGGACATGAGGAGGCTAATAATGATTAGCAAAGCCATAATTTATCATTTTGAAAGCCTAATGTAGTAACATGGTATTTTGTTTTTATCTCCATTAATGATGTAATTTTATGTTTTCATATGTAATATTGGTTCCTAGCTGCTCCTAAACATCTTGTGATGTTTCCGAGCACCTGCCACTACAAAAAGATCAGGTTATCATGAGCACAAATCCACTTGTAAAAGCAAAAGAGAACAAGCACTAAACCCTAATTTCCTCTTCCAATGAGCTAGGGTTGGCTATGGGATCAGAGATATCTAAGCAGAGGAGGCGTATGGGATATCATAAGGTATGAGGCCATTTCATATCATCAAACATCAGGTTTCCATCATTTGTGGGGAAGTCATTCCAAGGAACAAGCCATTCACCACACATAAGGGATGATTTTTCTTCAAACTGTGTTTCTGAGCAAGAAAAGATGAATTTGACAAATGTGAGAGAGATTTTTGTTCATCATAGAAGCAAGAAGAAAAAACTCCTTCAGTTTGTACACAGGTCTCATGGTTTTAGAGAAATGTCAAAAAGACAGTCGCTACAAGTGAGTTGCTGCACTTCTGGAGTGACCTTGGGAAAATCAAATTTTCTCCTATCTAAGGTGACCAATTGACTTACTTGATGAGTCAGATGATAACTAGACACAAATTGATTTCCATTGAGCTATCATGAGCTCAATTAGCAGTTGAGGAAGACCTCCAAAAGTTGACTGAAACAACACTCTACATTTTGGCAGCCTCATTCTGTACATTTTGACCAGTCTTGGGAGATTGGAATTTTGATAGGGAAAATGAACTCCAAATTGAAAAATTCAAGATATTCTAGAAAGTACACTAGAAAAGCTTTTGAACAAGCTATCCCACACCCAATTTGGAGATTGAGAAAGTAGTCAAAAGTCATCCTAAAGTGGCACTATGCTCAAGGAAGGAGGCGTTGTGCTTATGGCAAGGCACTGCGCGTAGGGAGTTTTTTGCCAGTATATTTTTGAACAAGTGCTGCGCTTAGGGCACGATGCTATACTTCTAGGTAGGAGTGTTGCGCTTAGAGCAAACAACCATCCCATCACTCCAAACTTCAAATTTTCGCCCAAATTGCCTCCAATCTCGTATTTGCAAGTAAGTACCTGCTCTTATACAATGTTTGGATTGAAAAATTCATGTTGTAGACCTCTCCTCCATTCTCATTATTAAACCTTAATCCTCTTCCATTAAACCCTAATCACTTGGCCCATTTCACTATCTAGCTTCATAACTAAAATCTTTCATTCATCATTCCCTCCATACTCATCTACTTTTCATCACTTATCTTTCATTTCCATAACCCTCCCTTCACTCTCATAGCCTATGCTATATTTATAACTACATACATTCAGTTACAAACCATAGAGCATACCCATCATCCCATTTACATTGTCCCATCTACACTGTCAACATTTGTGCAACTAAATAGCTAGTTCAATGGATAGAGGAAGTGATTTTGATTATGATGAGGAGACAACAAGTGATAGTTCAGTGGGGAGATATAGGCAACAGAGAAAGCCTCATAAGGGAGGCAAAATCATAAGAGAAGAGCCCAATAATTTAAGAGAATTGCAAGCCTGTCCACTAGCAGTTTCATGTTTTAGGCACCTTGGATGTTATGAATTTTGTGAACTAGTGGAGCGGGTCCAGTTTCATCATGAGCTTGGTAGACCTTTTGCTGCTCACTTTCATAACTATGAAGTGACACTAGCTGGAGTAACTTTCACAATACCAGCATCTATTATTTCAGAGGGCCAACAGAGATAACCAAATGATGAGGCGCATGGCCTATCACTATAGGACATGGAACAAAATTTGCAACATGAGAATGAAGAGGATGAACGCTAGGTTGAAGAGAGCCTTAGAGGGCAAGAAAGAGAAAGATAGACTCAAAATGTTGGCTGAAGCCTCTTTGGCCAACAAAAGCACTTGGTGGTGGTGCTCCATGAAAAATTTGGGCAAATTTTGAGAAGTTTTTGTATTTTTGAAATTTTGAAATTCACAACACAGAAAATTTGTCCAGAAGTGCAGCACCATCGACACTGCGCTTTTTCATGGGGCATCCGTTGGAAAGAAATTTGAAAATTTTGGGTTCAAAATGATGAGGACATGCACCATGGAAAATTTCAAAATTTTTGGAGCAGATATGGTTCACCAAAAGGTCCAAAAACTACCAAAACATGACCTTTCTGCCTCTTTTTGGACACACAGAAGAAGTCTTGGGAGATTCAAGTTTTGAGGGGGAAAATGACCTCAAATATAAAAAATTCTAGGTGTTCCAAAATCTATACGTGAAGACCTTTACAGTGAGCTAACATGGGCTCATTGTGGCTAAGGGTAAGGCCTCCAAAATTAGGTGGAAAGTGGGGCTGCGCTTAGGACTAGTGGTGCTACGGTTAGGGCCATTTTGCTCAGGGAACTAAAATTCACCTGTTTTGACTGTGAATTTGATTTCTCTCTCCTCATGGATGATTTCACTGATGTAATTGATGACATGGCATGTAAATTTAATGGTAAAATAATGCTAGAGGGTAGATTCATTTGTTAGAGGTGGTTTTGAGGCAAATGAATCAGTTTCCCCTCTTTTAGAGGCAAGTTGTTTGACTGGCTATATTCCAGTTCTTTGTTGGGAAATGGTTGAAATAGCCCCTATTCTCATGGATTCAACACCTGAAGGTCAGGATGAGTAGTTTAGATGTCTATATTATGTGTTTTCTTGGTCATTTGGTGGGGTTGGACTCACTTGGATGCTCAAAGCTTGATTGTACACCATTGTAAGCAGTTTGGCAAGGAAATTAATAGGAATTGCAACTATTTTTATGGGATCCATGTCATATGGTGATTTTGCATAATTTATTCTTTTTTTATTAGTTATTTACATGTGTTATGTATGCCATAATCTATTTCACTGCTTCTAATTGAATGATATCAAGATAGATAGGTAGAATCCATTGTTTGCAGTGCTCTACCTTGGGAAATCATTCAGTATTATATGTTTTCTACTGTTTGAGAAGGACCCATGACTATCACATGCTCTCCTCAACTCCTCATCGGTATTAGACACCCAACATCACTAAATTTCAAGTGCTAAAGCCTATACCTATCTTGCCCCATAGAACACCCTACATTTCTAACCTAATTTCCCACACCCTATGTTAGGCCCCTATACTACTAGTGTAACCCCTTATTGTTATTAGTACAACCCACTTATTATATTGATGTACCCATGTAGTGCCCATATTGTTACTATAGTGCCCCATAGAAGCCCACTATTGTTATTATTGTGCCCTTACATTATTATTGTTATGTCGGCTCTAATTATGTTATGACCCCTTAGACTCCTATATATAGAAAGGAGGTCTTTTCATTTGTATCATCCAAGAATTGCTCATTTGTGTAATGTAAAGGAGGTTTCCCCCTCTAAGAGTCTGAATTCTAAGGTGTTGATCTATCTTCTCTATCTTTTTGTGAGCTAGTTTCATAACACCCTACTACCAAGCTCCATCTGATCCAACAAACATCATCAAATCAATCAAAACTTTCTGAGCTACTATACCTAGCCTAAAATCCATATCTGATCCAATCATTTTCTCTAAGATCCTAAAGGAGAGAGCCCTCTCCCGACCTTGTAGGGCTAGCTACAAGGTTAAGTGGTTTGTGGTTACCCTGGAAGCTTTCCTTATCAGCCTGAGGTAAATTTGGGTGATATCATAGTGGCGACCATACTGGGGAACATAGTTTTATGTTCCTCAGCAAAATGTATCAAGTTCAGATCTGATTGTTGGTGGTGGACAATGATTAGACAAAGGAAGGCTGAAATCGTTCACCTGCTGACTCTAAATCAATTTCAAGATCAGATTCAAGGACTCCATTGGAGGATGAACCCGACCAGTAGAAACATGAAAGGACAATATGGAAATATCAAGTATTCAAGTTGGAATTTCATCCAAGACATTATGTTCTTTGTTATAAATTATTTATTATCTTTTCTCGATAATGTCAAGAGGGCTTTACGAAGAATACTGTATTTGAGTAAATATCCTAGATCTTAATGTAATTCTTTCCCTTTGAAGATTGTGAATACAAAATATTCACATGCTTTTGATCTTGATCAAGACACTTCTTATGAATCTTATGATGACTGTCTTCAAATTGATGAGCCTCAAGAGACCAAGACTAATTCTGCAGCTTTTGTATATACTCCTACACCTTGTAAAATTCTAGATCGATACAAACCTCTAATTCTACCTCCTATATCCCATGCTTTCCCTAAAAATCATTACCTATATCTACCAAGATTTGATGGTGAATGTGACAACATCTCTGCTGAGAGACATGTAATGAATTTTGAGTCTTTTCTTGAACTTTTTGAAGTTGATGAAGAGGATGTCAGTATTAGGATTTTTGCTCTTTCTTTACAAGGAAAAGTCAATAGTTGGTTCAAAACCCTGCCTGATGCAAGCATCTTAGATTTCCAGCAGTTCATCAAAGTTTTCCTTGACAAGTGGGTGGTCAAACAAAACCCTTTCTTAATTCTAGAATACTACAACTAGCTGAAAATACTACCAGGGGAGAGAGTACACAATTTTCTTCCAGGTTTAACCAAGTCTATTTTTCGATGCCTGCTAATCTAAGACCTCCTCCTGGATCCGATCTCTTACACTACCCGAAGCGTTTGATCTGGAAATGGAGCTTCAGCTGAGAGAAAGGAACCTTGAAACATTTTAAGAAATGCAAAACTGTGCAGTAGATGTAGAGGCTAATCTGCTAATCAGAAGGGCAAAGTTGAAGGAAGAAGAGATGAAGAACATAGATCTAGAGGAATCGACATCTTTAGAAGTAAAGCTCGACATTTTGGTAAGTGCAGTGGAAGAGATGATGCAAAAAATCACCACAAGGAAAGAGTATGATGTTCAAGACCATGGCTCGCTGATTGAAGAAGAACACGTGGCTGATCCAAAACACTTTCTTTCTTATCCTAGTCGTCATAGATCTGATAATGATTGTTTTATAGATCATCTTGGAGAAGAGATATCTGTTGATATGACATATAAGCTTGATGATGTGTTTTATATTGATGACTTCCCTAAGTTTGATCAATATGATGATGATTATGTTCTCCAAATAGAAGCTAGTCTTGCAGACAAATCAACAACTGGCTTGTGGAAGGAGGAAGTTCACTTTCAGCAGCATGAATACAGTGATCAGCCATTGCATATCAGCTATGGAACTGAGGAGGAAAGTGTAGCAAATGTTGAAGTAAGGTAAGGATCCCCTTTTTGCTTTTCTTTGTTTCAGTTCATCAAAGACAACTTTCATGTAATCAGAAATCAACTATCGTCAAGTTTTGATCTGGACCATCTAGAGGGTAATGAAAGCCTTGTTCAAGACTTCTCATATCTAGATTTAAAGCCCCCGAATGCCATTGACTTGGAAGCTAGAACATGTGATCGAATGATGCAAGATGATTCGGTACCATTATGTTTTAAATCATTTCAATTTTTGAAGGGAATTTTGCATAACATATCTGTCAGGCCAGGGTAACTCCTCATTTGAACGAGAGAAAACTCTGATTGATGTTTATTCATTAGCTAGTACTTTATTTATACAAATACAAAATGGATCAGTTCATCTTCTAGATGACTGTCCGGCTTCACCTCATCCGTTTCGGATTAGGTGTCAACATTCCCCCCCTTAATCTGAAGGGATGTTGGTGAGTCCAAGCATCATTCTGAATCTTTCAAGCTTTTCTCTTCCAAACGCTTTGGTGAAGATGTCTGCAATTTGCTCGTTTGTGGAACAATGACGGAGATGGATTGTTTTGGCCTCAACATGATGTCGGATCAGATGATATTTAGTATTGATGTGCTTAGTACGATCATGGAACTTTGGGTTCTTGGCCAACTTTATTGCAAATGTGTTATCAATCATGAGTGGAGTTGATTGTATTTGTTTCACCTGCAAATCTTCAAGAATTTTCCTGAGCCACACAATTTCTTTCGTTGCTTCAGCTGCTGCCACGTATTCTGCTTCTGTTGTGGAATCTACTGGTACTGATTGTTTGCGTGATCTCCAGGAGACAGCTCCTGATCCAAGACTCATAGCATATCCTGAAGTAGATACCCCAGTTTCTTTGTCTCCATCGAAGTCTGAATCAGAGTATCCAATCAAGTTGAAGTCGTCCACCTGTGTATACTTGATTCCAAGGTCTTGAGTTCCCTTCAAGTACCTTAGGACTCTTTTTGCAGCAGACCAATGTCCCTCACAAGGCCTTTGCATAAACCTGGAGAGGATTCCAACAGCAAATGAAATGTCTGGTCTCGTAGTAGTGAGGTAGATGAGACTTCCTACAAGCTGTCTATACTTAGTTGCATCCTCAAATTCCTTTCCTTCAGTAGATGTGAGCTTCAAGTTTTGTTCCATTGGAGTAGAAAGGGGATTGCACTCTGTCATGCCAAATCTATATAACAAATCTCCAATGTATTTCTTTTGAGAAAGAAATATGGACTTTGGGTGTTGGGTTACTTCAATGCCAAGATAGTAATGAACATAGCCCAAATCAGTCATTTCAAAAAAATTTCCTAATTCTTTCTTTATGGATGCAATATAGCTTTCATTGTTCCCTGTCATTAAAAGATCATCTACATATACCACAAGATATACAATTGTTTTGCCAACTTTCTTGACAAATAAAGTTGCATCATCAAGATCAAAATGATTGAAGTTGAGTTTCAGAAGATGCTCAGTTAGTTTTTCATACCAGGCTCGTGGTGCTTGTTTGAGGCCATACAAGGACTTCACAAGTTTGCATACTTTTTGTTCATGTCCTTTCACAGCAAATCCTTCAGGCTGGGACATAAAAACATTCACTTTTAGATCTCCATTCAAGAATGCAGTTTTTACATCCATTTGATGGACTTTCCAACCGTTCTGAGCAGCTAGTGCAAAGAGTGTCTGGATGGTGGCCCATTTTGCTGTGGGAGCAAAAGTTTCCTCATAATCGACCCCTTCCTTCTGTGCAAAACCTTTTGCCACAAGCCTAGCTTTGTGCTTGTCAAGTGAGCCATCAGCTTTGTACTTGTTCTTGTAGACCCACTTGCAGCCAATTGGTTTGGTTCCAAATGGAGGATCAACCAGCTTCCAAGTGCCATTCTTTATGAGTGCATCATACTCCTTCTGCATCGCTTCTTTCCATTCATCATGAGAAGCAGCTTCTTTGAAGGAAGTTGGTTCAAAATCTGTAGACAAGTTCAATTCACAATCATAAGTAACATCCATATCAATAGGTGAATTAGAGTTATCTACATCACCTCCATCTTGTCGGTTTGAATTTCTGGTTCCTATTTTTCCAATTTCATCAGGATGAACACTTTCAAGTGTCTTTGTCAGCCACTTTGGGGGACCTTTCTGAGATGGTCCAGGCTGTTCTGTTGATTGAGTTGGGTCTGAATCAAGATTGAGTCTCCCAATTCTATCAATTACATCACTTAAAGCATCATCCGTTGTTGGAGTGTCATGCAGGGGAGATTGTTCTTCAGAAGAAGATTCCACATGTTGATCTAGTATAGGAATCCCCCCTTCAAGATGTGGAATCTGATTATCAAACTCTTGAAATGATTTCGGTTTTGTGAATCTATCCAAGCGATCAAGTTGCCGCTCAACAACATTGTCAGATTTGGATGATTCAAGAAAGATGACATCTCTAGATAAAACAAACTTTTTATTTACTTCATCATAAAGGCGGTATGCTTTAGATGTGTTTGAATACCCCAGGAAGATACACTTACGACTTCTAGCACCAAGTTTGTTTCTATGTACCTTTGGTATTAAAGCATAACAGGTGGAACCAAATATCCTGAGATGTTTTACCGAAGGAACATGTCCATACCACAATTCATAAGGAGTCTTGTTTCTTATAGCACTAGATGGACATCTATTCTTTATATATGCAGCACATAGAACAGCATCGGCCCAAAACATTGTCTTTACATTTTTGAAGAAAAGCATGGATCGTACCATATTCAAAATTGTTCTGTTCATTCTTTCAGCTACACCATTCTGTTAAGGATTATAAGGCACAGTTGTTTGATGTTTAATCCCATGTTGGCAAAGATAGTGTTCAAATTCATTTGATGTATATTCTTTTCCATTATCAGTGCGAATAGACCCAATATGAGATTGTGCATCATTTTCAATCCACTTATGAAAATTCTTGAATGTTTGAAAAGCATCAGATTTGTTCTTCAATAAGTAAACCCAACACATTCTGGTGTAATCATCAATAAATGTCATGATATATTTATTTCCATTTGCAGAAGAAACAGGCATTGGACCACATAAATCTGAATGAATAAGTTCAAGCTTCCTATGTGCTCTTGAATGTGAATCATGAAAAGACTGTTTGCTGTGCTTTCCTAGAATGCAAGCATCACATTGTTTATGTTTTCTAGGAATTGTAGGCAAACCAGCAACACCATTTTTCTTCAACAAGCGGAGACTATCATAGTTTAAATGTCCAAATATAGCATGCCATAATAAACTTGATGAAAGTGCACCTTCTTCATGATGAGAAATATATGAGAAATGTTGTGCATGAGCAGAGGTTCCTTGCAGTTTAAGGAGTCTTTCTTCTTCTATACCTCTCATGACAGGTGAGTGGTCAGATGCCTTTCTTACCTCAAGTTTGCCATCAAACATGTGAATGGAGTGGCCTTGCTGGCGGATGTGGACCAGGGACAGCAAGTTTCTCTTCAGCTGTGGGAGATATAGAACATGATCCAGAAGAAAGTCTGGAAGACCAGGCAGTTTAAGCCTGATTGTGCCAAGCCCTGATGGCTTGATTTTTGACTGATCTGCAAGGTATACTGCTCCATCAACATTGTTAGTGAAATCTTCAAAGAAATCTCTCCTATGAGTCATATGACAGGTTGCTCCTGAATCAAGCAACCAGTCATTTTTCGAAGAAGCAAGTGAAGCATTAAACAAATCTTCATTTACTCCAATATTACATTGTGCCTCAATATAGTGAGCAGATTCAGGTGCTTTACCTTTGTCTGAGTCATCAGTTTTACCTTTCTGCTGATTTCTTCTCTGCTCAACTTTGTCCCATGGTAGCTTGCATGTAGAAGCATCATGTGATCCATTTCGTTTGCAGTGAATGCAATGCAGATCTGCCTTTTCTGCTTGAGAATGTCTGCCCCCCTGCCTCTGAAGTATCTTCCTCTTCCTCTTCGTCCACCTCTTCCTCTTGCAGAATCTTGAGCAGGATGCTTTTCTTTGTGAGCAAGGCAAACAGTCTCTTCAGAAGATTCAGGGACTGTTTTCTTTCCAAAGGCTTTCTCTCTTTCAGCAAACTTTTTCACAAGAGAGTCAAAGGTTATATCTTTAAGGTTTCCATTTGCTTGTAAAGACTCAAGATAATTGGAGTAGGTAGGATAGAGTGATTTGAGAAAGGCAATAAGAGAGATATCCAACTCAACCTTAGTGGATTTTATATCATGCATTATAGACTTTATTTCAGATGCAAGAGCAAGAGGATCATTATTTTTCAGTTCAAGAGTGAAGAGTTTAATCATGAGCTGAACAACTTCAAGTGCAGAATGTGTATCATAGAGTTCTTTCAGCTTTTGTAAAGCTTCAAAGGCAGTGGAATAGCAGGAAATATGACGACTTACTTCCTCATTGACAGATGCTGCGATCAATGCAAAGGCTTTGTTGTTCTTGTTTTCCCAAATGGCGAGTTCTTTGTCTGATGTGGGCTACACAGGGTCTCTGTCTTCTTCTCCGACACACACACCTTTCCACAGCTCATTGTAGATAAGGGTGTGTTTTACCATCCGGGACCATTCAGAATAGTTCTCCTTGCCAACGAGAACTATTCTGACCATAGAAATGATTGAATGCATTCTGTGAAAAAAAAAAATACCTCTGCCAAAAAACACTTCTGTTGAGAGAAAAAAAATCCTTATATGATAGCCTTATGCATTTATTTTTCTTCTAACATTCCATAGCATATATATATATCACTTCTCATATATATATCACTGTTCAACAAAACTAGGGTGCTCACTGCTTACATATATCAATAGCTCAATGAAAAAAGGGCGCTCATATATATATGTCACTGCTTACATATATCACTGCTCAACAAAACTAGGGTGCTCATATATATATGTCACTGCTTACATATATCACTGCTCAACAAAAAAGGGCGCTCATATATATATGTCACTGCTTACATATATCACAGTTTTGACCAAAAAAAAAATGCAGTCACCAATATATTCACCATATACCACCAATATATTCACAACACAGTGAACATATACGCATACGCATGGTGTTTAAAAAAAGGAGTGGACGTGACCATTGACCGCACCATTTTCTTCAACACAGGACTGCTCCAAGGCTGCGTTATGCACCACAAACACGCTGCACAGGATTTACCACAAACACGCTGCACCACAAACACGCTGTAGTATAGCTCTGATAAGCAGTCAACCATTAAAACACATCAACGCAGTCTTCTTGCATCAATACGCAGTCAACCAAAAAGAACGCAGTCTTTCATTAGAAACGTAGTGCTGGATATATGAACGCAGTTCTTTAATGAACGCTTGATATATGAACGCAGTTCTTACCACTGTTCTTACCACTGCTACCATCTCAAGTCATTCAAAAAAACATCGCAAGAAGCCCAAAATTTATGACGGCAATTTAAAAACCATTGCTGAAATTTGTGTCAGTAATACATTTCTACAATAAAAACACAGTCACCATCTCATACCATGTCAGGTCTTCAAAAACGCAGTCCACAGTCATACGAAAAATTCGATGCAGTCTATAAAAATGCAGTTTCAATCTCTTGTCTTCTAATAACGCAGCGCAGACTTCAGTACCACAGTTCCATGAACAATATGATGCCGGTAATAAATTCAGATCAATACGTTTATGCGTGGAGGCACCAGAGGGATGGCTAAACAAGCTTCAAAGATTCTGCAAAGAATCACGCAGAGGTATGTCCAAGAACGTATAACGGATGCATTCATTAGAGAAAGCCGCAGAGATACAAACGTTTATTCAAACGCAGAGGGCGCAGTCTCATGAGAGGGCAGTGTCAGAGAGCGCAGGGCAGTCAGAGGCAGCGCAGAGAATTCAGGTCAGAGGCGCAGCAAATTCAGGTCAGAGGGGCAGCGGATTCAGGCAAAGGAAGAGGCAGAGCCAGGGAATCACGCCAGAGGTTCATGAGCAGGGCAGCTCTTACGACAGGAGTTACTACTATTTTAAGGACTGGGACCTGAGCTCTGATACCATGTCAGGCCAGGGTAACTCCTCATTTGAACGAGAGAAAACTCTGATTGATGTTTATTCATTAGCTAGTACTTTATTTATACAAATACAAAACAGATCAGTTCATCTTCTAGATGACTGTCCGGCTTCACCTCATCCGTTTCGGATTAGGTGTCAACAATATCTTTAAATGAGTAGCCTGTAGAAAATCATGAAACCTCATTAAAACCAATAGAAAATGGGTTGCAACAGTCTTTTAAATTTTTTCACGATCCAATAGCTGATGTGTTGCATGATATCTGCAATCAAAGTCCTTCTCCATTAGCTAACTGTGAGCTTGAAAAAAGTATTGATACAAACTTGACCCGACAACTGTTTTCTTTGTCATTTTCAGCAGGAGTCTCGTCACAAAACTCAGATGAAAGTTTGCATTCATGGTATGAGGAGAATAAAAGCAATCCATTGGATGAGCTAACTCCAAGTGCACATGAATTTCAAGATCCTTATGTAGTATTTTTGGAGTCGGATAGAGAATCCATATTATTCAACAGATCTATTTACAAGTTTTCATGGGAGTTGCATTTCAGTAGTTTTCTCTTCTTGCTCATAAACAAGCACTTGCGGAGAATTTAAATAGCATCCAGAATTCTTACTTGGTTGCATTGGTTGTTTCATTTCACTTGATCAGGTGATGAATGGAACAGTTAGAGTATGTTTTATTGAATAAGCTCCATTTTGAGTATCTTTTCCAGTTTGTCAGCTGCATTTTAGTATCAAGTTAGTTAGTCAGTTTTTATTTGAGTAAAAGTCAGTTTGTGTCATCAAGTTGTCAGTTTTTAGTCATGCATTTTATTTTGAGTTTTTGACTTCATGCCCAATGGATAAGACTACTTGGTCTACGGTGTTCTTGGCACCTCCAAGGAGCTACCATCCCCATTGGAGCCAATGTTAGTGTCAGTGTTTCACACTGCCATCAGTGATCAAAATATGCTCTTTTTCATTTCATAGTAGGAGTCCCATACTGATGATTTTGCATTCCATTAGGTCATGGAATCATTGATGGTAGGGTTTACTTCAATTTTCCCTCATGATCTGTACTTGTTGATCCCCTTCCATATATTTCAATCATGGTTCATGTTCCCTTTGCAATTCATTTCATTAGGTCTTAGGGTTTGGTCTCATTAGGTTTTAGGGTCCCACCATGGTCAAATCCAATAATTACATGCCAATAATGATCAATAAGGACACGAGGAGGCCAATAATTATTAGCAAAGCCATAATTTATCATTTTGAAAGCCTAATGTAGTTCTCACCTCAAAATTTATCATTTTGAAAGCCTAATGTAGTTCTCACCTCAAAACTTGTTTTGAGGTGAAAACATGGTATTTTGTTTTTATCTCCATTAATGATGTAATTTTATGTTTTCATATGTAATATTGGTTCCCAGCTGCTCCTAAACATCTTGTGATGTTGCCAAGCACCTGCCACTGCAAAAAATTAGGTTATCATGAGCACAAATCCACCTGCAAAAGCAAAAGAGAACAAGCACTAAACCCTAATTTCCTCTCCCACTGAGCTAGGGCTGGCTATGGGATTAGAGATATCTGATAAGAGGAGGAAAAATGGATATGAGAAGGTATGAGGCCATTTCATATCATCAAACATCAGGTCTCCATCATTTGTTGAGAAGTCATTCCAAGGAACAAGCGATTCACCACACATAGGGGACGATTTTTCTTCAAGCTGTGCTTCTGAGCAAGAAAAGATGAATTTGACAAAAGTGAGAGAATTTTTTGTTCATAATATACCCAAGAATAGAAACCTCCTTCAGTTTGTACACAGGTCTCGTGGTTTTAGAAAAATGTAAAAAATACAGTCGCTACAAGAGAGTTGCTGCACTTCTGGAGTGACCTTGGAAAAATAATTTTTTCTCCTAGCTAAGGTGACCAAATGACTTGCTTGATGAGTCAAGTGATAACTAGACACAAATATATTTCCAATGAGCTATCATGAGCTCAATTAGGAGTTGAGGAAGACCTCCGAAAGTTGACTGAAACAACACTCTGTATTTTGGTAGCCTCATTCTGCCATTTTGACCAGTCTTGGAAGATTGGTATTTTGAAAGGTAAAATGAACTCCAAATTAAAAATTTCAAGATGTTCTTGAATGTATACTTGACAAGCTCTCCAAAGAGCTATCCCACGCAAAATTTGGACATCGAGAAGGCAGTGAAAAGTCGTCCTAAAGTGGCGTTGTGCTTAGGGAAGGAGGCGCTGCGCTTAGGGCAAGGTGCTGCGAGTAGGGAGGTTTTTGCCAGTTTAATTTTAAATGGGCACTACGCTTAGGGCACGACACTGCGCATCTAGGTAGGATCACTACACTTAGAGAATATAGCCATCTCATCACTCCAAACTTCAAATTTTCACCCAAATTTCCTCCAATCTTGTATTCGCAAGTAAGTACCTGCTCTTATACAATGTTTAGAATGCAAACTTCATGTTTCGACCTCTCCTCCATTCTCATTATTAAACCCTATTCACTTGGTCCATTTCATTGTCTAGCTTCAAAACTAAACCCTTTAATTCATCATTCCCTCCATACTCATCTACTTTTCATCACCTATCTTTCATTTCCATAACCCTCCCTTCACTCTCATAGCCTATGCTCTATTTATAACTACATGCATTCATTTACAAACCCTAGAGCATACCCATCATCCCATTTACATTGTCCCATATACACTGTCAACATTTGTTCAACTAAATAGCTAGTTCAATGGATAGAGGAAGTGATTTTGATTATGATGAGGAGACAACAAGTGATAGTTCAGTGGAGAGACATAGGATTCAGAGAAAGCCTCATAAGGGAGGCAAAATAATAAGAAAAGAGCCAAATAATTCAAGAGAATTAAAAGCCTTTCCACTAGCAGTTTCATGTTTTAGGCACCTTGGATGTTATGAATTTTGTGAACTAGTGGAGAGGGTCCAGTTTTATCATGAACTTGCTAGACTTTTTGCGGCTCACTTGCATAACTATGAAGTGACACTGGCTGGAGTAACTTTCACAATATCAGCATCTATTATTTCAGAGGGGCAACAGAGATAACCAAATGATGAGGCACATGGCCTATCACTACAGGACAAGGAACAAAATTTGCAACATGAGAATGAAGAGGATGAAAGCTCGATTAAAGAGAGCCTTAGAGGGAAAGAAAGAGTAAGATAGACTCCAAATGTTGGCTCAAGCCTCTTTTTCCAACCAAAGCACTTGATGGTGGTGCTCCATGCCAAATTTGGGCAAATTTTGAGAATTTTTTGTATTTTTGAAATTTTGAAATTCACAACATAGAATTTTTTTCTAGAAGCGCAATGCCACCGACGCTGCGCTTTTTCCTATGGCATCCATTGGGGAAAAAGCTGACATTTTTGGATTAAAAATGATGAAGACATGCACCCTGGAAATTTTCAGAATTTTGGGAGCAGATCTGGTTCACCAAAAGGTCCAAAAACTACCAAAAACTGATCTTTCTGCCTCTTTTTGGACACATAGAGGCAGTCTTGGGAGATTGAAGTTTTGAGGGGGAAAATGACCTCTAAATTCAAACATTATAGGTGTTCCAGAAACTATACTTGAATACCTTTCCAATGATCTATCACGGGCTCAATTTGGCTAAGGGGAAGGCCTCCAAAATTAGGTGTAAAGTGGCCCTACGCTTAGGACCAGTGACGCTGCGCTTAGGGGCATTTTGCTCAGGGAACTAAATTCACCTATTTTGACTGTGAATTTGATTTCTCTCTCCTCATGGATGATTTAACTGATGTAATTGATGACATGGCATGTAAATGTAATGGTAAAATAGTGTTAGAGGGTAGATTCGTTAGTTAGAGGTCGTTTTGTGGCAAATGAATCAGTTTCCCCTCTTTTAGAGGCAAGTTGTTTGACTGGCTATATTCCAGTTCTTTGTTGTGAAATGATTGAAACAACCTCTCTTCTCATGGATTCAACCCCTAAAGGTTAGGATGAGTAGCTTAGATGTATATATTATGTGTTTTCTTGGTCATTTGGTGGGTTTGGACTCACTTCGATGCTCAGAGCTTGATTATACACCATTGTAAGCAGTTTGGCAAGGAAATTAATAGGAATTGTAGCTATTTTTATGGGATCCATGTGGTATGGTGATTTTTCATAGTTTCTTATTTTTTTATCAGTTGTTTACATGTTTTATGTATGCCATCATCTATTTCACTGCTTCTAATTAAATGATATCAAGATAGATAGGTAGAATCCATTGTCTGCAGTGCTCTACCTTGGGAAATCATTTAGTATTCTATGTTTTTTGTTGTTTGAGAAGGACCCATGACTGTCCCATGCCCTCCTCAGCTCCTCACCAGTCATAGACACCCCACCTCACTAAATTTCAAGTGCTAAAGCCTATACCTACCTTGCCCCATAGAACACCCTGCATTTCTGACCTAATTTCCCAGACCCTACTGCCAAGCTCCATCTGATCCAAAAAACATCATCAAATTAATCAAAATTTTCTAAGCTACTATACTAGCCTAAAATCCTTAGCTGATCCAGTAATTTTGACCAAGATCCTAAAGGAGAGAGCTCTCTCCCGACTTTGTAGGGCTAGCTACAAGGTTAAGTGGTTTGAGGTTACCCTGGAAACTTGCCTTCTTCAGCCTGAGACAAATCTAGGTGATAACAGATGGAACAAATGAATTCTTCCTTAAATAATGAATATTCAATTTTAACAATGTTGATGAAGGTGTAACAATTTTTACATTGACTTTCAACTATATGTATATGAAGTGGCAACAAAATATGATATAAGTAATGGCAAACTTCATTAACCATTTTCTCGAAAGCTACAAACCAGATTTTGCTGAAATTTTGCAAGTAGATTTCTAATATATTAATGCCTCTCTGACCCAAAAATCAGATCACTTTGATGCACTGGTCATGAGATATAAGAAAAATGGTTTTAGCTGACAGTGCATGATTTCTAAAATTTTACAAACTAATTTAACTTGAAATTTTTTGGGTTTTTGTATTTTAATGGTATCTCTTTGCTGTCAAAAAATCACAAGGATTTAGTTTATAGTTTTAAAAATATACACAAATCAATTTATGCACTATATAAAAATTAAATGGTATGCCTTAAATGAGAAAGAAAGTAGAAAACATTCATCATGTGTAGTAATTTCTCCCCCAAACTGAAGAATTAACATGACCTCATGCAATACTAGAAAACAAATTGAGGTGATTGCTATAATTGTTGTTGAAATCTATGCTTAGTGTAAAACAACATGGAATAAGGGAGGTGTTGAGAATGAGTAAGGAGATCTATGGATGATAAATAATATTAATGGTATGGTCATAATAAATAAATGAATGAAAGTAACACTCCCCCAAACTGAAATATTCTATGTCTCAAAAAAATGGGAAGTGGTAAAGATGTGGAATGAATGATGGTAAATAATGCTCAATGGATTTTCATGAAATTCTCTTAAACTTTTAATAAATCAGAAACTTATGCTATTTTACCTCAAGTTTTACCTCTGGAAAAATGTGGAATGACATGTATGGACTGGTATTTGTTAAAACTGATGTAGGCTAAGCTAATGTTGAAAGTGATGCAAAAGGCAGAAGCCATGCAAGCACATCTTGTCTGAACACTTGTTCACATTCATGAGTTGGTCAAGCCTCTTTTGTTAGTTGTAATAGTGTGGGATCGCTACAAATAGAGTTACCCCCCATACTTGTTGTTCTCCCATAAAATTTTCAATCAAAAAAAACTTTTGTATAAATGCAATAATAATATTTTGTCAAATCAACGATTTATGGCGGACTTCGGTAATTATTACGCATGCTATCCAAAAATGAATACCTCCCACTTTCCAATTAGAAAAGGGAATCCATGACCATAAAGCACAGGAAAAAGGGAAAGGATGTTGAGGATTCATAAATGAAGGCGACCAATCAAATAAAAGAAGTGTAAATTACGACAAAGGAAATCAAAGCATTACACATCAAAAGATTTGAAATGACCGTAAAATAAAAGAGAGATTTATAACATGATGTAAATAGATATTTACCTTAGGTGGAAAAGTAGCAAATGCATGACCAACGATAAATATTAATGACTGTCGGTAAATTGATTGGACAACAATGATATAGTGGATATAATATATAGGTTACCATGCATGTTGGCTATTAGAAATGTTGTTCAAGTGATAAATTTTCCTTTAGAAACGAATCCATAGGTGGTAATAGGATAAAGAGTATTTGGTAGTGTAACATAATACTTCAATACCACAAGCCGAGCCATTGCTGCCAGCAGACGTTCATAGCCCCGATAGGGTTCTTTTTAACCCCACAACTGAACTAGAGTCCTCATTTTAGTATTTACATGATTCTCCTTTACTTGTTATAAAGAGACCACTATGCTGGCATGGTAACCATATAATCATAGTGTCGTTCACCAAGATATAACAAAGTGATCAGGTTCGCTTATCATGAGACACCCTATCCTTCTGATAGTTTTAATTATCAAGAAGGTCATTACCTTGGTGTGGTGCCCAAAATGGAATGTCACTTGTTACACCCTTATGATCATGGTAGACTGGATAGTGATGAGATGCCCTATCCACTCTAAGAAAGTGCTTGTTATATTTTCATATTTTTATATTTTAATGCTTTTATTGTAAAGAGAGGAATGCCCATTTACTCCTTAAGAGTCAGGGATGGCGTAAGATGTAAAAAAATGCGAATGAAAGTTATGATTTTACCCCCATATCATCATATCAAATGGATTTATCCATTTGAAAGTGTAAAAGATAAACTAGCAAGGTATTAGAATAATAAATCATTTTATGATATGTCCAAAGAGAATATATTCAACCAGTCATTATATAGGTGAACCATGTCAGCTTCGGAATAAAGATGACCATCAAAAGGTTTTATAAGTCATAATGGTATTAATATTACTGTTTTTCTTTATCTTAGGCATAAATTCAACCACATGGTTTTTATTTGAAACATAAAAGAGAAAGAAAAATGGAAAAAAGAATGACTGATGATGAAACAACGAAGAGAAATCATAGTTATTCATTCTACCTATTTAAACAACAAACACACAAAAAGAAAAATCAGGGCTGTTCAATTGATTGAACAGCAATTCTTCAATCGATTGAACAACATACACTCAGAAAGTCTTGTTTAATTGATTGAAAACCAATCATTAAATCAATTGAACAACAACACAAACAAAAAAAGTGTTGTTCAATTGATTGAATAGCAAAATCATAGAAAGACAAAAGTGTTGTTCAATTGATTGAAAAACAATCGTTCAATCGATTGAAGAACAAAATCGAAAAAAATGCAAAAGTGTTGTTCAATTGATTGAATAGAATTTGTTCAATCGATTGAACAACAAAATAGAAAAAAAGAAAAAGTGTTGTTCAATTGATTGAACAGTAATCGTTCAATCGATTGAACAACAAAATTGAAAAAAAACACAAAAAGTGTCATTCAATTGATTGAACAGTAATCATTCAATCGATTGAATAGCAAAATAAAAAAAAAAAGTGCAAAAGTGTTGTTTAATTGATTGAACAACAATCGTTCAATCGATTGAACAACAATCGTTCAATTGATTGAACAACAAAATAAAAAATAAAAACACAAAAAGTTTTGTTCAATTGATTGAACAGCTATTGTTCAACTGATTGAACAACAAAATCGAAAAAAAATGCAAAAAGTGTCATTCAATTGATTGAACAACAATCATTCAATTGATTGAACAAAAAAATCGAAAAAAAGACACAAAAATGTTTTTCAATTGATTGAACAACATTCGTTCAAACAATTGAACGACAAAATCGAAAAAAGACGCAAAAGTTGTTGTCTAATTGATTGAACAGTTATCGTTCAATCAATTGAACAACAAACTTGAAAAAAACACAAAAGTGTTGCTCAATTGATTGAATAGCAGCAATCATTCAATAGATTCAACAACAAAATCGTAGAAACATGAAAGTGTTGTTCAATTGATTGAAAAATAATAGTTTAATCGATTCAAGAGCAAAAGTCAAAAATGAAAAAGTGTTATTCAATCAATTGAACAACAATCGTTCAATCATTTGAACAAAAAAATAAAAAAGAAAAACACAAAAAAGTGTTGTTCAATCGATTGAACAAAAATCGTTCAATCGTTTGAACAACAAAATTCAAAAACACAAAAGTGTTGTTCAATCGAATGAATAACAATCATTCAATCGTTTGAATAACAAAGATAAAAAAATGCAGAAGTGATGTTCAATTGATTGAACAACAATCGTTCAATCATTTGAATAGGAAAATCGAAAAGAAAAACATGCAAAAGTGTTGTTCAATTGATTGAAAAGCAATCGTTCAATCGTTTGAACAACAAAATTCAAAAACGCAAAAGTGTTGTTCAATCGATTGAACAACAAAATCATAAAAACGTGAAAGTTTTCTTCAATTGATTGAACAACAATCGTTCAATCGATTGAACAAAAAAAATGAAAAAATGAAAAAAGTGATGTTCAATAGATTGAATAGTAATTGTTCAATTGATTGAACAACAAAATAAAAAAAAGTGCAAAAGTGTTGTTCAATTGATTGAACATCAAAATGATAAAAACGTGAAAGTGTTGTTCAATTGATTGAACAAAAATCTTTCAATCAATTGAACAACAAAAATCGAAAAACACAAAAAGTGTTGTTTAATTTGAACAACGAAATCATAAAAATGTGAAAGTGTCATTCAATCAATTGAACAGTGATAGTTCAAATGGTTGAAAAACAAACATGCAAAAAGGGTTGTTCAATTGATTGAACAACAATCGTTCAATCGATTAAACAACAAAACGAAAAAAGTGTT
Source organism: Pinus tabuliformis (assembly GCA_031772625.1). NCBI lineage: Eukaryota > Viridiplantae > Streptophyta > Pinopsida > Pinales > Pinaceae > Pinus > Pinus tabuliformis. Next base: position 126,896,725 of record CM062818.1, read on the forward strand.
GTTCAATCGATTGAACAAAATCATTGAATCATTTGAACAACAAAAACAAAAAAACACAAAAGTGTTGTTCAATCAATTCAACAACAATCGTTCAATCATTTGAACAAAAAAGATGAAAAAGTGCAAAAGTATTGTTCAATCGATTAAACAACAATCGTGCAATTGTTTGAACAATGAAATTGAAAAAAAAACATGCAAAATTGTGCGTCAATCGATTGAACGACAATTGTTCAATCGTTTGAACAACAAAAGTCAAAAATGCAAAAGTGTTGTTCAATCGATTGAACACCAATCATTCAATTGTTTGAACAACAAAAATAAAAAAGAACAAAAGTGTTGTCCAATCGATTGAACAACAATCGTTCAAATGATTGAACGACAAACATGTAAAAAGTGTTTTTCAATTGATTTAACAACAATGCTTCAATCGATTGAACAACAAAACGCACAAAGTAGTGTTCAATTGATTGAACAATAATCATTCCATCGATTGAACAACAAAATGCAGAAAGTTCTATTCAATTGATTGAACAACAATCATTCAGTCGATTAAATAGTAGCACACACACAAAAATAAGTGTTGTTCAATTGATTGAAAAACAATCGTTCAATCGATTGAACAACAACACACGCGCAAAAATAAGTGTTGTTTGATTGATTAAGCAACAATCATTCAATCGATTGAACATCAACACACACACAAAAATAAGTGTTGTTCGATTGGTTGAACAGAGATCATTCAATCAATTGAAGGGAAATACACACACAAAAATAAGTGGTGTTCAATTAATTTAACAACAATCATTCAATCAATTGAACAACACTTACTAAACACACCCAAAGACAAATCAGATTTGTTCGTTCTACCGAACAACAGCTGTCCAATTGCCAACTGAGCAGAAACTACAGCTTTGAAGGAAGCAACACCTGAAATACAAAAACATAAGAGAAATCAGAAAATAAACAACACTATTTAAAAACAGTAAATAAATTAATTAATTAAGTTACAACAGCTATGATGTTATTTCCTAAGGGAACATCAATCTGTCAATGGAAAAAAATGATCTCTTGGAAAAATGCTTTGGGAGCAGTGACATGAGTCTTCAAATGGAAATCAATTCTCCATTTCTTCTCTTATGAATCCGTTAATTAATGAATTGGATGAAATTCCCAAATAAGGCTTCAATTATGTACATACCCAAATTTGAAAAATGCTTGTTAATAAATAGTAGGGTATGTGAAGCCAACTTCCCTTGAAAAGATGGTGTCAAAAATTGTTGATGGAGTGAAACCAATATTCAATATATCCTTTATTGTCTTGATTTCCCATAGTCATCATATCATGAATTTCTTGAGTTTTTAAAATGTCCCGTTGATGCAGACTAGAAGAAACCTCATTTTCTTCCATAACTTCTACAATTTTTAGATTTGAAACATTCCCAATCCCTATATAAGTTTTCTTCAATTGTGCATGTGAAATAGAATGGGTGGGAAGGGTAAGTAAATTTTGTATCTCAACATTATAAGCATGTTGTACTGGTTTATTATGGTGAGGGTGTGGAATGAGTTGAGTAGGAAGTTGTGTAGGACACAAAGCATTTTGATGATGTAGTTGATTGGGTTGTGTGGATGGTTTTGATAGACAAGCAAGATGTTGTTGAAAATATGGAAAAGAATATGGATGATGTGTTTGTGCTACAAAACGTGGGAGAGTATCCATGTAATCATAAGATGAAACATGGCAAACTTGTAGACAAGATTGGTGGGGGTTATATTGAGATTGACATGGTTGCCCAACACAGGAGTATTCTATAATGGATTATGCAAGTAAGAAAATGAAGAGGAAGTGTTTTGAACCATCCATGTTTCTTTCCATGCTTTTGAACTTGTTGCAGCTTCCCCATTTCTTTGATATGCTACTTCCATCCTAGATAAGGAAGAACAACTATTTGTGGGATGCTCCTTTTGGCAATGGGGGAAAAACACTTCTTCAATTTCTTCATTTTTCTGAACCTGCAAAACATCCAATTGTGAATTTAGAGAGCTAATAAAATCAACTTTAAAATGTTCAAATAAATCATCGTTTTCAACTCCTATATCTCTTGTTCTTGTAGTAGATTTGGAAAAGAAAGAAGAAACTTCTCTAGAATTGTTACCAGCCTTGGAGATTCCAATTGAATACCTTATGCATAATTCACAAACATCATCATATGATAACTAAAAAACATCACCTTTTCCTATTAGATTTAAGAGTTCTAAAAATTCATCTTTGATTCCTTTAATAATGAGTGTTTTAAGATCTCTTTTTTTCAAATGCTTATGCTTTGATTTTTGAAAGTTGTATTTAAATTGCTCTACATAATCCTCCAGGCTTTCATCTTCCCATTGTATCACACTGAAAATATCTTCATTGGAATTGCAATAGCCTTGGTACTTCTTCAAGAATACATTCTTCATGTTTTCCTGTGTATAGATACAGTTCCCACCAAGGCTCATGAACCATCGGAGAGTTGCTCCTTTTAGAGTAAGAGGAAACACCTTCAACCTTTGATCATTAGTACAATAGTCATATCCTCTACAAAGTACTTCAAACTCAAATAAGAATGTATCTAGATCTTCATTTGCCAAACCATGAAAATTTGGTAGAGTATATCTGGGAATGATGTGCATTTGTGTCACTCCTAGATATTTGATAGGAAATTCAAAAGTAACAATGTGAGCCATTTCGTACCATAATAGAATTTGTTCTTCATGTGTTTCTTTGAGGCTTCTGCTTCAAATGTTCCTATCAATTGGTCAATGGAATGGGTGGTGCTTACATCACCACTTGAATGGAATCATGAGATTTTTTTCAAAATTCTACCTCTAAAATTCCTACTTCTATCAGTGCATGCTGTATGACCTAAGCCTGACTACTGGGGGTAGACCCATCACTCGTTCCGCAGGATGCACATGTAGGTTCTTACCTTTCGTCTTCAATATCCAACTCTCACAAAGTCAGGTATGCATCTACAACCAGATATTAGTGTGGTACTGAAATTTGACTATTTCCCCGACAATGATGCCAAAATGTTGGGTAAAATTAATTTCTTAATAAATGAATAAAAAAATTAATCAATTGAACATTAATTATCAACCCCAGGAGCGTATTTGTATTTCAAGGAAATCGGAAAAATATATTCATAACAATATAACCAAGAGCTAACACTGGTTCTATATGATTGTGATCTATACTATCAAGCTCATTCAACAAGAAATAAAATGTAAGACTTGAATAATAAAACTAAAATTAAAAAGAAGAAAGTAAATGACAGGAAAAGCAATTATGTTAATCACACAACTTGAATCATTGCTAAATTAAACCACACATTTCTGAATTTGAAATTTGAGCTATTGCACTCAACAGAATTCAAATGCTAATCTAGAGCAACAAATAAAATTAAAGCTTGAAGTTGTAGGAAATAAAAAATCTGGAAATGCAACAACTTAACTAAATTACTTGATTAAAATGGAAATTCAAAGAAACAAGTACACAACTAAACTACTGTAGATGTTAAAGGCAACACCTCGTCTAAGGTAGTGGGCCCAATTGCCCAAGACTCAATTTCACCTTGAGAAATAACTCAAATGAGATTACAAATAATGGATGTAGAACTCAATGGATAACTTCATTAAAATATTTGAGAGAAATAATTAGAGAATAATGAAGCTCTTAGATTTGCCTCAAATTCAACAATTGTTCATCCTCTCATCTCTCATCTCTCATCTCTTATCCTACATCCTATATAACAATTGTCCATCTCCTATCTCCTAATTATCCTTCCATTATCCCCCTAATTATCTTCTAATTCTCTCCAATTATCCTCTAATTCTCTTCTTCTCTTTGATCTCTATTTTCATTTAAATACATAGAGAGCAAAGGGAAGTTACAACAAAGATGATTAAAAAATGATTTCCATTACAATTTTGGATTGATTACATAATGTTAATAAACAAGATTAGATCTTAAATATCTTCCCATCATGATTCAATTGGAACAAGTCGAATCTGGTATTACAATTGGAAGAATTTGGAAAATGGTCATAATAGCAAATCTAAGAAAACCTTCTTAGAAGAACCTTCCATTTCTCTTAATACAGAGTGAATTTTGGAAAACATGCCATTAGAAAACTAATTCGGTTTGTTCTGCACACAACCCATGTCTCGAATTTTCAATATTGCCCTTAATTTGTTCTAAAACTCGAATGTAAAGTTGTCACTTCTTATTCCAGCGAGTTTCTGAGTTGGAATATTCAATTATGAGCTGAAGATGAAATTTGCAATTTGGAAAAGGTCTTGGAGGCTAAAATCATGAGTGATGTTAGAACAAATTCATTAATAAACCATCATTGGTAAAATCATTCATAATAATAATCAATTTGTTAAAGATAAAGGAGAAGAAATAATATTTATCCATAATAGCATAAAAAATTATAAAATGGAATTATATGATAAATGACATGATAAAGAAGGGTAAAAACGGATGAAATAGGCGTTAAAAGGTGATAATAATAATGACAAATTAGTGGCCCAACAATAAGCAATGAGACAAAACTTTTAATGTCACTTAGTGGAAATAATTATCATCCCGTTATGTTAATCTCCATATAAACTTTGAGTTTTTTTTATAAAGGGCATGAGGCATAGTTAATGGAGAGTGAGATGGGAATATTGTATCGTATTTAATAGGAAAATTAATTTCGTGCAATGGAGGATTTCTTTGGAGAGTTTTGCGAAATCTTGGCATGGTGGATAAAGCATCGAGATGGGAATATTTGTGATATTAAATAGGAATCATTCCCATCATATTGTGGAGAGGTCATGTATATTTGCTTTAGAGTGATAACTGCTATGGACATAAGGTGTTAGATTTAAGCCTCGGGGAATAGGAAAAGTTGTGTTATTTGATGGCATGCTCAAGACTTAGGCATTTTTACATTTTGTAATGTTTTTGATATACAAAAGGGGGGTGATTTACATGAGGCATACAATAAGGGAATGGCTTATATACAAAAACAAAATGATAAAGAAATAAGGAAAAGGTTTGAAGTAAGGGGTAATAACATGCAAAAGGAAATTAAATCTAAAGTGAGAAAATTTAAAGGGTCCCTATATTTATTATGAACTATATATAAAATAGAGGGTTGTTTTCCTTCTCACAAAACTCCACAAGAAACCAAAAAATCACACAACAAAAACTTCATTAGGCATGCAACTTCCTTGACCAGGCATTCTCATTAGAACATTGGATATGTATCTCCCTCCCCTCTGCTAGTCATCAATTTATTTCCACATAGATTTACATACATCCATAATTCACAAAATTGTGTTTATATATATGGGGTTCTATGAAAAAGGGTTGTTACAAAGAGCACCCCCATAAAGGAACACCATCCTCATTGTTCTATAAACATAACACACAATTAACCACTGAGCATTATAATTACACCTTTTAAATTTATTTACATAATAAAAAAAAATGGGTAATATACCCTCATTCATTCTATCATTTCCCATGTGGCTTCATTTTGTCCAAAGTGCTTCTATTGCACCTTTACCTACTCTATTACTTGATTCCTACACATGATCTATCTCTGGTCTTGAATGAATAACATTTATGGTTGGAGCTCTCCATTAGGTTCCACATGTATCACAAACCAATCATAAACATGATTAGTATCATGTACATACTTCTTTAGTGAAGATATATTAAAAGCATCATGTTCTTTCACTATGGGTGGTAAGGACAATTTGTAAGCCACTAGCCCACTCTTTCCAATCTGTGAAAGTGTCAACAAAATCTAGGTGTCAATTTAGAACAAGACCCCAATTTTAGTGTGATATTCCTTGGAATGATGTAGAGATACACATGATCTCACACTTGAAATTCCTTGTGCATTCTCTATTGTTCCACATAACTATTTTTCCTATCCTAGGATACCTTCAACTTCTGCTTGTTATGGAGCACTTCCTACTCCATTTCATTTAATATGCTTGGACCAAGGACCACTCTATTCAAAGGCTCATTCCAGCTAATATGAGTGTTACATTTTCTATCATATAAAGTCTCAAAAGGGATCACTTTCCTTAACTATTGGTACCCGTTGTTGTAGGAAAATTTGACTAGTGATAGGAATTATTCCCACCTGATTAATGCGTAGAATTTGTCATCAACATGTCCTCCAAAACTGTATTCAATCTCTTGGTTTTCCTACCAGTTTGAGGATGATATGTCATACTACTAGCTAGTTGGGTGTCAAAACTAATAAACAATTCCTTCCAAAACATGGAAGTAAAGGTGGCACCACGATATGTAATGATCTTCTTGAGTATGTCGCGCAATATGAATATTTACTCCATGAGAATATGAGCTATGAAAATTTCCTTTTAAGTGGACTTGACAACTATGAAATGAGCTTCTTTACCTAATTTATCCACTTCATCCATAATGGCATCATGCTACATGGATGTATTTGGAAATATTGTGTTGAAGTCCTATGACTTCCCACTCCCACTCATGAATGAAATTTCCTGTAGTAATCCTGCTAGGTTTCTACATTCCATTTTGACTTGTTGACATTCTAGGCACTTGGAAATGTACTCAAAAACTTCCCTTTTCATACCGATCCAATAAAATATTTTCTTTATTCCGCTTATCATTTTTTTTTATCACTAGCATGACTTGAGTGAGGTATTTTTTGAAACTCATAGAAGATGAGCTTCTTAAAGTCCCCCATACACACTATATACCACCTACCCTTGAATTCCAAATTTCATCATCTGTGAATGTGTAGTTCTTACTAAATGTCCCTTCTAGCTCTCATTGCAATTGATCGTTCAAATATTGTAAGTTCTTGTCTTGTATCAATTCTTCCTTCATCTTTTCTTTGATATTAAATTTTGTAAATTCTGATGGCTACCATGTGAGCCACTTATATACTTCTACTAAGTGAATATACTACTCTTTTTTCCCTACATTTGATGTGATTTATCTCAAATTAAAACTCACTAATCAATGCTAACCATTTGGATTGTCTAACATTTAACTTGGGTTGGCCAAACAAGTATCTTATCCCTCCATAGTCTAATGTTAGCACAAACTTCCTTCCAAGAAATTAGTGCCTCCACATTTCCAATTCTTTCACTATCACTGAAAGCTTCAAGTCATGTGACATACTTCTTCTGATGATCATTTAATTTACTCCACTCATAAAATATCACATGTCCTTCCAACATTAGGACTCTACCTATTTTTTCCTTACAAGAAAATGTGTAGACCAAGCTACCCTTTTTTGGGTCTTTTATTCACAAGATAGATGCACATGTGAGAAATTAATTAAGTCATTCAAAACTAGTTAAACACCCTAATGTCCATTATAATTTGATTCCTTTCCTCTGTAAGGTTTTTATTGGATGCCAAATGTTTGAAAAGTCTCGAATGACTCACTTATGATATCCAACCAATCGCATGAAATATCTCGGTTTGGTGGCATTTCTAGGAGTGGACCATTGCATGATGGCCTTAATCTTTTCGAGGTCAATAACTACTCCTTCTCTTGAAATGACATGTCCCAAGTACTGGACTTGTGATAAGAGGAAATCACATTTGTTGAGTTTGCAATAGAGCTTCTTCTCTTTTAACAACTTAAAATGGTTTTCAAATGTTCTTATCTAGTTTTCGATTAGAATAGGATGTCATCCATGGAAAAGCATATGAACTTGTCCAAATATGGGCTAAGTACATCATTCACTAGACACACAAATGTCGTTGGGGCATTAGTAAGCCCAAATGGCACCACTACAAACACGTAGTGTCCATATGTTTTCATAAAGGGTACTTTAAGGATGTATTCATCAATAATTTGGACTTGATGATAAGGAGATCATAGGTCTATTTTTTAGAACATTGTAGACCCTCGTAGCTGATCAAACAAGTCACCAACTCTAGGTAGCGGGTACTTGTTCTTCATTCTTTCTTTATTTAGTTGACGATAGTCAATGCACAACGACATCGTGTCATAAATTTTCTTTAAAAATAGCACTGGGGCTCCCGAGGATGACACACTAAGCCTAATGTACTCTTGTTCCACCATTTCCTTCAACTAAAATTTTAGATTCATTAACTTTGGGATGCTTAAACAATATGGGGTTTTTGAGACTGGTACTGATCCAGGAAGAAATTCGATGGAGAATTCAATTTCTCTCATCAATGGAAATCTTAGTATTTCCTTTGGAAAAACATCATTGAATTTCTTTAAGGTCTAGCGAGCTTCCATTTCAACCTCATTCACCTCTTCTCTCTAGTCACCTGGAACAAATATGTGGTGAAACATTTTCGGTTGCACCTCTTTGTAACATACCCAGTTCCCAAAATTTTATTCTTCCTTTCACTAGCTTGAAAAATAAGGTCTAATACCACTTTGTCACAAATCCATACTAAATTTATCTTAACACACTTGCAAACACCTTCTTTTCATCTCTCATACATTTTGTGAAATACTTTACATGTAAACCTTTGGTCAAATACTTTGTATACAACCAATTAAGTATGATTTTTCTTGTATAAATTTTTGTCAAACATTTTGTATGAATTCAAATAAAAAATGTTTCTCTAATTCCACTTGTAACATACTAGCTAAAATATGCTACTCAATCATGCAACTTTTGATTTTTTTTTTCCTTAAGGTATTTTATCAAATATATTGCATGAAAATTGTAATAAGACACCTTTAATACATTTCCTCAAATTCTTTTTATTCAAATAGACATGTTTCAGCTACAATAATACTATAACAAAACAATATCTTCCTCATCCACGAAACAACATTTTAATTCGTAGATTTCATCAAATAATTTGTATGCAATAAATGATTAAACTTTTTAAGAATTTATTCAAACACTTTTCATGTGTTGGCTTGATGGGCCTTTATCGAGGTTCAAAGTTATCTATGCCAACCAACAAAACCCTAAACTACTGGCCTTTCGGCAACAACCCATGTAGCGCAAGCTGTAGTCTCATCTAAAGCAGTATTGGGGGATGACAAAACTAGGTTTCTGCATCCAAAGGTCTGTGGGATGGGTTCCTGCATCTTCTAGGGCTTAGTTCTGTCTTCACGAACCCTAATATTTTCGAAAAAGATAATTGCAGTAATTCACATAAACAAAATCTATACCTTCACGAGGGTCATCAAACATTCATAACATTTATAAATTATACTGATCTATTACTTTCGTGCATTATATAAGCATTCGTTCATAACATTTCAGATATAGAGTGAAAATATAGAAACTAGAAAAGTAAATACAGATACAGAGATGCACGATTTATGCATCAAAACTGTATTTATTAGATGTATTCTGTTAGATCTAAGACTTTTGTTATCCATAATGTAGATATAAGTCCTTCATATTAATCACATCGTTAGGATCTAGTCGACGTTTCGAACCAACTAATGTGGTTCATCCTCACGACAAGGTAAGAAATCAATCGATATGAAGGAATAAATAGCATGGATGCATCATTGCCCAAAGATAGCTATTGAAAACTAGCTGTTGGTAAAATATTATTTAAGAAAAAGTAGTAAGGGATTATCTTTTTAATTATTCAATATTTAGTTAAAAACTAGTTGTTATGTGATAATTAATTATTTAATTTTGATATTATAAAATAATAATTTAATGATATCAATTTATATGGTAATATTATATAAAAATAGTTAATTTATATAATATTATTTGACTTATTAAATAGAATATATTTGGTTGAAAACTAGCTTTCCTCCTACGCTACTATCCTCCTATTTAAGGACCAGTTATCCTCTAATAAGGAATAATCATATTAAATGGACAACATTAATAAATATTCTTATTAAAGAAATTGATAATATTAATAAATTATCATTAAAATATAGTGATTTTTTTTAATAATATTTATAAATTATTGTTAAAATATATTATTTTAATTTTGAATTATTCCTAATAGCTAGTTTTCAACCGAATATATTCTATTTAATAAGTCAAATAATATTATATAAATTAACTATTTTTATATAATATTACAATATAAATTGATATCAAAAAATTATTATTTTGTAATATCGAAATTAAATAATTAATTATCACATAACAACTAGTTTTTAACTAAATATTGAATAATTAAAAACGATAATCCCTTACCACTTTTTCTTAAATAATATTTTACCAACAACTAGTTTTCAATAGCTAACTCTAGGCAATGATGCATCCATGCTATTTATTCCTTAAGATCGGTTGATTTCTCACCTTTTCCTGAGGATGAACCATATTAGTTGGTTCGAAACGTGGACCAAATCCTAACGATGTGATTAATCTGAAAGACTTATATATAGATGTATTCTTTCAAGTAAAAACTCATCTTCCCCGCGTACTGAGCTGCAGGGGCCCACACACTCATCTTGCAGACTTACCAAGGTGTCCGTGCACTTAGTTGCAGGAGCCTTCCCCTTTGCATAAGTACAGGAAACAGACTTTCCTACCTTATCTTACTTTCCCATTCATTGATCTTCTATCAATGAGTTACCTTCCAAACTTGCCATGACTCTTGAATATACAGCCTTTTCTTTTACAATACCATGGTCTGTGGATGATGGGCGGGTCTGAAAACTTATCTCCTAACAACTTAAGGGACTAAAGCCCCTTTGGCTCTTATTACCTCCGAGCTTCACTTCCATAAATCATGGAGACTTTAGAATTATACAAAAAGTAAGTACCGAAAATAGACCCTGGGGGGCCTATCCCAATAGGCCCCCAACACAATTTCGTGACTCGTCCTTGATTCACTCAGCTGGCACTTCGATCTTCACTTGGAGTTTGCAGAACTCCAACTTAAAAAATTACGGATCAACTATTCCCTATGTGGCATCCCGATGTACTTCCTCGACGAGTTTTTTAGTAGTTGGGCCTTCCACCATGAGGCCCATGGTCCTCTGAGTCTGCTACATCTCGTTAAGTTTACTATGTACTGAAAGAGTTAGCTGATTGGCCTCCTCTGTCCATGGATTTTTTCATGCAACGAGAATTTCTTCCTTGTGGCGAAGCTCATCAATTTCATTTTGCAGCAACTTTCCTTCTTGCAACCAGAACTGGCCTCTTGCAGTTCAAACTAGACTTGACCGATTTTGTCCTTAGACTCTTTTGCTGTCGTGGCCAACTTTTGGATTTTCTCCATGGAAGATGCTTCTACTGAAATGTTGAGTTCTAGAAGCTCATTGCAAGCTTGTGTAATGGATGCCTCCAGTAGTTGGAATCACGCGATGATTTCCTCTTTCTCCTTCTACGCCTGCACCTTCTCTGCAAATATCTGTTGGTTGTTCATTTTTACTTCACTGATTACCAACAGTGTGTGCTACTCCCTAATTCTCAACTCATTGGATACCCACTGATGAAGCTCATACAGGGTCTAGATAGGGACTGTCATGATATTTAGGCCCAAATTCGCCATCTGTAGCAGTTGGGCCATTTCTTCTTCTGTCTCAGCGCACAAGGCTCCTCTTGTAACTGAACTATATGGAGATCCAAAGTATTTTCTATATCTAGAATTGACACACTCACTTGATTTAGGCTCACTTACACCTCACTCACCTGGCCTACGCTTGCCTGTACTCGACCTGTTTGGACCTCCAACTTGCGCAGGGCTTCCTGAACCTTTCCCAGTGCCTATTGGTAATGTTCCTTGAAGTGGCCCCAAATTTCTGAGGTCGTGTCATGAACCACATCACTTATTTCATCTAAGGCCCTGTTAGTGAGGACTAAAGGGGTTGCCCTGGCTGATCATTTAGACTTTTGTTTTTGCCACGACCTTGTGGATGTCTGCTTCTTTTTCTTCTTTACCACAAAGGGGGTTTCCTGCTCCATGCCCCCCCCTCTTCTTCCTCTGTTTCTTCTTGTTTCAATGTTTTTTGTGTATCAAACTCTTCAACTTTGATGGTGGTTTGCGACATTGTTGCTGTGTGGGTTGCTCGTTCTTTGTTTGTCGCTTCTTTTTCTCTTGCAGTAACCTCTTTCAACTACACAAATTTCTCCCGGGCGGAAACTTTCTGGGCTTCCTTCTATTTCTCTGTTGTTGTCGTCTGCACGATGGTATCCTCTACAACCTTACTTGTATCAATGACCACATGTGATGGGGTTAGCCATTCAGGTGTCTACTTTCCCACGATCTTTGCTACATCTTCTTCAACCACCAAGTAAGGAAACTTGTGCCATGTCTTTTAGGGATCCCTCCTTCTGCAAAGATACAAGTTGTCGAATTTTTCCTTGAATTCAATGAGGGTGTCATACTAGGTGTAAAGTGGGGGTGATAGCCTTGGCCTCTAGCTAATCACCATCCATAGAAGCATTTCAAACAGGACCCAAAATATCTTTTCCTCAGTGACTCGCGCAAGGTCCTTTGTAGCCTAGAGCGAAGTGAACTTCACTGCCTCTAGAAGGTCTGACTCCCGGGGAGGAAGCTGACTATCTTTCAGAGTCCTCCAAGCCATCAATGCTATCAGTAATAGCAACCTGGCATAATGAAATGCCTTGCCCTCATCCTAGGACTCCCTACAGTTCTCCAAAAATTCTCTGCATAAGTATTGAGCACAGTTGTACTAGACCCCTTTGGCACACTATATAGCCAAGGAGATTGTTCGCATTACGATACAAGTGTTGTCCTTGATGGAAACTCACATAGATGACAATTCACAGTGCAACAGGTTAACAACAAAGGATTACAAATTAGAGTCCATAGATTGAAGAAAGAGAGTGGTTTAAGTAGTATATGCTGGTTCACTTTGTCCAAGGAGCATATACACATGGGTTAACAGAACAAAATGAGTGTATATGTATGCATGCACTTTCACAGAAGGAAAAGTGTGTATGGGATGGAAAATCAATGTTTTGGTCCAAGGTATTGGTTCGAGGTATTTGGTCCGCGGTATTTGGTCTGAGGTATTGGTGCAAGGTATTGGTCTAAAGTGGTTTTGGTCTGAGGTGTTGAGAAAGGCCTAAAACTATATAAGGAAGAGAATATCATTAGGCCACAGTGTGCAATTGAATGGGTTTTCGAGAAATACTTCTATCTCAAGTATATGTTATGTTGCAGGGGCTATGATTATGAGATGATCTGAAATATTTTGTGCACCTTAGATACAAAGTTAGATCAGGATCATAATAAATGAAATGACTTATCATTGCATGATCTGATGTTAATTGGGCTATATCTGAATACTAACACATGTTTTATTATGTAAATGTTATGATCTGGTTATGACTGAAGTCTAGAATAGTTGTGAAGTTTTGAGTTAGTATTTCCAGATTTTTACGTTGATTCTCTTTGTTAAAACAATGTATACATGCTTGTTCGACACATAAAAGTAGCATATACATTATGAAATATGATGTTTGAAGTTGTAAATGGTTCTAGTTGTTGTTGGAGAGTTTTGGGTTTTGCTCTGTGTTCTGGTGACAGTGTTATGAATGTTCAGATTGATTGATTGTCACTTGTTTCAGTGATGATGGGTTTTCAGCGATTGGTTGTACTGCAGTGGTGATTGATTATGAGCTTCAATGTTGATGATGGGTCCAGTATGAAAATTTGATGAAACAAGGCCTTTAGATTGTGGTGTTGTGTTCCAGGAGTATTCAGTCTAAAAATTTATGAAACGTGGTCCCTGGAGGAAGAGAGAAGGTTGTAGCCTTCTGTAGGCCGGCGCCTATGTATTGGTAAACATATTAGCCAGTACAAGAGCTAGGCGATTGTATCTCCCTTCTAGTAGCAGCTAGAAAATGAGTGAAGGTTAGAGCTTTCTGTAGGTTGACACCTATGTACTAGTAAACGGATTGGCTAGTACAAGAGCTAGGGGGTTGTAGCTACCTTCCAGTAGAAGCTGGAGAACAAGAGAAGGTTGTAGCCTTCTATATGTGGGTGCCTACATACTAGGATGAGTCTGAACTAGTACAATATTGTAAACATGTTTTTATTATATTAAAAGAAGACAACAGGAGGTGGTTTTTGTCTCGCATTGGGTTTCCACCTTAAATCTTGGTGTTTGTTGTTTCTTATGTGTGATGGCTTATTCTATTATTACTGCACATGGTTACTATTTATATGGTTAATGAAGTACAGATGCATTGATTAAAGATCAACATATGATGAATTAATTGAATCATAATTTTGTTGGATATACACCAGTTTCTTTAAAGACAGTTGCATATACACATGAGTTATCTTCATTGAAGTAGTGTATATAAATTTGAGTATAAATGAAAAAGTTACTGATTTGATAATACTGATTCACCCCCCTCTCAGTATTATTTCCAACAATTTGTATTAGAGGAGGTCCTTCAGAAGAATATTGATTGCTTGAAGGGATATCTTTCAAAATGAACAATCACGAAGGCATGGGATCTATCAGACCACCAATCTTCAATGGGAACAACTTTGTATATTGGGAAAAACGAACTAGAGAATATCTTCAATCACTTGGAGTTGATGTTTGGGAAATTATGGAGAAAGCATATCAATATCCAACAACAATCCCCCACGGATCCAGCAGAAAGGAAAACATATGAAATCAATGCCAAAGTTGTCAACGCCTTATTGGGAAGTCTATCAAAATTGGAATTTGTCAAAGTCATGCAGCTCAACACAGCCAAGGAAATATGGGATAGAATTATTCAGAGATACGAAGGTGACTCCCAAGTAAAATTTCCTAAACTACAAATTCTCAGAATCCAGTATGAAACTCTCAAGATGCATAGTGATGAAATTATTTCTAGTTATTTGTTGCAAGTAGATGGGATTGTAAATCATATGAGAAATTCGGGTGAAGAGATAAAGGAAGCTACTTTAGTTGAGAAAATTTTGAGATATTTGTCTTCTAAATTTGAGTCAAAAGTGTCTGCCATAGAAGAAAAACAGGATCTTCAAATTATTGGGTTGTGTTATATTATTTCCATGACAAGCCCATGTAGTTAACCGAGGGGTTAGAAGGGGGATGGAGCACCCCCTTCGTTGCACTGATTGCGTAGCAGGGGGAGTCACAGGGGGTTTGAGGGGTGCAGGTAACCCCACTCTATGGGGTCCGGGGCAGCGCCCCAGAAAATTTTGGTTTTGGACCCTATATTAGGTTAGGCAGACCTACCTATGGTTTTGTGCATGTTTTTCACACATGGTTTTGGACGCTATGGTTTTCGGTAAATGGTTTTGGATGCGATAGTTTTCTATCCATGGTATTGGATTCTTTGGCATGTATAAATATGTACTGTAACATTGAAAGAAAAATAATGAAAAATCAAGCTGGTAGTCCTGATTTTGGGATCTAGGGGAAAATCTCTGTGTATATGTGTTTTATGTGCTTTCCTCTCGCATTGTCTTTTTCTGTGTTTTAGAATTTGTATGTAGGTAATTTCTATACGGGGTTAAAACCTACACAAACTATTACTGTGACTCAACTCCATGGAATCCTAACTGCCTTTGAAATGAGAAAAGGAGGTGCATCAGATATGAGAGAAGTCGTTTTTAAAGCATCAGAAAAGGGAAAAGAAAAGGAAGAGCCAGTGAATCAAGACATATTTTAGAAGAAGAAGATGAGGTAAATTTTGGGAAGAAGCTTCAACAGGGTTCCAGAAGATTCATAGGTAAGCTATAATTCAAATGCTTTGCTTGTGGTAGAGTTGGTCATTACACTGCTAAATGCTCGCATGTCAAAGAAAAGATGTCTGCAGAAACTAATGGAAGTTGTTATACTCATTATGATAGTGATGGCTTGTCCAATAGTGATGAAGATGATCAAGAAATTAAACTATTCATGGCGTATGAAAATGATGCCTTAGAAAAGTAATATTTCCTTAAAGAAATTAGTCAACTCAAAATAAGTTTGGCAGAAAAGGATACAGTAACAAATACAGTGACACATCAACTCACTGAAGAGGAAAAACACACTGAAGTGTTAGAATGTGAAGTAGTAAGTCTAAGAAGAGAACTTGAAAATACAAAGACTTTGAATCTTAGATTTGCTAAAGGATCGGAAATGTTTGATGAAATCATCCAATTTCAACATTCGCCTATTATAAAGACTGGTTTTGGTTTTCATGAAGGTGAATCTAGATCACAAGATGAGGTAAGGAACTCGAATGCAAAATCTGAAATTCTCAACAAGAAGATAAAAGGTCAACCTCGTCAACAACCAAGGAAAGAAAGACTTCAAAGGAAAACATTTCCACCTAACTATGGAAGGGATAATTGTTTCTTTTCTCTGACAAATAATTTTGAATGTTTTAAATGTCATAATTTTGGACATGTTGTAGCCAGATGCAAAAGTAGAATGGTTCAATACTATCACACAGAAAGATCATCTGTTTCTAGGTACTTTAAGGGATATTGTTTTGCTTGCAATATGTTTGGTCACAAAGAAATTGATTGCGATAGAAGGAATATGAAACATGTAGGATGCTATGTGTGTAACAAGTTTGGACATAAATCAAAGGAATGCAGGAGAAAATTTCGGCCACCATACCAAAAGGTGCAAACATCATCAAAATCCAAGGTATTGAAGAAGAAGGAATTGTTGTCAGAAAGATGTGGCATAACTCAGTTGATAGACATAACAGACCCAGGGGGAGGTAAAAGTGTAAAACTTTAGTATTCCAATTCTCATACGCAGTTACTATGAAGAGAAGTCGCGTATATATGCAATTTCGAAGCTGCACAGTCACATATATGGTGTTTTGAAGAAAAAGTAGTGGGACAAACTCAGGAAAAGGGGTCTGATATGGTTCAGTCAATTATCAATTATGTTCTAATTGATGATGGTTATAGTTTGCTGATGATATGTGGAAGTGTTTTTGGCCCTCATAAGCTGTTAATAAGTTGATGAATAATTGGTTGATGATTCTTACTAACAAATGCAATGATCAGATCTGACAGTGAACAATTGGCATAGGCTTAGGAGGAGCATATGTTTCTAACAATGCATTGGGACATTATATGAGAAGATGTTGCTACATGGTGATAATTATATTGCTTGATCCACATAGTTGTTTGATTCACGTGACTCTTTTGATGATGGACATATAAAGACTATTCATCATGATGCTACTGACAAATCCTGATGGTGAAAATCATATATGGTGTATGGTAGTTGCTGATGACTATCATGGTTGTTAGAAAATTATATATTACAGGGCAATGGAACACATAAAATATATTTCAGAAATATAAACACATAAAACACATAAAACAAGAGAGACACAAATATACGTGGTTCACCCAATTTGGGCTACATCCACAGAGAAACAACCAGTGCTTCCTTTTATATTATCTAGCAAACTAAAGAGTTATAACCTACAAAAGATCTGTTGTAATTCCCTCTTCGCTCTCACACAATCTACTCTCTATTTCTTACTCATAATACATATCTACATACACGCAATACAATTCCCTAATATATAGCAAGGGGTTTCCTTCTAGTGAAAAAAACTCTAAATTAAACATAACTTCTACCATTAGATCTCCGCTTAATGAATGACCAGATTGCCTACGAAATTACAACATTTTACAAGGAAATTTTACATCTATTTTTAGCTTTGGGGGTAGGGGGCTCCCAAAGATTTTAGCCCCGCCCCGGACCCCCCTTGCAGTGCAATATTATGGGCGGCATTACAGCCACATTACGAATTGGGGTCCAGTGCGGTGATACCTCTAAATAAAGAAGATAATCAGGCTACACACCCAACAATGGTCTTTCTTACATTGTTGGTCCTTGTTATAAATGTCATGTATATCATTTGATGTAAAGGTCATGAAAAGACCTAATTTGTAACCCACTATACATGGGAAGGATGATGTAATAATTTCTATTTCAGTCATGTATAAACATTTGGTATATCCCCACATGGTTGGGTGGATGAGTCAAATTTGGTGTATCCCCACTTGGTTGGGAGATTGATGTATGTATGAGTCATTGGTGTTAGGGAGGTCATACTTATTTAGTTGAGTTATAGAGTCATGTTATTATTTTGAATCATATCTCTACAGACTCTGCATGTATGCAGGGGGAGCATGGACAACATAATGTGTATCAAAGGGGGAGAATATCTTGGTCTGCTCTTTACCCTTGATGTCAAAGGGGGAAGTGCCTTGGTGTTGTTAATGCCATAGAGTCCAAAGGGGGAGATTGTTGGCATTATGATACAGGTGTTGTCTTTAATGGAAACTCACATAGATGACAATTCATAGCGCAACAATTTAACAATAAAGGATTACAGATCAGACTCCAGAGATTGAAGAAAGAGAGTGGTTTAAGAAGTATACACTAGTTCACTTTGTCCAAGGAGCATATACACGTGGGTTAACAAAACAAAAGGAGCATATACATATGAACGCACTTTCACAGAAGGAAAAATATGTATGGGATGGAAATCAAGGTTTTGGTCCAACGTATTGGTCCGAGGTATTTGGTCCAAGGTATTGGTCTGAGGTATTTGGTCTGAGGTATTGGTCCTAACTAGTTTTGGTATGAGGTATTAAGAAATACCTAAAACTATATAAGGAGGAGAAGATCATTAGGCCACGGTGTGCAAGTGAAGGGGTTTCTGATGAATACTTCTATCTGAAGTATATGTTATGTTGCAAGGGCTATGATTATGAGATGATCTGAAATATTTTGTGCACCTTGGATACAATGTTAGATCAAGATCATAAGAACTGAAATGACTTATCATTGCATGATCTGATGTTGATTGGGCTAGATATGAATACTAACACATGTTTTATTCTGTAAATGTTATGATCTGGGTATGACTGAAGTCTGGAATATTTGTGAAGTTTTAAGTTAGTATTTGCAAATCTATATGCTGGTTCGATTTGTTAAAAATGCATATACATGCTAGCTCAACACATCAAAGTAGTGTATACATTATGAAATATGATGTTCGAAGTTGCAATTGGTTCTAGTTGTTGTTGGAGAGTTTTGGGTTCTGCTCCATGTTCTGGTGACTGTGTTCTAGTGATAGTGTTCTGAATGTTCAAATTGATTGATTGTGATTTGCTTCAATGATGATGGGTTTTAAGTGATTGGTTGTATTGCAGTGGTGATTGATTATGAGCTTCAATGTTGCGGACAGTTCTAGTATGAAAATTTGAT
This sequence comes from Pinus tabuliformis, assembly GCA_031772625.1. Taxonomy (NCBI): domain Eukaryota; kingdom Viridiplantae; phylum Streptophyta; class Pinopsida; order Pinales; family Pinaceae; genus Pinus; species Pinus tabuliformis. The sequence goes on from CM062818.1 coordinate 126,915,924, forward strand.
GAAACGAGGCTTGCAAATTGTGGTGTTGTGTTCCAGGAGTATCGAGTCTAAAAATTTATGAAACATGGTCCCTGGAGGAACAAAGAAGGTCATAGCATTCTGTAGGTCGGTGCCTACGTACTGGTAAACATATCGGCTAGTATAAGAGCTAGGAGGTTGGCGCTCCCTTCCAGTAGCAGCTAGAAAATGAGTGAAGGTTGGAGAATTCTGTAGGCTGGCACCTACACACTATTAAACAGATTGGCTAGTAGAAGAGCTAGGGAGTTATAGCTCCCTTCCAGTAGAAGCTGGAGAATGAGAGAAGGTTGTAGCCTTTTGCAAGTGAGTGCCTATGTACTGGTATGAGTCTACACCATTACGAGATTGTAAACATGTTTTCCTTGTATTAAAAGAAGACAACCGTAGGTGTTTTTTGTCCCGCATTGGGTTTCCATCTTAAATCCTGGTGTTCATGTGCGTTGCTTATGTGTGATGGTTTATTTTGTTATTACTACACATGGTTACTGCTTTTATGGTTAATGAAGTACTAATGCACTGATTAAATATCAACATATGATGAATTAATTGAATCATAAGTTTGCTGGATATATGATGGTTTCTTTAAAGACAATTGCGTATATACGCAAGTTACCTTCATTGAAGTACCATATATAAATATGAGTATGAAATGAAAAATTTGTTTTTTTGATGATACTAATTCAGCCCCCCGCCAATATTATTTCCAACAGAGATGACTAGTGCCAGAACTTCGCCTGTGCAGCACTTAAGCATGACCTTGCAAGCCAATATCTGCACGGAAAACTGCACCGCAAGATCCATGATAGAGTAGATAGAATATCCGCACGACTTCTTTATGAGCCCAAACTTGCTCTTCATCTGGTCTACAATTTTCTTCTCTTGTGTTTTTCCTGCAAACGCTTCTGTTAGATCCACACCTGGATATAGCATCAAGGTGGTTCGGTGGATCAACATGTCCATGATTGGGATGGGTTTGCCCAGCTAGAGACACCCATCGTGCACTAATATAAGAAATTGTTAAACAAGAACGGTGTTTATGATGGTGCGACTAAAATGCAGCATCCAAAGCATGTTCAGGAGCCCTTCGCCCCAACACTAGTGACCCACTTCATCGGCTCCAACTGCATAACCTCTGGTTCTTGGTAATATACATTGGACATGTATTTGGTTGGTGCAAATTGAGGGAACTTCTCATGATCCCCTAAGCCCCAATCCTCCAATTTTAGTGTTGTAATGTGGGCCAACAACGCACCTTCAAACACCACCTTCTATGGCAATAGTGGTGTAGTCACCATGAATTTTGCATTGTCTAGATCTTTAGGCACTTTAGCTGTCATCTTGTGCAGTGGGATATAATTCGGTAACTGAATCATCAGCTCACCCTCCACAACATCAATCTCCTTTATGCCTCCACGTAGTTCTTCTTCACCCAAATCCATCGGCTCTATCAGCTGTTTTGACCGATCCATCTTCCCTTCTGGCAAACTTCCATGGGGTATTTTTGTGGTGATTTCCTCACCGAGACCTGCTAAGGTTTCTTCTTCTTCTTATCTGTCACCTTGGATGCAAAAGGTTGAGATACAAAAGGCTTAGGTTTGGGAGACTTAGGCACTGTAGTCAGAAATACTGCAGGGACAGATGGCACTGCTTCCATCTCAGAGGTAGTGGCAGTCATTCTGGCTAGAAAATGCTCTCGAAGAAAGTCAGTTATGTCAGCCAACCCTGGTCATGAAAAGAGTTCTTCCCAATCTAGCTCAGACATACAATTCTGCAATTGGCACACGACATGGTGAAAAATCTCAATACAAACTCTCAGGAAGAAATGTGTTCAAATGTGGGGAAGCAAGTAATATTTATAGATCATTTTGAATTCGAATCCAATGATTGTCTCCAATTTTCAATCATTAATGCATCTTTGGCGGAATATTTCCAAATATATGCTACTTAAATGCGTCTTCCTCACTCCTTCCAATAGAGAATTTTCCATCCAATCATCTACAATGCTTCCAAAAGTCATTTCTCGACTAGGACATGCAAAACTTGGCGTTATGGCGTAGCTTCTTTGGCACAATTCCCCTTTGTGCCTTACTTCCATCCATTGCGCAACCCTCTTGCTTCGTCTTTCCCACTTTTGGGCAGTGTAGTTTATAGTCTCGTACTTCTTTGCAGCTACCTGGAGTACTAAGATTCTCCTGCCATCATACAGTCATTACACAAGGGCAAGATCACCCCTGTATAACTTCAATTAGCTACCATGGAATTTTCCTAGAAATAATTCTCCATTCAGGTTCGTGAACTGAACTGCGCCACCATTGGTAATTTCCTTCATAACATAGGGTCTCAGGCAATGCATTTGAAAATTCCCAAGGAATTTTGTAAATTTCATATCATATAAAAATACCAGATCATTAATTCTAAGGGTGAATTGTTTTATATGGTGATCATGCCATGTCTTTTCACAATCCTTTTGCACCCATTGATGAAATCCTCCTAGGAAACGATCTTCTTCCAATTCTACCAACTGTGCAAGATGTTCCTCCATAGTATTGAGATTGTTGGGTGTAGGAATTGCGGTTAAGAAGACTACTTCAACACTTAATTGTCAACCCTGGGATTTTGTAAACTTAGAGGCAAAACACAAGGAATGCCAGAAATGATATGAACTTTTCCTAACTCTATTCCTACTTCCTTAATTACAATCTTGCAGAGTTGAAAAGAAAAGATCACCCGACAATTTATGCCAAAGAAATTCTATTGCTGGAATATGAAAGAAAGTACTTTTGCAAAGAAATAAATAAAAGGAACTTTCAAACTCTTGTAAGAAATCTTGATTAATTGAAATGGAAATCTATGTCTATCTTCAGTATAGTTGTATGTTAGATTAATAATTGGACCCTTGAAGATATCTGACTTCTTTATATATCTTTCTTCTTGCAATGAGTTGTTATTCCTGTACTCCTGCAATATTCTTGCACCAATACCAGAACAAAATTTATATGCTGGAAGTCTATTTGACACTTTTACTGAAGATTTATGTCCTCATGTAGGGGCTCTAATTCTTAGGACTTGAGCACTCTGTTCCTGTGTCAAGATATCAATTCCTGTACCGGAACAGAGATTCTTGCACCAAGTTTTGAAATTTCTTTTATAAAAGAATAAAGAGTGTGTTAACTTAAGAAAATAATTTTCAAAGGTGAACAAAACTTTGAAATAGCTTTCACAAACAGAAAGATGCTTCAGCCCAAGTTAACTTCAAAATAAGAATTAACTTTGAAATTCAAAGCACACTTTTCTTCAATCAAGGAGCTCTTTCATGCAACTAAATAAATCATCTAACTATGATAGTAGGCTTTATCCCTGTAATATTTATTCACATAAATCCAATCTCCCTTTTTAATCTTCTTAATTCAGAAAGGTTCACTTTGAAATAATTAGATGTGGAGTTCGATCCTTTCCTTAAAAGTGTACAGTGCAGGTACAAATTAATGTGTTATAACGACGTTCATTTCTTAATTACCAAAGCATATTCAATCCAAAATATCAAGAATAATTCTAAAAGATGAACACTCACTTACAGAAATGCATAAAGGTCCTTATGGAAAAAAAGGATGAAAGGCTTCGTTGTAATGAACCAAAGAAATCAAAAAGAAAAACTGTAAATGCACTAGTGTAGGAATAACGTGCTTGCACGATCGAGGCAGAAATAATACTAAGCTTCAAAAAAAAGATTACAGAAAAGGTAAGATAGAACTTAGTTAAGAATGCACACCATGAATCCATCACACAATGGCTGCAAATGAAATCGAAGCTAAACTTTGTGAAAGAATAGAAACATCTACTTCATTAACACCTTGCACTAAAATGAAATCAACAAACCTTTAATCGAGAAAGAAAAATGCAAGGGAGAACGAGCTGGGTTGGTTGGGCCCTAGCTAACCAGCTCATTTCCCTATTTAGGAAACTTGGAAACTTAGATATCATTAATGCATCAACATAGAATTAAAACACAAGATTGAAATAGCATGGCACAATCCCTTTATATTAAATTTCAAAATCAACAAACATACATGATGAAATTGAATCCAACCAAGAACGAGGGCGATACTAGGAAAATTACAAAATACCATGGTTGCAGTAGCATTTCTATCACTCCTCTCCCATTTTCTATATGAATCCTATGTTATATACATCCCTTTAGGCATGTGGTCGTAACAAAATTACATTTAGCGTTATGATCTAAGCCTTTTGGTTGTAACGAAATAACAACAATATTACATTCTAAACCTTTCGACTATAACAAAACACTAAACTTAAGCATTCAACTGGCGACTTGATCTCTGTCATATCCATGATTTATCTTTGCTCTGAGCCCAACTCGAGATGGCCGATTCTGAATGAGATGTCTACCTTAGTTAGTGAGCTGTCATGGAAGTTTAGGTTCGCTAATGGTGCAGGAATCCTACCTGCACTCGACCATGATAAAAAAATGATTAATACGTTGCTTACCAAATACTTTAGGATAGAAGATATTAGTTGCAAAGAATATTAAAGGTATAAAATCTATAAAAATAATTAATTAAGTACATTTGTAACCCTCAAATATGAAATATAAAGCTGGTGTAGGAAAATGCACGATTCTTGGAATAGTGCAGGAATAAGGAGGTTGCAAAGTTAAGAAGAGGTCTAAGATTATGAATTTCAAGTAGGAAAGGGGTTAAAAATGAAGCAATTTAGCCTACAAACATCCTTTCCTCCCTATTATGTTGTCTGTCCTCACACAACCTTTACCTACTGCAAAAAAACCAAAACAAAGGAGCCTCCCTTCAATCCTGAACTTGTATGCTGATCCCTTCTTTCACTGTCTTTGTCGTCTTGCCTCGAGCCTTCTTGAGTTTATTAGTCACCCTTTTAAGATGTTTATAGCACTTTGAGGCCCAAAATTTCCATACCTGGAGTTGTGTTTTCTGCTCTTTCACTTCTCCTGCAAACTCTACATTTATCTGCTTCTGCACTATATCCTATTGTTTCATTGCTTAGTTTAATATCTCCAGGTCGTAACCTATTAGCCTCTATCTCATAATAAAACAATTACAAATCCAAAATTATAATTTAATAAGTGAAATCTTGAGAATTAGGAGTTAGTTCCTAAAACTAAGGAGTTTAGTTAGGATGAGAGATTCTCTCCAACTAGTTCTCCTAGATTAGTGTTTTGTTGAGAAAATATCTCAACCAAGTTTGTTCAAGATAGATGCACTATCTTGAGACAAACTTCCTCATGTCTTTATATGTATCATAAACATTATTTTAAGAATGAGAATAAGAATGTGAGGAATGCTATAAGGTTGAGGCCTTTTCGGCCATGTCTGGTTTTTCTATATTCTTGCTATTTATTTTATGAGTGTTTTATTATTAGTGGTTTAGTTTTCTTCAAATGGTATTGGAGCTACGATTGAAAAATTTGTAGTATGTGTGCACTGTTGGGTGATTGCAAGTTGCATGGACATATCTATTTTTGAGGTTGCAACATTGTGTGGCTGTGGGCACCTGTGTGAAAGGACCTGTGCACCAGAGCATTGTTGTTGAGGAGATTTGTATCTTTTGACATGGAACACGAAATTGTTGAGGAAAATTGAAGGCAAATAAAGGTTAGAGGTTGCAAGGGAAAAGCCACGCAGGGAGGTCACAATCTCAAAGAAATCACTGTAGCTCTCCCATTAAAGTTTTATCAGAGCGCTGGAAATGGTGGTTATCACGGAAGCTGGAAATTGATCCACTGGTGCCAAGTAATCAATAAATGGGGTTTTGTATGGCATTCTACAGCCCAGTTTAGGTCTAAGCAATCTTGTATGATAAATTCTATTTCCACTGAAAATTTTAGTACCATGGTAGAAATTTCGGTTTCCACACTTGTACAGTCATTAAGTCTAGGTAAAGTGTTGGTGGAATGGGTGGTGGTCTTGGAAATGGACAAGGAGAGAAAATTTTCTTGCTATCTCTATAAAGAAAATTTACCACATGAGAAACAACAATAATTGTTGGAGGCATAATAGGCTCTACTGGTTGTGTAGGTTTCTTAAAAGATTCTCTTAGCCAATGAGATAAGTTGGTTGCACCATATGGGTCTTCAACAATTTCTTCCTCATGCTGTGACATGGACTTCTGGACTTTTTTCTGTCCATGCCCCAGTTCTCACATCTTCGATCGAAGCTTGAGAGAAGCTCACTCTGCATTAGCAATCCAGATTACCAAAGTTCTGTGTCTCAATTCAATTTGGAAGCAAATGATCAAAGGTAGCCTCCATATTTTCGGTTCTCCTTTGCAAATTCTCTGAGAGCGAGACTATAAGAGTAGGAAACTCCTATGCCATTAGGATGAAACTACAATTCTGTTGTTTCAAGCTTGTTTCCCATTTTGCTTTTTTGTTGCTCAAGTTCCTTGTTCAAGTCACGCAATTGGATGCAACAACTCGTCAGGTAATATTACATTTAGATTCTAATGAGCTAGGAGGCCTTTTGAGATCTTTTCATACAGGCTTTGTTGGGATCATAGGAAGAAGACGAACATGCCTCCTCTAGCTTGATTGACGAGGCTGAGGTTCTGGCTATGGCTGTAGAAATCTATGCACGACTCTTTTTTTTGAATGAATGCCTCTAGCCTGGAAAGGGGGACCTCCTCCTCCATACAAGAACTCACGGCAAAAGACTTTTTAATGAAGGCCATTGCCGAGAAGCTTGTGCCTCCTTCATCATCAGATGCCTATAACATTTGAAATGTAAATTTCTTGTTGAATAGTTCCTGGAAAAGGTGCAATTGTTTACCAAAGCGGGTGTGCCCTTTAGGATATTGATGGCACCTGATGTTTTCGGCAGCTAAATTCTGATTTTCTTGATCTATCTTGTAACATTGAAGAAGCAAGAAGACTTCTTTTGATTGTGAATAAAATTCCAACACTCAGAACATTGGGATATTAAAAATATACAATAGATGTCATGGCTCGCGCTATAGGAAGAGCATCCCCTCCAATTCCACCAATGGCAACACCAACTCCATTCAGAACAATGAAAAAAAAGTATAAGGCCTATGGCCCGGTGCTATGAAGGGATCATGAAAAGTTTATGAAAAGTTAGTGTTGGTGGGTTGTTCATCAATGATTGTAGTTGCCTCCATCCATTTGTGAATAAGTTTGTGCAAATCATGGGCGAATGTTGAACTTCAAAGCCTTGGAAAAGTATAAGGTAATACTTTATTTCTTTTAAGTCATTAAAGTGTGATTGTTATTTATAACAGGTTTGAAAATTTTGAAATTACTTTTGTAAAAAGGAATAGACTTCATTTAGTTGTTGAGATATAATATGCGAATGAGTTTTCATTGAGAGATAAGGTGCATTAAAATATTTGGAGAAATAAGGTACATTAAAGTTCTTTTTATTGGAGAGATAAGATGTGTTTTTAATGTAAACAAAATTTGAGTTTTAGAAAACAACTCAAGAAAACAATTCACTTTATAAAGTGATTTCATAATATTGTTTTGGAAATAAAGTGAATCTTTTGTAATGGAGTGATAAGGTATCATTTGTATTTTGGAGTAATAAGTTGTAATATTTGTGGAGAAATAAGGTGATATCCACAGTGAATTTTGTAGTATGCCTTTGGAAAAACTTTGGATGAGATATAAGTGTCAATCTCTTTGAAGTGTTTTTGGGAGTCATATTTTGAGGTCATAAGTGAAGTTTTGTATTTGGAGTGATAAGTGAAAGTTAGCTGTAATTCAAAGTAATATTTTACTTTGAGAGTGATTGAGTCAGTGTAGGAGGTTTTTGAAGACAATTTTCTTCCAAAGTTTGCAAGTGTGACATTCTCACTGAGAAGTTTCCACGACAAAGTTGTGACATTGAATAATGATGTACTCGAGAAATTAATAAAATCATATTTTTTGTGGTTCTTGTGTCCTAGATCTGCCCAAAATTGAATAAGGGGATCTTAGGTACACCGTGTGTAATGAATGTGTGTGCATGACTTGTGTTCAGATTATCAAAACGCACTTTTTATGTTATGCTTAAACAACTACATGCACATAAGCAAGCTTAAGTATAAGAATACTTAATCGAGATCCTATAATTAAGCTTAAGTACACAAGCACAAAGCATCACATCATCAACTTGATAAGATGATATTCCAAGTAAGCACATTTCACATCATGTAGTCAAAGCAATCAAGTTAAGGACACTACAAAATCAAGAATTTCAAGCCAAGATGACATCAACATCATCAACACTTTTTGTATGACTTGCAGATAAACATGTTTTAACTAAATTGTACGGGTACATTCTCAGTTTAACCGACACCCTAATTTAAATTGTTAAGGTGAATACATTAAGTCAAGTAAGTCTTCAACTGAGTCCTCAAGATTGAACTTGTCATTTATCTCTTGGGTGCACTTTTGACAGTGTTTGACACCCTTGCTTTTTACAATCAACACATTCAATGAGTACATTCAAGAAAGCACAAAGTGTCAGCAATCAATCAAGCAAGTTCAAGCAAGCCATCTAGCAAGCAATCATCATCAAACAAGTGTGAATTCTAGTGAGCATCAAATCAAGCCAGTGTTTAACACAAGTGTAATAAACAACAAAGCAAGCGAGTGTGTCATTCAAACAACCAAGAAAGAAAGCGTGTCAAAATCAAGTGTGAAACTTCAAAGCATGACATATACAACAAACGAGCTAGTGTGAGTTGATTGAAGCATTCACAAAGTGTCAATGAAGCATTCAAGCAAGGCAATCATGATCAAGCGAGCGTGAAATCAAGAGTTCAAGAAACCAATTTATAAAATTATAGCAAGTGTTTAAAGCATCAACAATAAGCAATAGTACAAGCAACCTTGAATTCAAAGTGAGCAAGCTAACATGGTGACACACATTCAACTGTCCCAAATTCTTAACAATTTGATTTTATCATTAGCTAGTGGCATGGTGAACATCAGCAAAACAACTCTTGCTGATATTGAAGTGCATCTTCAACATTCACATGAAATGATTGAGTTCCTTCAATTGGAGTCGCAACTACAAAGAACTGAGTTGCTAGAGAAGAGTGATGCTTCCAAGTCTTTGAACAAGACAAATATAGCTAATGATTCCGAGTCACTGATCCAACCAACTTCAAGTGTTGAAGTGGTCCCTCATCCAATTCAACTTTCTTCCAAACCAATCGTCAAGCCATGCGAAGAAATCCAAAGTAACAAAATCGATGAGGCTTAGGATATGTAAAAGATGAAGCCAAATTGCATATCCCAGATTATTCAAGGCCCATTCAGTTTGTTAGTGCAGGGTTTCTTGCACAAATTACATTGGCTAGTTCTGAGAAAGTTGACAATAAACAGAAATACATGCAAACTGAAGTTGTAGTCAAACCAAACTTCCTTCATTGCCAAAGAACTCGTCATCTGGAATATCAATGTTTTAATCTCCATCCTTGTCACCATTGTGGCAAGTCAAATCATTCATCAACACAATGCAGCAAACAACAACAATCAACTAGATTAAAGATAAATTATTCGTGGATTGATCCCTACGAATGGTCATCCACGGTCAGGGGATTGTATAAGTTTTACAATCACATTCACTCTCACATATTATAGCCAATAGTAAAAATGAAGATGTTACTCTCGTGCAGTTGAACATGGGAGTACACCAGTGAAACTCTCCTACACCTGGGGGGAGTTTAGAAACCAAGTGAAAGTAATTGTCTCTCCTTTCACCTGAAAAGGGGGGAAATGTCAATAAAATTGACAGTGGTTGTCAGACTGAAAGTCTCGACAACATCAGCAAAGTAGCCAGTGGGCATTTTCATTAGCGAGTGAGCATCAACAAATTCGCCAGTGGGCGATCGACAACAATGTTAGCAGTGAGCAGTTTTCAAACACAACAAAAGAAATAGTGAGTTGTTTTTCAATGTCATCATCCAGTGGGCGATCATCATCAGCAGATTCACCAATGGGCCTTCATCAAATTTTTGTCAGTGGACAAACAAATACAGTAGTGGGCGTTCATCAAGTTTTTTCAGTGGACACAGGATGCTGATTTCAAGCAAAGGAGAGTTGGATCCTTTTGCATCTTGGCACATAATGGAGTTGTCAATTGAAATTCATAGATGAATCAAACATGCAACTGACTCATGGTCTCTTCATATTGCAGTTTCTTCAACATCTAGCTTTGGCGGTTTTTCAGGCAAATGTTTTTTGAGGATCAACTTGAGAACTTGGAAGAGGGTTCCTTGTTCTTATCTTGGATTTATCATTGTGGGGGGGGGGATGTTAGCCTCGCTCTAATAATAAAACAATTATTAATCCAAAATTATAATTAAATAAATCAAATCTTTAGAATTAGGAGTTAGTTCCTCAAACTAGGGAGTTTCGTTAGGATGAGAGATTCTCTCCAACTAGTTCTCCTAGATTAGTGTTTGGTTGAGAAATATCTCAACCAAGTTTGTTCAAGATAGATGCACTATCTTGAAACAAACTTCCTCATGTATTGATATGTATCATAAACATTATTTTAAGAATGAGAATGAGAATGTGAGGAATGCTGTAAGGCTGAGGCTTTTCCTACCATGTTTGGTTTTTCTATATTCCTGCTATTTATTTTATGAGTGTTTTATTATTAGTGGTTTAGTTTTATTCATAACCATGGTGCTTGAGCTCTTATATCTAACTGTTCAAATAGAGGGTGGAGTTTTCTACTCCCAATTCCTCTGGTGCAAACTTCTTGGCAGTCAATTCCAAACATGTACCAACATCATGAGGGTCAAGGGTTTATCTTAGCTACCCAAATCCTACATTTCATCATCGTCAAGGGTTTATCTTAGCTACCCAAATCCTACATTTCATCATCGTCAAGGGTTTCAGTACTAGGAATTTAAATGTCACTAAGGGTGTCAGTACCCAGAACTTCAATGTTATCAAGGGTCTCAGTACTCGGAACTTCCATGTTATCAAGGGCCTTTGTACCCTACACATTCACCTTACCAAGGGTTTCAGTACCTGAAACTTTAAAATTATCTAGGGCTTCAATGTCCCACACCGCATTATCCATCTGATCCTCCGCTAGGTCTTTGCTTGCACTCGACATCATTTTTCTCTTCTTCTTCTTACCAAAGAGGACTGACAAGGGTGTGTTGTCTTCATTCTCTATATAGTCTTCGTTGACCACTATATGGGATGCCACCTTAGCGAGGACCTAGAGGTTATTATTACCAGGTGAAGCAAGTGGTGAGTCATCCAAAAGTATCAGGGAGGCTGGCTGAACATGACGCGCCCTTGAAGAGGCAATACTTTTCCTGGCCGATCTCCTAGTTTGGGAAGGGCGAGGGGTCAGGGTTTTTGATTTTCCTTCCTTGTTTGTACTCGTCTTCTTGGAAGACTTCCCTGCACTTCATCCTTGAAACTCCTTCAAAAGTTCTTCCCAGGTCACGCTTTTAACCTTCAATTCCTTCTTGATTAAAATTATGACTAGCCCGTGGTGGTATAACTTGTATGAAACCTGGCTTGACTTCCCTCCCTGAACACCTTTTGACACTTTCTCAATGCTTCTGAGCAAATAATAGGTAAAATTAATGAGTTTACCAAACTCAAAATGCAGGAGCAATCGTACATCATACAAGAAGGTCGGTGAATAACAACCCTTGCAGGTGGGAAACTTCTGAAACACATAAAGGAGGTCCTTCCATTTCCTAAGTAGAGTGCTACACTGGAGATCATTCTTCCAGTCCACTTTTTGCTTTGAGTTGACCATGAATCAACACTAGAACTTCTTCTCAATCTTCTCCTTATTAAACTATTGTTCTCCCATTGTTTCTAAACATGTAGCCTGAGATATGGACTCCTTTGTGACCAAAATTCCAATGAACCCACCTTCGCTCATCTTCCATCAAAAGTCCAGGGGAATGATAGTATCATGGTTGAGTCGAATCCATCAAATTTTTGCAAAATGGGAAGAACCCAGATTCCTACAATATTGAAAGACTATTTCTATACTCGGCCATTTGCTCCATCTCTTTCACGGATCATGGTTGGTTCCTTACAGGTGCCATTTCCCTATTTGAATTCACCTAATATCTGTCTAACAATTTGGAAGAGTATTACAAATGAAGAACTCAAAGCTTTGTCGAGGGATTTATGATGGTTGAGCTATACATCCGCCACTATATTGGCCACCTCCCAAATGGTCACGCTGCATCGTTAAGATTACTCTACTCGAACGGATGTGAATATGAAAGAAGTACAGGCATGCAATGATGATTAGGAAAGGTGGCGGTTTAGATAATGGTTCGATGTAACATTAATGCAAGGTCAGATATAAGGTAAGGCCAAGATTGATAGTTGATGAGTCTTTTCAAGAAGAGGTAAGTATTGGATTTCAGGAGAATCGTACCATCCCACATTCTCTTCATGATATGACATAAGATGTACTCAGTACTACTTAAAAAGATGAGATTTCATAACCTAAAATATCTTTTTACTTATATGATTTATTCTGAATTTAGTAAATGATAAAGCAAAGTGTTAACCATAATACAAATTATTGAATTCCATGATCTAGCGGTGGTGCAGTCATTCTCCCTATACAATTTTTTTATGAAACAAAGATAAGCCTTTCAAAACACATTTTTGCACCACGTGTTCTAGCAATGTATTTACATTGAGACCATTATTCCTCCACCAAAACATGTGTATTCATACTTGGGCGTGCTCAATGGTGCGAATTCCTATACAGAATGTGCGTGCATTGAACATGCTTGCACTGAACATGCCTACACTTAAACATGCATGCACTGAACATGCTTGCACTTGAACATCCCTGCATTTAACATGATTGCACTTGAGTATGCCTGCACTGAACATGCTTGCACTCGAGCACACATCCCTCCACTAGGGATATTTGTAGCATATCTGGAAAGAGAAAGGGAACCAAGAAAAATCTGATGGGATATCATTCATATACTCGATTTGAAAAAATTGTTGGATATACAAGGGAAGATTTGGCTAGTCTTTTGTGTTGATATGTGCCTTTCAATCTGACTTGTGAGTTCACATCAGATCCTGCAATCGATCCACAAGGGAAAAAAAAAGTGGGAAAAAGGGTAAATTTTAGAATGGGAAGGAAATTGCGATAGGGAATTCAAGAGTGAGACCACCAAGAGGGACAAATTGAAAAGGGATTTTAGGGAAAATGTTTCAAGGGTAAAAGAGGGAAATACGAAATTGGAGCCGGAAAGTTTCTTTGAAGAAAGGGATGGTAAACTTCATGGGATAAAAATAAGAAAATAAAGGGGATTTGTTTTTTACGAAATTGGGAATAGAAGGAGGGAATAATTTCACCTCAAATCTAGCTATATAGTGCTGATATGAAAAGTAAATGCAATGGTAATTGAGTGTTTCTTAGATAAAAATTTCTATGCTAGCTATCCCAAACTTGGATAAGGGCTTGGTTCCTACACTTGAATCTGCGTCTTCTTGGTGACAGTCAACACATCTAAAAATCAATAAACATTCCCATTTTATTAGAATTTGATCTTCCTACCAGCAACATGGTTTTCAGGTTGATCCTTCTTTAATCATGTTAGTAAACTAATTTTCACAATCACAGGAAAAAACAAATCTTTGCCTTTTTTCTTATTTTCTTATTTTTTTATTATTATTTTTTTGGATTTTCTTTAAACATTATTTCAAGAGAGAAGAAATCATATCACAATAGGATGGCATAACCACCTACCAACTGAAGTTCAGACTACTGTTGTACTTTCTGCATGAAATCTTCCTTTGTGATGGGTTGAAGTATGCTTTAAGCCTATGCCCATTCACAAGGAAAACTCAATACCATCCATTAATAGTTTTGACTTCTACAACCCCATTGTCTAAAAGTTGAATTACCTCATACGATCCCATCCAACGAGTATGGAAATTCCCTTTAAAATGTTTAAGCCTAAAGTCATAGAGAAGTACCCAATCACCTGGTTCGAACTGTTTCTTCTTGATAAACTTGTCACGCCACTTCTTTCATTTCTACTGCACTAAAATATTATGTTGAACTGTATCCCTCCAAAATTCATCCAACTTGTTTAACTGCAATAGACTCTACTACTGTGCTTCCGAGAGATCTAGACCCAACTGAAATGCAGTTCTGAAAGACTTTATTCGAAATTCAGTTGGCTAAATGACTTGTTTTCTATATGCCAGCTCATATGGTGTATGTCCCATGCTATTCCTCCAAATGGTTTGATAAGCCCATAAGGCTTCAGGAAATTGGCTAGCCCAATCCTTCTTGTTCATGTTTACTATTTTGGTGAGGATGGATTCGATAAACTTGATTTTAGATTCCACTTGGCCATTTTCTTGTGGGTGGTACAGTGTATATTTCTTGTGCCGGATCTTATATTGATTCATGAATTCCTGTACCAAGTTAGAAACAAACTGTGGTCCATTATTAGAAACAATTTGTCTAGGAACACCAAATCTAGTAAAATTTCATTAAATAGAAAATCAACAACAACTTTCTCAGTGGCAAAAGAAATAGCTTTAGCCTCGACCCATTTAGTAAAAAAATCAGTAAAAAACAAGATATTATTTTTATTTAAAGATGTGAGGTTTATGGGTCCTACAAAATCAATAGCCCATTTTTCAAAGGGCTCAATCATAACTTGAGGACATAAAGGCATTTCGTTGGCTTGAGTAGGTTGACCAATCCATTGACAACTATCAAAACACCTAACATGTTGCGTGGCATCCTTAAACAAAGATGACCAAAAATAGCCAATGTGTAGAATTTTATATGCCATTCATTTATCAGTGAAGCGGCCACCGCAAAGTTCATCATGGGCAGATTTGAAGATATCAAACATTTCTTCCTCTCTCACACATCTACGAATAACAAGATTTGGTCCAGTGTAAAAGAGGTGTCCCTGTATCCAAGAATATGAAGCACTTTTCTAAATGATATTCCACTTTTCATGAGCAGATAAGTGAGGTGGTGTTTTTTCGGTGACTAAATAGTTAGCTATGTCAAAAAGCCATGGGGATTTCGCTGACATAGAAAAAAGATGTTCATCAGGGAAATCATCATGAACATGAATTAATTTACCAGGATTACGTAATCTATAAAGATAATCAAATACAACATTAGACTTTCCTAGTCTATCAATAATTGTAACATTGAATTCCTGTTATGAAAGAAACCACCTAGTCACTCTACTGTTAGTTAAAGGTTTATTCATTAAATAGTTTATAGCAGAATGATCAGTATGCACATAAACTTCATATCCTGTAATGTAATGTTTGAATTTATTATTAGCAAAAATAATGACTAAAAATTCTTTCTTAGTCACTGTATAGTTAAATTCGGCAAGTGACATATTTTTACTGATGTAATAAATAACATAGGATTGTTTATTCTGCTCTTATCCTAAATTTGTGCCAATGGCAGTGTCTGAGCCATTAGAGGTAATGTGAAATGGCAGGGACTAGTTTGGTCCTCTCAAAACTAGAGCAACATAGTTACCGATCAAACGAGAGAGTGAGCTGGTACCCATCTTTTTGAGGTAGTAAAAAATCTCCCGATTTTGAAAAGTGGTAATGCTAGAATACACCTTTTTTTTAGCATATTTTTGGCACTTTAAATTTCTTATGTATCAAGTATGAATATTATTATTATTTTTATGTTAGTAACTTTCATGCTGATTTTGGAAAGTGTTGATGCAACAGCAACACATTTTTTTAAACGTTAGTGATTTTCATGCTGATTTTGAAAAGTGTTGATGTAGCGTCAACACATTTTTTTAGAGGGCTTATTTTTGACACTTTAAATTTTTTTATGTATCAAGTGTGAACTTTTCTTTTTGTTAGTGATTTTCATGCTGATTTTGAAAAGTGCTTATGAGCATCAACCCGTTTTGTTTAAAGGGCTTAGTTTTTACACTTTAAATTTTCTAATGAATTAAGTGTGGATAATTTTTTTTAAATGTTGGTGATTTTCATTTTAGTAATAAAACATAAAAATAAAAATAAAAAATCATGACAAAAAAATTCAAATACAAAAACATATATATAAAACAAAAAACAAAAAACCTATAAAAATGTAAAAAAACCATAAAACATAAAAATAAAACATAAAACATGACAAAAATAAAAATAATAAAAACATGTTAGTAAAAAAAAAAAATGACAAAAAAAAACATAAATCATGTTAGTAATAAAACATAAAAATAAAAATAAAAAAACATGACAAAAAAATCAAATACAAAAAAATATATAAAAATAAAAGAAAAAAAAAAACAGAAAAACTATCAAAATGTGAAAAAAAAAATGAAAATTTTTAAATATATATATATATATATATATATATATATATATATATATATATATATATGATGATGATGATGATGATGATGATGGTTAACGTCCACAGAGACCAATTGGTCTATCGGACCTAAATAAACAAATTATTTATTTTGATTTAAGATTTTATTCCTATGCTCAAAAAGCTTGGAGAGAAGCCTCCCGAGCTCGCTATAATTTTGACATTGTAAAAGGCTAGGAAGGTCAGTATTGTAACAAAGATTGTGAAACTGAGATCTAATGTGGTTGTACGCGGGGCACTCTAAGAGGAAGTGGTTTTCATCCTCGATGTTCCTATTCTCATATAGATGACAGATCCTTTCCATCCATGGTGTTTTAGGAACTGCCCAATGACCTGTTTCACTATGGAGCTCATGAGAATTCGTTCTAATCTTTGCTATACTAATTTTCTTCTTTGAGCTAGTTAAAATAGAGAGATACTTTTGATCTTCTAAGGTGGGGTTGATGACCTTCATATAATAACTTAATTTTCTTTTAGCTACTAAATCTTTCTCGCACCACATTTTTTCTTTGAACTTAGAAGTAACCATATCTTTAATGTTATTAATGTTTTGCAATGCATCATTCTTGTTGATCTCCCAATAGTTTAACTAGGCCCTTGTGTCTTTATGCCACCCTCGTTTGAGCCTTAGGTGGTTTGGGCTGGAATTTAATGCTAGCTTAGGAAGTCTATGATTGCCTATGTTATTGAGTTTGTAATTGTACAACAGAAACCTATTCATAGCTAAGGCTCTCAATAGGGGAAAGACCTACTTCTATAAGGAGAATAGGATAGGGTGTATTAGTTATAATTTTTAGGTTATATTTTATAAAACATTTTTGGATTTGCTCAATCTTTCTCCATGATTCTCTAGAGATTTTGCAACCCCAAACCTCACAGCCATATAAGATAACAGAAGTGACTAAAGTTTCGAAAAACATATAAATAAAAACAAATTGAACCACAAAAAAATCTAAAAACAATTTTTTTTTTTTGAGAAAAAAAAAAAAAAAAAAAAAAAAAAAAAAACTTAAAATATTTACCAAAAAAATTAAAATAAAAAAATAAAGAAAAAAATAAAATTAAAATAAATTAATTAAAATAAAAAATAAAAAATATTTAAATTAAATAATTTAGATTAAAAAAATGAAAAATAAAAAGATCAAATAAAATAAAATAAAAATTATAAAAGTAAACAAATAATAGAAAAACAAATAAATAAAAAATAACAAAAAAATAAAATTTAAAAACAAAATTCAAAAAAAAAAAAAAAAAAACATTAAAAAAAAAAATCAAAACAAGTTAAAAAAAATAAATTATAAAAATAAAAGAACGAAATTAAAAAGAAAAAAAATTAAAATAAAAAAATATATTTCAAAACATATTAAAAAAATAAAAAAAAAAAAAAAAAAAAACCAAAACATATTTAAAAAATTTTTAAATTAAAATTAAAAAAAATAAAAATAAAAAAATTTGAAAAAAAAAAACAATTAAAAAAAATATTAAAAAAAACATTAAAAAATAAACAATTAAAAAATAAAATAAAATAAAAAACAACCTCTCCCCACACCCTCCCCTCGACTCCTCCCCTCACCTCTCCCCTTGGCTCCCCCTCACGCGCCTCGCCTCCCCCTCCCACCTCTCTACCCCAACTCCTCCCCTCTCCTCTCCCCAATCGATCGTCGCTCCCCCTCGTCCCTTCCTGTCACTCCCCTACACTGGCGGTAATCTTCCAACTACACTATAGTGAGGTGAGGCACCACCGAACACTTTCTTTTCACCAATACTTATGTTCATGGACTATGCCTAATCGTTCATACTTAGTTTATTTTTCGTTACCAAGTATTATCTTTTTCCTTTATACAGATGAAAACCCATACATATTCATCACCAACAACAATTAACACATATACAATTGCACAACAGTATAAAGGGAGGGGCAACTCCCTGCAATAAGAGTCTGCCCGATATGAATATATATTATCTTCAATTTTTACAACATAAGCTAAACCTTGGAAAACCCCAAATTTACACTTAGCCAAATTTCTAAATTTTGGCAAATTCGGTTGCCCAGCTCGTCGACACCTCTGTACAGTCGCCGCACAACTCACCAACCCTTCGTTCACCTCGTCGCACGTTTTCACCCGATTCGCTCTCCGTTTGTTCAGCGAACGCCCAAATCATCTTACCCTGCCCGAACTCCATTCGGTGGACCACACGCAGTCTCGCTTGCCCAACTCTCGTTTACGATTTTTGGTTCCAACCTTCGTTATAGCGTGCACGGCGTGCCCTCAACCAGCCGCTCGTCTGCACGTCTACCTGTGCCTTCGCAACGACTCACTCAAGTCCGCCCGAACGCCTTCACCCAAACTCGTTCACCCAAACAACTTCACCCCAGTCGTCACACGACTTCACCCGAGTCGCCACACGACTTCACTCGGATCGCCCGAACGACTTCACCCGGGTCACCCAACGACCTCACCTCGCTCGTCCAAATGACTTCACCCAGGTCACCCGACGACTTCACCCACGTCACCCGACGACTTCACCCGGCTTGCACGAACGACCTCACCCAGGTCACCCGACGACCTCGCCCGGTTCGCCCAAACGACCTCACCCAAGTTTTCTGCCCGACGACCTTGCCCGAGTTTTCTGCCTAAACATCCTCGCTTGAGTTTTCTGCACGAGTTTCTTGCCCAAGTTTCCCACTTGAGTTTTTCACCCAACTTTCCTGCACGAGTTTCTCACCCGAGTTCTTCCCGTCGTGCAGGCTCATCCACAACCGCAGAACTCCTTGATCGAACTTGTGTTTCCCGAATGATGATGGCTCGTCTCGCAAGCGCTCCACCAATATATATGAGCGGGTGGTGGGTTATGTCACTCGGCTGACCTATGCCCAACACCCAAGCTGACTCGTTCAACATGTTGCCTGCGCCCGAGTAGAGGGTCGGCTCACCCAACTCATGGGGCTGCCCTCTCAGCTCGCCCAACATCGTATAAACTCATCTCTTGGTTGTTTTACTTCGCATTTCATCCGAGCTCCTTGCCCATCCTTCGCACGGCGAAGGTGACCCGGACTGCAGGTCCTTACATCCTCCCCCACTTTAAGTCATTGTCGCCGTCAACAACATCTCGTCCCGGCAACCATTTGTTGCCAAGATATCCATACCAAGGGATACACCCCACCGGTATGTCATACATTGGAAATCATCTCAATCCATGATCATCACCCTGTCACAATCTCCACATGCTGCTCCCAATCATGGAAGGCTGGCCCCTCCATCTCAAGATACATTCCTACTACAACGTATCGTGTCGACCTCATCATGTATCGTCCTCATGTGAACTACTGCCATGATACTCCAACAAATGCTAACACATCTCTGCACATTGCGCGCTCTCATGACTCGAACTAGTTGGGTGATCAATCCAACTGTCACGCTCAAATCATAAGAATGTCCATCCATATGCCATCATCAGTTGTTTCTCAAAACATCTTGTCACATCATTAACTCAATCAAGAATCCATCTCCATACAGGTATAAGCCATGCTTAGGTCCATGAATTAATCTCCATCTCGTCTGCAACATGTTGTCCATGATGTTTGGTGTCGATATGCTACATGAAATAAGCCACACCTATCCCAACATCATCATCCATATGTGTGTCTCCTCAATATGAAGAGATCATCTCATCAACCCCGATTCTCGATGTGCCACATCAAGGTCCATGAAGCAACCTCCATCATATCTGTAATGTGTCATCCCTTAAGTCTATTATAGAAACAAGTATACACTTGTCTCATCTCTCCATGTGCTGCCCATGATCATAGATCAATCAGCTCCCATGTGGCAAAGGTGGTTGAGTCTCGGCTCAACCCATGCCCAAGTGTTGTCACCACGACATCATCAGTGTTGTAACTCCATCACTCCGAAGTGTCTCATTCGATCCTCTACATCAAGTCACTCTTTCAAGCCACACCCATACATGTACTCGAAAGTATGCATCCCATTCTGCATCAAAGTCTCTGACCTCAGCTCCTCAATGCATCAGATCCTCCAAGTCCACCATATATGAAGTCTCCCTGAAAGTCACAACCTCGTGACATCATGAGCTCCATGAGTCATCTCCAACCAACACTCTAGCAAGGATACAAGTCTTGGCCCAAAAGTCTCTGCAAGATGCCTCAGCTCTCCATGTAGTAGGAATGCTCCATAGTCTACGCACAACTCCATCCAAGTCCATGGCCTTGTTGTACAAGAGTGCACAACCTCTCCATCGGCTCACAATCAAAACATCTCCATGTCACATCAGCAAATCCACTTGCACAACATCCCTGCCTTGGCACTTCTCATTGGATGCCCATATGACACCTCTACAAGTGCTCCTGCATAATGTCCCTGCATAAGACTGCCATGCCCCATGTTTCCAAGCTGATGTCCATGACTAAGTTTCCCATGCTGTCCAACTAAGTAGACCCATCACAACAATCAGTCATCCTCATCCAAGTCTGCAGTCTTCGGTCTAGTGAACTCGGTCACCCAACCATATCATCATCGCATGAGTCTCTCAATCATAGCTCCCCCACTAAAGGTTCCACCAAGACTATCTCTTGGTCTCGGCCATGAGAAGTGCACCCAAGTATCTCAAGTGTGTGCCCTTCTCCAATATGTTCATGAGTCATGCCGAGCACTTAGCTAATTCTACATATGGCTAAAGCATGACCCATTACTCTGAAACAATCATCATGTTCCTCCCTTGTCACGGGCCTTTGTACCTTCTGCCACAAGGTCACAGACAACCCCAACAAGTCCTGAAATAGTCAACAATCCTTGCTTCTCCATACAAGGTATTATCATAGACATCCATGGTAAGATGCTCCCCTACATCAGAAAACTGGTTTTGCTCTTCCTTGCATATGGTTCATTTCCCAAAAGCTCAAATGAAACACAAGTATCAATAGTACTTACATCATCATCATGACGCTCCTCCATGTGAGTACCCTCATCCACCCATGTCTGCAAACCACATGATCCTGGTCCAACTTGATCAATCTCAAGTTCATCCTCCATCATTGTCATATCTACAACATCCTCAATCATCATAGCTTCCTCTTCCTTGTTAACACAATCTGCAACTTCATCCTGCTCCATTGTCCAACCAAGTTGAAGAAGTTCGTCTTCAACATTTCTTTCCAAGACTTCAAGTTCCTTTCGAATCTGTGGGTTCTCTTCTTTCATCTGCTTCAACTTATATAAGGTAATCAAGAGCTTCCCTTCGCATTCTTCCAAACCTGCCATGCCTTGTCTTTCAGCTTGGCCCAGGCACTAAGCTTCACCTCTGCTAAACCTATTTCACCATTGACCCAAATCACCCTGATATTCCACTTGTCACCTGCAAAGCTTGAACTTCCTTTCAAGTCTTTCGCCTTCGTAGAATCAGCTCCTTGATTTAGTTCACCAAGTTTCCTACAAAACTTGGACAGGCTCTGATACCACCTGTCATGCCCCTACACTGGCGGTAATCTTCCAACCACACTATAGTGACGTGCGGCAACACCGAACACTTTCTTTTCACCAATACTTATGTTCATGGACTACACCTAATCGTTCATACTTAGTTTATTTTTCGTTACTAAGTATTATCTTTATCCTTTATACAGATAAAAACCCATACATATTCATCATCAACAACAATTAATACATATACAATTGCATAATAGTATAAAGGGAGGGCAAACTCCCTACAATATGAGTCTACCCGATATCAATATATATAATCTTCAATTTTTACAACATAAGCTAAAACTTGGGAAACCCCAAATTTACACTTAGCCAAATTTCCAACTTTCGGCAAACTCGGTTGCCCAACTCGTTGGCGCTTCTGCATGGCCACCGCATGACTCACCAACCCTTTGTTCACCTCATCGCACGTCTTCACCTGATTCGCTCTCTGTTTGTTCAACAAATGCCCAAATCATGCTATCTTGCTTGACCTTCGTTCGGTGGACCACATGTAGTCCCGCCTGCCCAACTCTCACTTACAATCTTCGGTTCCAACCTTCATTTCGGTGTGCATGGCATGCCCTCACCCACCCGCCTGTCTGCTCGTCCACCCACGCCTTTGCATGACTCACTCGAGTCACCTTCGCACGACTCACCCGAGTCTGCCCGAACGCCTTCACTGGAACAACTTCACCCGAGTCGCCATACGACTTCACCCAGGTTGCCACACGACTTCACCCAGCTTGCCCGACCAACTTCACCTGGGTTGCCCGATGACCTCACCCGGCTCACCCGAACAACTTCACCCAGGTTGCCCAATAACTTCATCCGGCTTGCCCAAACGACCTCACCCGGGTCGCCCGACAATTTTGCCCAGTTCACCCGAACGACCTCACCCAAGTTTTCTGCCTGACGACCTTGCCCGAGTTTTCTACACAAGTTTCCTGCATGAGTTTCTCACTTGAGTTTCTCACCCAAGTTTTTCACCCGACTTTCCTGGACAAGTTTCTCATCTGATTTCTGCCCGTTGTGCAGGGTCATTTGCAACCACAGAACTCCTTGATCGAACTTGTGTCTGTCGAATGATGATGGTTCGTCTCACAAATGCTCCACCAATATGTACGAGCGGGTGGCGGGTTATGTCACCTATCCGACCTACGCCGAACGCCCAAGCTAACTCGTTCAACATGTTGCGTTCGCCCGAGTGGAGGGTTGGCCCGCCTAACTCATGGGACCGCCCTCTCATCTCACCCAACATCGTATAAACTCATCTCTTGGTTGTTTTACTTCACATTTCGCACGAGCTCCTCGCCTGTCCTTTTCACAGTGAAGGTGACCCAGACTGCAGGTTCTTACACTTCCCTCCTTGGCGCTCCCTCACCCCCCTCGCCTCCCCCTCCCGCCACTCTACCCTGATGCCTCCCCTCTCCCCTCTCTGTTCGGCCCTCTCCTGCTGACCCCTCCCCTCCCCTCTTCACCCCCACATCTCTCACCACCCTCCCCTCCATGCCCCGGCCGTCAGCCTGTGGCCTCTTGTGCACTGGCTAGGGGCCCAGGCGGGTGGTGGAGAGCTGCGTGCCACGTCGAGCATGGCGTCGGTGATGGCGATGCCCAACGGGCCTTCTTACACGGCGTCGAAGCACGCGGTGTTGGGGATTATGAAGTCGGCGGCCACTGATCTTGCTCCGCACGGCATCTGGGTGAACTGCGTTTCACCCGCAGGCGTGTCGACGCCCATGTTGATCGACGCCATGAAGAAGAGCTTCCCGTCCTTCGACAAACAATGCGCGGAAGAGATGCTGGAGACGACGATGGAGCTGAAGGGTGTCACTCTGGAAGCCATTGATGTTGCCAACTCTGCCCTCTTTCTGTGCAGCGACGACGCCCATTACATCAGCGGCCATAATCTTGTAATCGATGGGGCATTCACGTCTTGCAAAGCCTTCTCCACTGCAAATTCCATGGATTTTCTTCCCATCAAGTCCTTCTTCGATTGGTTCGCAGCAGCGAGTTCAAAGAAAATCCAGAGCGAAGTGGATGGACAGGTAGCTACTCAGATACCCAATGGTCGGTAGCTTTGAGGCAGCCTCCATTTGGTTTTCCTTATTTTCCCTTCACAGTTTCCGTTATTCCTATTTTGAGTGTAAAATCCTAAAAACATTGACCGTGTAAAAGCATGACATGATGGAAGGAATCTATTTGTAATGGACAGATCAGCAGACATCACTAGAAACATGCATTGCTATGTAAGTGTGACGATTTTAAATACACGAAATCTCCAGAGTTTTATGATAATTTTAAGGGAGAAGTTTAATCATTTTGTTTTATATTTTTTTCAATGGTCAAGCTATGTAATTGTGAATGCATTCTAAATTTTCTAAATTTTTAATATATATATATATATATATATATATATATATATATATATATATATATAGATATCTGAATTTATGAATTTAATATAAAAAAATCATTACATTGTATTTTTTTAATAAAACAAAAAAAATATCTAAATATAATTATATATTAATATATTTTTAATAATCATTTCAAACTGCCCCATTTATATAGTTTTTAATTTTATAATTTCTTTTTCAAATGAATTAATAAAATTTTTAATAATAAAATATTTTATTTTTAATCATATAGTCATATATTTCTTATAATCATTTCAAAAGTGATAAAATCATGAGAATTTTTTTCTTAACGTATTTTAATATCAAAATAAAATTCCAAAAATAAATATTTGTGGTTAAATTTGTTTTTCTTTAAATTATATGTTTTTTTTGAAAAAAATTCCTTTATTTATTTATTTCTTGATATTTTTATATCTATTTTTTGTTTTTTCTCGTTAATGTTTTACTCAATTTTTTTTATTTTTTAATTTTTTTTTATGAGTTAATTTTGGCTTTTTTTCTACATTTTTATAGGTTTTTTGTTTTTGTTTTTTTCTTTCTTTATATATTTGTTTTGTTTTGTTTTTTTTAGTTTTTATTTTATATTTATATATATATATATATATATATATATATATATATATATATATATATATATATGTTTTATTACTAACATGTTTTTATTATTTTTATTTTTGTCATGTTTAATGTTTTATTTTTATGTTTTATGTTTTATTTTTACATTTTTATAGGTTTTTTGTTTCTCTTTAAGTAATCAATATATATATATTAATGTTGTATTTTATTTATTTATTTATGTAATTTTTTTTTTTTCTTTTTTCTTTTTTTAATTTTACGTGGTATGGTTAATTTTTTTAACTTTTTACTTTTTTTATAGTTTTAGAGTCAAGATATTTTATCTTTAACAACATGGATGGAAATAGTTGTAATTATTAGACATGATATTTTATCTTTAACATAATGTCTGAGAATTGTTGGAATTTTGCATTTTTTCAAAGTCTGGATATTTTCTCATTAACTCCATTGCTAAAAAAATGTCAAAATTGTAACCCGATTTTTTTTTGTTATTCCAGAATAAACAAATTTTTTTAAGGGTGTTGTTTTCATCCATTTAAAAAAAAAAATGGTTTTTACTTCCATTTAAAAAACATGTTGAAAATTTACCCTAAAAAAAACATCATTCTGGAATAAATAATTTTCATTTTTGGGTTGTTTTTTTAATGTTCTTTTGGGGTTTTTGGGCTCAAGTACCCATTTTGAGGTAATAGTTCTCGTTTCATCCGTAACTATGTTGAGCCTGTACTAATTTTTCCTTCAATGTCTCAAACGATTGTTGGCAAGTTGTGGACGAGGAGAATTCACTATCCTTAGCAAATAATTGAAAAACCGGGTAGAAATCTTAGAAAAATTCTGAATGAATCTCTGGTAATAACTAGCATGTCCTAGGAAGACTTTCACTTCCCTTTGTGTTTTGGGTGTAGGCAAACAAGAAATAACTTCAACTTTAGCGAGGTCTACCTGGATACCTTTGTCAGAAATCAAATGACTAAGAACCACTCCTTCTTTTAACATTAATCTACATTTTTTATCACTGAAAGCAAGATGAGCCTCTTGGTAACGTAAAAGCACTTTTTCTAGATTTTTAAGAGCTTCATCAAACGAGTTACCATACACAGAAAAAAAATCCATATAAATATCAACGCATTCAAGATCAGCAAAAATAGCCAGCACAACCCTCTGAAAGGTGGTGGGTGCATTACACAACCCACAAGGAAGCACTCGATAAGAAAATGTACCCCAAGGGCATGTAAAGGTAGTTTTGTCTTGATCTGAGGGTGCGATCTAGATTTGGTTATACCCACTAAAGCCATCCAAAAATCAAAGGTAATTTGCGGACAAGGGTATCCAGCACCTGAACGATGAAAGGAAGGGGAAAGTAATCATCGAGAGTGGCTATGTTTAATTCTCGGTAATCAATGAAAATACACCATTTCCCATCTTTCTTAGGAACTATTGCTAATGGAGAGACCCACTGACTAGAAATGGGATAGATGAAATTAGTTTCTAAGAGTTTTTATAATTCCTCTTTAACAATATCTCTTAGCATGAGATTCATTCGTCTCTAGGGTTGTCAAACAGGTCGAGCTCCCTCCCGAATATAGATATGATGAGCGCAAGTCTTAGGAGTAATTCCTTTCATGTCTTCGTAACTCCAAGCGAATGCATACAGGTGATCTTGCAACAAGATAAGAAGATGCTATTGCTAATATGAATCTAGGTTTGAGCTAATGTGTAGAGATTTTCCTGGACTAATTTCAATAGGAGTGGTCTTGGGCTCAAGAGTATAGGAAGATGATGCTATAGTATGGGATGAGGAAGGTTGGGAATCAGAATTTTCTTGAAAATCTAGACTAAAGATCTGATGAAGTGTGTCAAAGTTAGGCATAGTGTCTAAATTGTTCAAGAAATCTCGTAATTCACCCTCCTTGGTAGACTCAGTATGATGATGAATAAAAGAAACATATTGGGTCTCCTCATCACTACTGTCATAATCTAACCATAAAGTGTCCTTGAGTTCCCAAATAGATCTAGAAGGTGGATATAAGGTGATATAAGCATCAATTGTGGCAAGCCATGGTCATCCCAGAATCAAAGGATGTCCTCCCATTAGATTCTTTGGCTGAAGCACAATGAAATCCGCGGGGTATTCCCATGAATATATAGAGAGGACCACATCATCCAATACTCCACCAGGCTGGATTTTAGATCTGTCTGCAAGTTCAAGCACAATGGGTGTAGGATGAATATGGTCCAACCCAAGTTGTTCCATGGTTTCCCTGGTCATAGCATTGATGGCCGACCCAAAGTCTATTAATACATTAGAGATAAGGATATCACCTATCTTGACAAAAAGAACTGGGTTTCCAAGATCTGTATATTTCTCCATTGATGCGCATCTTATCATTAACTTAGCTGCTCTACCAACAAACTAAATGTTCTGAGGTTCTACTCTCTTTCTCCCTGGCTTTTTAAGACATAACTCCCTAATGATCTTTTTGCAGATGGGAATTTCTCTAATAGCCTAAAGTAAAGGAACCTTTATGCAAAGATTCCTTAACTATAAAGCCAGAGTGGACTCGGGGTCACTCTTCTTCATAGCCAACCTCTTTGGATAGAGAGGTTGTTTTGAAGAAGATTGTGAATCTAAAGGTATGGGAAAGGGCTGAATGGTGACATTGTTTTTCGAATGATCAAGAGTTGCCTCCTCATTTTTCTCCTCAATGATCACCATGGGTTGTTTTTGTTTTTCTGGTTTAACTACCCTTCCTAATCTCAATTGAAGCTCATTTATCCCAACCAGAAAGGTTCGATAGGTAGGAGAAGGGGACAGTCCAACCGAGTGAATCAGTTGTACCTCCTTATTATTAGGATTCGGTATTGGTTGAGCAGGTAGTTGAGGTGGTCTAAATGGTGGTGGCAAAGACAATGGTGGCATTGGTTGACTCTGCTGAGGTAGAGAGGGAAAATATGGTTGTGACATATGGTGTGGTGCATATGAAGGAGGATATGATGGCATTTAAGCAGGATAGGAATGATATAAATGGTTTGGCCCTCTCCATCCTTGTTGCCAAGGTTGAGAGGACTGTCCATGGTGAAAATGATTTACCTATTTCAATGTTGAGAGAAATTATTATTATTATGATAGGAATATGGAGGTTGATTATAACCATAAAAATGTGGTTCAAGAACCATACCTGCACTTACCTGTGGTCAGTACCTTCGCACTCCCATGGCATGTAATGGATTAGGTTCAGAATTCTCTCCTTCAAATGCATCTTTCAATCGAGGTATGGAGGGGAATTCCTCGGTGGCATGGTTCCCTGTACAGATCACACATTTATTAGCACTCTTTATATCAGCAGGACACTCTCTTAACGGATGTTTTTTCCTACATTTTGGACAAAGAAGAGACAATGACTCTTGTTCTTTTTCTAGTTTTTGCTAAAATTTCAAATAGTCTATTTGTTTGTTAACAGTATTCATTATTTCAATTTTCATATTGTCCATTTTATTCTCCAAGCCAATAATCATAGCATTTGTAGATCCTAGTTTGTTAGTTCTTGTTCGACATCCTCTAGTGGATCTAGATTGATTTTGTGAGAAATTCCTGCATAAGTCACAAATTTGTTCAAAATTTTTCTGAGCAATATCTCCTTCTCCTAACAAATTCAAATTATGTCTAGAATCCCTAGTAAGCCCTCATAGGAACAAGGTTCGAATGGTAGTTAAATCAAATTTGTGTTTGGATCTTTGGAGCATATAAAAAAATATCTCTAAGTAGTCCTCCAAAGTCTCATCGTCACCTTGTACAGTGGTGAATATCTCGTCCTATATTTCTCTAGTTTAAAATATTCTTGATATTTATTCAAAGAAACTCTCTTCATTTTCTACCAAGAACTTATAATGTTTCCTCCTAGTCCCATGAACTAGCACAAGGCTGAATCCTTGAGAGTTGCAGGAAATAATTTTAATTTCTGCGCATTTGAAGAATAATAATAACTCCTACATAGTATATCAAACTCAAAAAGGAATGCATCTATGTCTTTGTGCACCCTACCATGAAAATGTGGAAGAGCTGACGTTGAAATATTCCTCATTTGCACATTCGCTTCATAATTCACTATTGGAAATCCAAAAATGGACTGCTCTTCATTTACTTGATTCTCGCCAATCCCCTATGCATGGTCTTCATGATCAGCCATTGTTGTGCCTCCAATCAGACCACTTCCAGAAGATGAAGGTTGACTATTTTTTAATTGGACTTTCCAACCACCGTTAGCCTCCTTCTTCCCCTTCTTGGATTTTGTCACACCTAGATCATTGTTTCCAGAATCCAAGTGGACTGTTCTGGCGTGATGAGTCTGGGTCTCCTTGGACTTTTTACCTGCAAAAGAAGGTTCAATATAAGAAGAGTTTTTAGATTTTTCAATGTTTCATCAGCCCTTATCAGGCTTCAAAACCCTACTTTTCTTAGGAATTCATTTTAAAAATCAAACCCAAAAATACAAAATTCAAATGTTGTAAACAAAAGAATCTGTCAATTGCTGCAAAGAATGAAAAAATCAACACTCGTAAAATCCTTAAAACAATGGAAGCATACTGCAGAAAAATAATAGCAGACTTGCCCCTATTGCAGAAAATGGAAATTTCTTACCAATTTCAGATCACCTCCCTGAAAATGGCACCAAAATGGTGGGTGCATGAGTTGCAGTTAAGAAGACTCCTTCAACACTTACTTGTGAACTCGAGGTTTCATAAACTTAGAGGCAAAGCATAGGAAATGCCAGAAATGATATGAACTTTTCTTAACTCTATTCCTACTTCCTTAATTACAATCTTCCAGAATCAAAAATAAAATATCACCCAACAATTTACAACAAATAAATTCTAGTGCTTGAATATGAAAGAAAATACTTTTGTGAATAAATAAATAAAAGGAACTTTCAAACTCTTGTAAACAATCATGATTAATTGAAATGGAAATCTATGTATATCTTCAGTATAGTTGCATGATATATTAATAATTGGACCGTTGAAGATATCTAACTTATTTATAGATCTTTCTTCCTACACTGAGCTATTATTCCTGTACTCCTACAATATTCTTGCACCAGTACCGGAACAAAGTTTATATTCTGGAAGTATATTCTACACTTATACTGAAGATTTCTATCCTCATGCAGGGGCTCTAAGTCTTAGGACTAGAGAACTTTGTTCTTGTATCAGGATATTGATTCCTATACTGGAACAGATATTCCTACACCAAGTTTTCAAATTTCTTTCATAAAATAATAAAGAGTTGTTAACTTAAGAAAAGAATTTTCAAAGGTGAAGAGAACTTGAAATAGCTTTCACAAATAGAAATATGCTTCAACCCAAATTAAATTCAAAATAAGAATTAACTTCGAAAGCCAAAGCACACTTTTCTTCAATCAAGGAACTCTTTCATGCAACTAAATAAATCATCTAACTATGATAACATGCTCTATCCTTGTAATAGTTATTCACATAAATCCGATCTTCCCTTTTAATCTTCTTAATTAAGAAAGGTTCCCTTTGAAATAATTAGATGTTGAGTTTGATCATTTCCTTAAAAGTGTAAAGTGAAGGTACAAATTAATGCATTATAACGATGTTCATTCCTTAATTACCAAACCATATTCAATCCAAAATATCAAGAATACTTCTAAAAGATGAACACTCACTTGCAGAAATGCATCAAGATTCTTATGAAAGAAAAGAACAAAAGGCTTCACTGTAATGAACCAAAGAAATCAAATTGCAGAACTATAAATGCACTAGTGTAGGAATAATGTGCTTGCATGATCCAGGAAAAAATAATACTAAGCTTCAAAAAGAAAGATTACAAAAAAGGTAAGATCAAACTTAGTTAAGCATGCACACCACGGATCCGTCACACAATGGCTATAAATGAAATCGAACCTGAACTTTGTGAAAGAATAGAAGCATCTACTTAATTCATGCTCTGCATTAAATCGAAATCAACACACCTTTAATCGAGAAAGAAAAATGCGATGGAAAACAAGCTATGTTGGCTGGAACCTAGCCAACTAGCTCGTTTCCCTGTTTAGGAAACTTGGAAACTCGGCTCTTCGTAACGCATCAACATAGAATTAAAATACAAGATTGAAATAACATGGCACACTCCCTTTATATTAAATTTCAGAATTAACAAATGTACATGATGAAATCGAATCTAGCCCAGAACGAGGGTGATACCAGAAAAATTACAAAGTAGCACAGTTATAGTAGCATTGCTATCTCTCTGCTCCCATTTTCTATCTGAATCCTACATTATATACATCCCTTTAGGCCCACGGATGTAACAAAATTACATTTAGCATTACAATCTAAGGCTTTCAGCTGTAATGAAATAACAACAATATTACATTGTAAACCTTTCAGCTGTAACAAAACACTAAAGTTAAGAATTCAGTCGACGATCTGGTCTCTATAATATCCTCGACTTATCTCCACTCGGAGCCCAACTCGAGATGACGAGTTTTGAATGAGATGTCCGTGTTAGGTAGTGAGTTGTCACAAAAGTTTAGGTTCGCCACCGGTGCAGGAATCCTACCTGCACTCGAGCATGCTAAAAAAATGATTAATACGTTTCTTAACAAATACTTTAGGAAAGAATATATTAGTTGCAAAGAATATTAAAGGTATAAAATCTATAAAAATAATTAATTAAGTACATTTGTAACCCTTAAATATGAAATATAAATCTAGTGCAGGAAAAGGCATGATTCTTGGAATAGTGCAAGAATAAGGAGGTTGTGAAGTTAAAACAAAGGTCTAAGCTTATGAATTTGAAGTAGGAAACGGGTTAAAAATGAAGGAATTTAGCCTACCAACAATGATCAGCCATATCTTTCGATGATGCAATCCACAGACTTGGCACAATGTATTCCGTGGGCATTACAACCTCCTACCCATATACTAGTTGGAAAGGGGTTTGGCCTGTCAACTTTTACAAGTGGTCCTATATGCCCAAAGAATTGTTGGAATGTGCACATCCCAATCATTCCACTTCACATTGCAAACCCAAGGTGCTTTCCAAGATTTTGTTGAAGGCTTCTACCATACCATTAGCTTGAAGGTAATATAGCATACTCTTCTGAAGATATACTTGGAATTCCCCAAGCATCACAACAATAGTTTTGTTTAAGAAGTGTGTGCCCCTATCACTCAATAAAATTTCATGACAACCAAACCGAGACAAAATAAACTCAAAGATGAACTTCGCAGTGGTTGCTACGTTATAGCCCTTGACTAGTTGCGCCTCCACCCAGTGTGTGAAGTATTTAGTTGTTGTAATAATGTATCGCTCCCAATCTTTTCCCTAGTGGTTGAATTGGACCCATAAATTCTATCACCCATTTATCAAACAGCTACAAGGTTACTTGAAAATTTAATGGAAACTCATCCCTTCGTGATGGTCTCCCCATCCTCTGACAAGCATTGCACACACTACAATATATATTCAAGTCCTTATGCATTGTTAGCCACCAAATCCCTGTGCGCAGGATCTTCTACACGGTCGCTCTACCTACATAATGTCCTCCCGCTACTCCTGCATGTGCCTCTACCAAAATGATTGGTCATTCATACTCTGGGAAATATCTGTGCAATATCTCATTGGAGCCCATTTTGTATAAGTGCCCAGTGATTACAGATAAGTCATCCATGCAAACCACCATTTCCTTCTTTTGTTGTGTAAAATATCCTTCCGGGGCTATTCCTATAGACAAAAATTAAATTATATCAACAAAGTGATCATTTGCGACATGAAAAACAAAGAGTTGTGCATCAAGCAACCCTTCTTCCAAACTTGTAGGCTCATCACCAATCCTAATCCTAGATAGGTGATCAAGACCACCATTCAGGCATTTGGGCTTCACGATAGCAACAACCATATGCAAATCTCCCACCCCCCACAAAACATTCTCACTAACCATGTATTTTAGAGTGGAATGGTCTATATACATTCTGAAGTGTGCACCTAATAGATAGTGCCAAAAGTTTTGTAGCACATACACCATTGCTAGTCCTTTGCACTATGTGGTCGAGTAGTTCTTCTTCACCTTTGATAATTTTCTACTCACAAATGCTATAGGACGATCAATGTCTCCTTCACCTGGCTAGGTTAGCAATGCACCTAATGCAATACAAGATGCATCTGCATGAACATGAAACTCCTTTTTCAAATCCGGGAACACCAGAATGGGCACGGTGAACATTTTTTCCTTCAAAATGTCTAAACTTCTCTGGAAATATTCGTCCTAGTAGAATGTTCATCCTTCTTCAACATTCTTTCCATTGGCATAGTTATTTGTGTATACGCCTTGATAAAATTTCTATAATATCCAGTATGACCCAACGTTGCACACAACTGTTTTACGTTCTTTGGGGCCTCCAAATTAACAATGAAAACTATCTTTTTAGGGTCTACCATTAATCCCTTCTTGCAAACCACATGATCCAGAAATATTCCATAAGGTAAGTAGAAGATGCACTTTTCTAGGTTAAGGGTGATCCAGCATGAGGTGAATACTAACAACGTGGCGCTTGACCAACCCAAACACATCCAATCATCAAAGTAGACTTCTAAAAACTTGTGGGTGAATTCCTTAAAAGTGCAATTACCACTCTTGAAAATATTGCAGGTGCATTCTTCAGCCCAAAAGGCATTACTGAATATTGAAAAAAACCCCATTCTGTAGTGAAGTTGGTCTTACTTTGATTCTTAGGCATGATCTTGATCTAGTGGTACCCCAAGAACCCATCGGTAAACAAGTAGGCTTCCTTCCTTCCAACATTCTACAACACTTCATCTGTAAATGGCGTAAGGGATGGGTCATGGACACATGAATCATTTAACTTCCTCAAGTCTACTCATATCTGAATTTCATCCCGCTACTTCTTTTCTTTGACTACCATGGGAATCACCTAGTTTGATTCCTCCACAGGTTCAATGATCCCAGCTTTCAACATCTTATCCAACTCCTTGCGCACCTTTTCCTTATATTTGGGATTTAATCAATAGGGGAACTGCTTTACAGGCTTTGCATCTGGCTTCAAAGTAATCTTAATTACACCCAAATCCCCTACGATCCCCTTTAGATGAGAAAACTTGGTGGGAAACAAAGCTCTATGACCTTATTAATTGTATCTTCATCCCAATAGTCACCTATCTTAGCAAACTTCAGCTACACGTCAGATCCAATATTTACTTGCTTAGTATTTAAAGTATTTGATATGTTGGTTATTGTTGAATTAGGTCCCTCAACCTTGTATTGTCCTTTGGGCTTGGGAATATTAATATTTCTTGGGTCATCTTCACTTTCTTCTGTGGTCACATTATAACATTCCAGCGTATGGCGTAGCTGCATATTCCATTCTAGTTGAACCCATGCTTCCAGTTCCTCAGGTATTTTGAAGATGACTACTTTGATTTCTTGGAGCGCCTCATCAATACATTCAAAGCCATCTTCAAAGATGGAAGTTAACAGGAATATGTCCTTTAGGGTATCCCATTCAGCCATCCCATTTCGTAGCTCAGTTTCCAAGTACTAGTTCATTGGGATGGTATCCAAAGGGTGACAAAAGATGTGATCCCATTCTGGCTGTGGTTCTTCTCCGATGCTTGAGTCCATCATGCTAGATGTTCACGTGTATCTTCCTTCCTGGTGTATTTCTCCATCATACGGGTATTAGCATACCCACACCTTAGCTTCATCATTCGCCTGTATTCCTTCCAATCAATGAAGTTGTTCTTATGTGTACCCCACCAACAAGTAGGGATAGTTCAAAGTGCCAAGTATAACACTTGGAACCAATTCTCTTCTGGAACATCCCTCTCAAATTTGTTGAAAACTAAATTAACATCTTCTAAACCAGCACAATAATTCAATTTTCGTACCACAGTAGCTATGCAATGAAGTGATTTTGTCAACATGTTACAACACAATGAGGAGACTTCATGTAATCAGTTATGCCAATGCTCCAACTCCTCATCAGAATATGAATTGTAGGAACTATCCCTATCCCATGCGATCCATCCATCCATTGTAGGGTTTATCTAGTCCTCATCACGTGTAGTGATCTTACAAATCTGATCAAGATTGCCATCCTCCTCGTAATCATGGATCAGATCAGTATATCACAGACCTTTAGTTGGATCCAATGGAACGATGACCTAGAGTTCCTTTCTTTTGAACATCATCATGTGCTTCTTAAGATTAATAATCACGTCTATATCAAAAGCCCAATCAGTGCCTAGTAGAGTAGGGTAAGGGTTACTATTGTCAAATATCTCGATCACTTCAAAGTCAGCTAGGGCACTCGCTTCTTCAATATCTATTGTGACCTCATAAAGGTGTCCCATAGGAATGATATTTTGCTCGTTTTCCATGTGTAGCTAGATAGGAGACCATTACAGTGCAGGCCTTCCCATTCTTTCCCATGTTTGCTTCAGTATAACATTCACATCATATCAAAATTGAGAATTACCTAGTCCATCTCATACTCCCCAATTTTCTAATTTAGTCTCATCCCGTTACCTTTTCGCTTCTCTCTTTTTCCCACATTGCGTACTACGCATTATTCTGGAGGAGTTTTAATCTTACCTGTACAATTATCGATCAACTTCTGTAGCCCTTCTACCGCCCTTCTAACCTGTAAAATCTTCATACAAGTGTTAAAAAATGTTACTAACAATGAAGGGTCTACATCTTGTGCAGTATTGTTGTTGCCAAACTTCTCTTGACTTCCTAATGTAGAGGCTTCTGCGAAGCTCTTTTTAGCTTCCATAAAGGTTTCCTTTGCATGGCTTAGATAAAACCCAACTTCTTCCTCAGTAGCCTTGCATACCCATCCTTCAACCTCTGACTACTTTCCCATATCTTCTCTTGTGGATATATCACTTCGTGTCATGATATTGATGCTAGGCTCCTCTTCGCGAGGCTCTGCTCTCATCATTTGGATATTCTACCTAGGTGTTTGAGATTTCTTTTCTTGCATCTTTGCTATAAGTACTAGGCAACATTCTATGACATGGTCAAACTACCAGCAATACGGACATGAGGTGTGCATCAGATTCTAATAGTCGCATGGAAAATGGCCTACCTCCAAACAATTGTAACAAATAACCTATCTGCGACCACTTCTAGCTCCTCCTCCTCGGCCATGGAATCTTCCATGCGCTGCACCTGTGCCCTAATCGGAGGTCGATTTTCCATCTATATCCTATACGTAATGGTCTGCTCCATCATTAGTTCATAGCTCCGGCAGTTGCACTCATCATGCCCGACTGATTTACAAAAAGTGTAGAATAACTGTTGTAGAGTTTGCACAAATGTTTGGAGGAGATGACAATTATCAATCGCATGCTTCCCAGATATTTAACAAATAATGCACCATAAGGCTACTCTTATGCTCAACCCAGTGATGTTTTCTAGCTTAGGGGGACAGGACCTCCCCCAATAAGGTAATTCTGATAAAATGGCCAGTGGTCCTTATCATGACCATGGCCTTTACATTTCAGGCACCAAACTTTCGTGTGCATCTCAGGCTAGACTTCCTCTCCCTTATTAAGGCTATATAACTCCATGTGTAGGCTAGATAGTTGTGAATGAATCTCTTGTACCCCCATATTCACATCCTCCACACGTGAAGCCTCTAATCTCATGGAAATCTCCAAGGCTTCAACTTGCTTTCCTATTTTCTGCTGCGACAGTGGTAATCTCAAATGAGGTAGGAGCAAAGAAATGTACTAGTCGCTATGTTGACCATCTATGATTCTCATGTCAGCCTGATGAATAAGGCATTTTAGTATTTGGTCAAAGTCCCATACAGACTCATTTACCCTCTACTGAATCTCTTTGAACCCCGTTACTAACTGGGATTGTGACTTGGGTTTCTTAAATTCATTGTTTAATGCTTATTGTGTTTCCAACATAGTCACATTAGGTTTCCCTAAGAAAAAATTAATATACCAACTCAGCGCTCTGTCTTCTAGCGCTGTGGCCAGTTGCACTTTCTTCATGTCATCATCAATAATCTCTTATGCCTTCCACGCAACATCTAAAATGAACTGAAATTGCTGAGAGTCTTCAGTCCCCAGACCCTTAAATATAGGTATCTTCATCATGTTTTCGATGTTAAATGATCGAGGTGGAGGTGGAGGCGAAGGTGTAGGTGTGTGGGGTGGAGGTGCAGAAAGAGGTGGAGTGGATGGGTGAGGTATCCATGTGATAACCTAACTTATGATCTGCAATGTGCTTCACCATTTCCTCAGAATACTACCTTTGTTGTCACTATTAGATGATCATAAAAATGGACTATATTCAAATCCTGAATCTACGTTCCTTCTGAATGATCTCGCACTTTGCATAGTCAAAAACATCAATTTAAAGGCATAACCCTCTTTTCACACAGTAACATCTAATCCAGGGTTTCAAGGATTTTAGGTACTTACCTCTTGGTCCCTTGAAAAAGCTACTCTATACTTCACTATAACTGGTGGACGTATCAATCGCGAACTCGATAATGAATCCTCCCATAATACTATCAATCTAGTGGTTGACAACCTGCACGATTTTATTTTATGAAGCCTCCAAGTGCTTCACTAGTTATGGGGTCCATGCAATAGGCCCATAAAGCTTCCACGTACCCTGACTATCCACTAATTTGGACAACCACTTGTGCAATTCATAGGGGAAAGATAAAAAGAATATCTAATGTTCGTTTGTGAATACGTATCTATTCAGCTACTCTTCCTTTGACATATGCGGATTCCTGTTCTCCTTAGTTGTAAACGCGTGTAATTTATCATCTATACACTTTTTGATTTCTTTCTTAGTGTAGAACAACTTATCATACATTCCTCAGATAGATCTCGGTCCCGATAATGGAACCATTTGTTGGCTTGACGGGCCCTGACCGAGGTTCAAAGTTATCTACACCAACCAACAAAACCCTAAACTATGGGCCCTTTCGGCAACAACCTGGGTAGTACAGGCTGTAGTCTCGCCCGAAGTAGTATTGGGGGATCACAAAACTAGGTTTCTACATCCAAAGGTCCGTGTGATGGGTTCCTACATCTTCTAGGGCTCATTTTCATCTTCGTGAACCCTAATATTTCCGAAATAGATAATTGTAGTAATTCACATAAACATAATCTATACCTTCATTAAGGTTGTCAAACATTCATAACACTTATAAATTATACTAATCTATTACTTTCACGCATTAGATAAGCATTCATTCATAAAATTTAAGATACATAGCGAAAATACAGAACCTGCAAAAGTAAATACAAATAAACAGATGCATTATTTATGCATCAAAATTGTCTTTATTAGATGTATTCTTTCAAGTACAAACTCTTCTTCCCTGCGCACTCAACTACGAGGGCCCATGCACTCAGCCTATAGACTTACCAAGGTCTCCATCCACTCAGCTGTAGGAGCCTTCCCCTTCGCCTAAGTACAAGAAACAAACTTTCCTACGTTAGCTTACTTTCCCATAAAATGATCTTCTATCAATGAGTTACCTTCTAGGCTCAATATGACTCTTCTATATATAGCCTTTTCTTTTACAATACCCTGGTTCGTGGACCATGGGCGGGCCTAAAAAATTCCTATCTTCTAACAAGCTAAGGGACTAAAGCCCCTTTGACTCTTATTACCTTTGCACTTCGCTTCCATAAATCATGGAGACTTTACAATTATACAAAAAGTAAGTACCAAAACATGACCCCAGGGTACTCTCACAGGGGACTCACTCAGTGAACCTTTGACATATCACGTGTGTTCGTGGCATACTAAACAATACCCTTGATTTGACTAAATATTGGAAAATCCCTCTAAAAATCACATTATTTAACCCCCTACCAATATGAATGCAATACATCTTCCCAATTTAGAAAACCCCTACTTTCACTAGATATTGTAGGTGTCCTTTTTTTTCATTAACTTTAAGCTCCATTTTTTATATTTGCCAATATAAAAACCCTTTACCCCCTATATATCCCCCAATATATTATATCATTTTTTCCTCAATAAATATCCCCCAATATGAACCCACATGGTATGATATTTCTCCCCTGGTGAAGCCCCCGTGAGGACTCTATCCCAACAGCCGCCCCAACACAATTTTATGACTTGTCCTCAAGTCACTCGGCTAGCACTTCAATCTTCGCTTGGAGTTCGCAGAACTCCAACTTCAAAACTTGCAGATTTGTTATTCCCTGTGGAGCTGTCTATTGTATTTCCTTAACTGGAAACCATGCTTAACAGTAAGAGTATGGTATTTTTTTGTTATAGGTGGTTTATCAACCCAAAAATCCAATTCTATCCTTCATCCAATTCCTTTCCTAAGAGAGAGAGAGAGAGAGAGAGAGCATTTTTTCACTATCCAAATGCCTTTTCTATCATTTTTCTTATGTGTCCCTTAATTTTCCTTATGGAAAATTCTTCAAAATATTGCTTGTTAGATACAAATTTTATTAAGCAGTCGTTCAATCTAACACCACTCAACTTCTTCTTTCTTTTGCCCCTTAGATCATGGATCTATGATTCCACTCTTCAGGCCATTCAAATAAATTTATAATCATTTATAATCAAAATATAATTACATTAAAAAAAATCAAGGGAAGTATACCAGAGCTATC
Organism: Pinus tabuliformis; assembly: GCA_031772625.1. Classification (NCBI taxonomy): domain Eukaryota; kingdom Viridiplantae; phylum Streptophyta; class Pinopsida; order Pinales; family Pinaceae; genus Pinus; species Pinus tabuliformis. The sequence continues at coordinate 126,955,510 of CM062818.1, forward strand.
ATAAAACCCACCCCGTTAAGGGGAACACCATCCTCAATGTTCTTCGCAGCAAAATACTAAAGAAAAATTGAGATTTATAAACATCTCTTACATATTTACAATTACATTTACAGTTGCGTACTCAACAAAAAAAATCAGTATAACACCCTCATTTAATTAACCATCTCCCATGTGGCTTCATTGGGTCTATGATGCTTCCATTGCACTTTTACCTGCTCAGTCACTTGACTCTAGAACAAATTTGCCTCCAATGTCCATCCATGACATCAACTATGCTCAATACTCCTTCTGGAAACAATTTTAGCTCATTGTTTTCTAGGACACACCCAATGCATTCCCAATCCCAATTGGTATACACATGATTCTGTGATAAGAAATTTTCCTATTAAGTTCCAACATCCTCTTCTCTGATTCATAAGTCCCTCGGCTGATTTGTTTCTTCTTCCAAGCATTCACTCACCCTCCAAGTTCAATCATCCCCTTCTCTACTTCCTCGGTCGCTTTGGAGATCCCTCCCTTGGAAATGCTTCCTCACACAAGAATAATTCTCTCAACTAAGACTCCCTCTAACTTGCTTTAATAAGACAAAAAATGTGTCATGGCACACCTCATGGTGATTATTGCATATCCCTAGGTTCTTATGTCACCACAATGGTGTAGTTTTTTAAGTATTCAACTCCATTATGCTACTGAACACTCTAATGTCATTAAGTTGATGTCGTTTTCCTTGTAATTAGCCTCATATACCTATGTTGGGTAGTTCATTGATTCTCTTAAATCATAAACATATTAATTTTATGATATTAATCTTAAAAGAAATATTTAAAACATACTAAATCATAATTTAAACAAAAAAAAATATTTTAAATTAATGATTAATACTAATCTCTCTTGTTTCCTCTTTTCTTTTGCATTGAGTTCTTTATTAGTGAAAGAAATAAATCATTTTTTGTGGATCACATAGTTTTCATCTAGATATATCTTCAACTACAATTCACTTAATGGTTCTCAACCCCAAGGCAAGCACTTAGTAGTAGTCACACTATTCCATGTAGTCTTTATGTGCAAGTCCATCTTCAAACCCAACTCATTGAGCATTCTCAGCCCAAAGGAGAGAACTCAATGGTGTTCACACTACACGCAGTATTTTCATACAACTCCCAACTCCATCATGTCACTTGTGTTACAACATTTAATTTACCTCAAGAGACATACTCAAAATTTCAAACCAGAAATTTGAATTGCCAAATCCTTGCATTTAGAAGCCTAGTCTCATAATTATGATGCTTTTAATAATGTTGTTGGGCTCCTTTGCAAGTGGTGTTAATATGCCATGGTGGCTTTGATTTCTCACCATTCTAACACTTCACCTGCAACCTTATATTTCAATCAGCCAACACTTATCATTGTTCATATATACATATATAATTACATAAATTCAGAACATCCCAAAGTGACTTCAAAATTATTACACCCATAACAATTCTATCACTTTAGTCCAAATAAAGTGAAATGGTACTATACATGTGAATCACATTTATTTCAAGCATTTCATGATGCAATTACACTTTCATTCCAATATACAAATAAGTTAGGATTGAGAAATGCACATCTCTCAATTCATCAACACTTTAATTTATCATTTCAATCAACATGCATTGTAAAAGTTGTTGCAATATTTCATACCAAAGGCTCCCTTCCTTTACCATAACACTTCTAGATATCCATGCAATCATGCACAATTTGGAATGCCTTTTCAATTTCAACTAAAGAATTTCGTACCCAATTCCTTCATTTTTACCTCTTTACCTATGCTCACAATTGGCTTCATTTACTTGGCTATAATTCCCAATGTTTTTAGACAAAAAAAACTGAAGGGTATATTTAGCTTATAATATTCCTGCTATTCCCAATGCTCAACAGCTCCTGAAATTGTCTTAGCATCGCATGCATTATTCATCATTTCATAAACATAGTTATTTCTAGATTTCAATGAAAGTTTCATAAAGAAATTTTCATTTGCATTCACTTCCAACATGTCCTCAACCATGCTAAATACATGCTGTAAATTTATAGCCTTCATTATTATCATTTATGGATACAACAATGGTTAGGAGTTTCAACATAACCACACTAACAGTGGTAGTTAAGAACGACACGTCATTTTTCAAAACGAACCAGTGGATATTCCTTGTGGCATATACTTCATTAAATAACTTCACTACACTACCCACAAGATGGAAAATACAAATTTCTTTTTCATATCATTCACGCAGTGATCATATTTTAAATATTAATTAGTTATCTTACTGTTATGATGGTTCTCAACCAATGAACTTTCAAACCAAAAGGTATTGTTGTACCTTAATTGCATTTTCTCTTATTCATAAAATAAAGAATGCATAGAGCAGCCATGTACGATTTCGGTCAAGATAACTTCCTTCTTATGCCAATTTCATGGTTGTTGCATTATTGACCATTTTTTTCAAGAATACTCAATGAAGTCCATTTTAGTTGTTATGGCATATTCTTCTATCCCCCTACTACCATTTATCTTATGTAAAAGGTCTATCCAATGTCTTAAACTTTCAATTAAGTACTTTTTTTTAATATCCAACTCTTCTCGAGAGCTATTCCTTCTTTCAGTTCTCACACCCAACAAATAACCACCAAGACCAAACCACAAAATGCAAGAAGAAAGAATGAAAACAAAGAAAACCACAATGGAAACACAAGGTAAAAATAAAAAATAGCATGGCCATGCTCAAGGTCAACTGTCAAAAGAACAAAGAAATTATGAAGCCAATCAATAAAATACAAAACATATAAAATATTCATTACACATAAAAACTCAATCACATGAGTTTCGGTGTTCAGTGTGTCTATCACCATCCCACACACACATACACACACACACACAAAATAAGACCGAGTCTTCTCCAAGGTTTTATGGTAACCTTAAAATTTTAGGATCATTCAAAATAACTCCTACAAGGATCCGCTCTTTTAGTGGAACTTCCCCTTTCATGTTCAAGATGGATTGGGCCCATGCTATGTTGCACCATACCACTATCTATTCTTTTACTTCTTGTTGCAATTGAGTTTTTTTTATATGTTATCACACACACACCCAACTATTAGTTATATAAATATAAACAAATTAGTTGTTACCTTTCAATGCTAAAACAAAACTTGTTGGTCTACAACTATTCACTGTTATAGGAAAATTTGGCCTAACAATGAGGCTACTTTTAACCCAGTAGATAACGTAATGATCTACCCAGATTTATGTGTGATCATGAATAATATCAAAGAGTAAAATCCCAATCCTTTACTATGAAAATAAATACATTCAACACTTGTACATGATAAAATGGAGATCAAAAGTTGAAACCTAGTATCCTCACAGATCAAAGGAGTCTCTTGAGTTTGATGTAGAATAAGGCCACTTACACTTGAAGATCTCATCCTACCTACAATAAATCAGGATCCTACACACAACACCACCAAACAAGCAAAGACTACCCTTTCCAAAAAGGGACTATCAACTTAGAACCGACAGATACAAGCATAAACCATATTCAAAATATAGATACAGGGAAGGAACATGTATTTATTAATCCAAAATGAAAGTACATCAAATGTATACCTTCCGGCAAGTGAGACATCCTCTCAAACTAGTAGCATGAATTCCTCCTTTAGGTCTAATAATATTAGTCACATGAGCATAAGATATCAAGTAAAAAATAATATGGCTCTCTCAAAATTTAGAATCTCACCATTAGTTTTGCAAGGCTCACTAACTAACCTGACCCTTTATAATCACTCATGTAAATAGGCTTGGAGGCTTCACTTAGAGGATGAACCTAGACCCTTTGGATGAATAAAAGTTAGGAATATTCTCTAATAATCCACCCAAGAAAAGTCGAATCTATGATCCTCTAATCTGATCACATAGGGAAATAAAGGCTCTAGAAGCTCAGCCATCATTGCTAGGACGAAACAAAGAAATTGAGGCTTTCACTAGGATAACAAGTGTTCGCAATGAACAAAGTTTATTTTCCCTAATCAACACTCTATCCTATCAATGATGGATAAAATATCTAAAAACAAGCGCTAGGTGCCAACGAAGAGGTCATCGGTATAAACAATGACTCTCAGAATGAAATTAGGTTGATAATAGATGCACCTTAATGCATGAGGTTAGAAGATAACTGATGGGAAAAATTCATTATAATAAAACTAAAAATGGGATGAAGGAGCCAAGAATACAAAGTTGGATCAGAGGTACTCAAATTCTGAAGTCTCAACTTTGTTAATAACATCCCTGATGTGAGCATACCCATGTTTGGTCATAAGGATATACTAAACATGGTCATCGAACATATACTATGGATTGATGACATGAAATTCTAAGACATGGCCACGAAAAAATACATAGTGGATCCATGTGACACATCATAAATATCATAGCCACCAATAAATACAATGTGGATCTATGTCATAGTATACATTAGTATGACTATGGACACATTATAGACAAGTTTGTTGGGTTGTGTTATATTCTTTCCATGACTAACCCACGTAGTGAACCTGGGGGTTAGAGGGGGGCCGGAGCCCCCCTTTCGTTGCACGATTGTGTAGCAGGGGGGTGGCAGGCTCCCCCTGGGGCAGCGCCCCGAGAAATTTTTTTTTGGACCCTATATTAGGTTGGGCGAACCTACCTATGGTTTTCAGTCCATGGTTTTGGATGCGATGGCTTTCGGTCCATGGTATTGGATGCTTTGGCATGTATAAATATGTATTGTAACATTGAAAGGAATATAATGAAAAATCAAGCTGGTAGTCCCAGTTTTGGGATCCAGGGGAAAATCTCTGTGTATATGTGTTTTATGTGTTATGCTCTCGCATTTTTTATTTTCTGTGTTTTAGAATTCGTATGCAGGTAATTTCTGTACAGGGTTAAAACCTACATTTGGTATCAGAGCTGTTTTGGCTTCAAGGGGACGCCTTTGTTGTTGAGGGGTTTCGCTCGGGCCGGTGCTAGACCCTGTTCAGTGGGAGATCTGCGAGATCGATTCTGGTGGTGAAAGAAGATGGCGAGCAGTGGAAAGATAGAGATCAAGAAGTTCAATGGTCAGAGTTTTGAGTTGTGGAAACTCAAGATGGAGGATTTGTTGGTGGATAAAGATGAGTGGATCGCGGTAGATCCAGGTACTAAACCAACGAGAGTGACCGATGAAGAATGGAAGAAGTTGGATCGAAAGGCAAAGAGCACAATACGATTGTGTGTCTCAGATTCAGTATTGCTGAATGTATCAGGGGAAGCTACGGCGAAGGCTTTGTGGGACAAGTTAGGGACTTTGTACCAATCTAAGTCTCTGGTGAATAAACTGTTCCTGCGGAAAAAGCTGTATAACTTGAGGATGAAAGATGGAGACTCGGTGACAGAGCATCTGAACACATTTATTACTATGGTAAGTCAGTTAGCGTCTGTTGATATTAAAATTTCAGATGAAGATAAGTGCATCAGTTTGTTGTGTTCTCTACCAGATTCGTGGGATAGTCTGGTTATTGCAACAGGTAGCAATGCAACTGCTTTACAGTTTGATGAAATAGTCTCAGCCTTGCTGATGGAGGAGATGAGACAGAAAAATATGGAGAGCCAGAATGGTGATACCTTGTCTGTAGGAGGACGGTCCCAGAATAGAAACAAAAATAAGTCATCGAGTGGGAGATCTAAATCTAGAGGGAGATCTAAATCTCCAGGAAAACCTGTAAAGGTGGTGTGCTGGAAATGCGGAAAGGAAGGGAACTTCAAAAGGGACTGTAAATCTAAAGCTCCTGATAAAGGAAAGGGATCTGATGATGCTCCTTCTGCAGAGGCTAAAACCACCTCAGATGAAGGTGGGGATGTGTACTTGGCTTCTTCAAGTACACATGTAGATCATGAGGCATGGCTGATTGACTCAGGTGCATCCTTTCACTTCACTCCCCATAGAGAGTGGTTCTATGAGTATGAGAAATACGATGGTGGTGATGTCTTTTTAGGAGATGATAGGAAGGCTAGAATCATTGGTCGCGGAAAAGTAAAGTTGAAGTTGCAAGGTGGAAGGGTTAGAACACTTCCGGGTGTTTTGCATATTCCTGCATTGGCCAGAAATTTGATTTCTGTAAGCAAGTTGGATGATGCAGGTGTAAAAACAATGTTCGAGAAGGATACTTACAAGATGGTTCGGGGAGCACTGGTATTGATGCAGGGAGTTCGGACTGGAACTCTGTACAAGTTGCAAGGTAGCACTGTTGTTGATGGGTGCAACAGTTCTGTGGTTCCTGAATGTGGAGCTGAAAATCTAGTGGTCTCTGGAGAGAAGACCATGCTGTGGCATCAAAGGCTTGGACATATTGGATAGAAGGGCCTTCGAATACTTCATGGTAAAGGTATGGTAGAAGGTATGAGTAATAGCTCTTTGGATTTTGATTTCTGTGAAAATTCTGTATATGGGAAGCAGAATCAGGTGAGTTTCCCCTCTGGTGTTAAGAGGGCGAAACAGATATTAGAGCTTGTGCACAGTGATGTGTTTGGACCTGTGAAAGTTCCATCACTGGGTAAGTCTGTGTACTATGTATCATTTATAGATGACTTCTCAAGGAATACATGGATATATTTCCTTAAGAAGAAATCTGAAGTCTTTGACAGGTTTAAAGAATTTAAGGCTCTGGTGGAAAATCAGACAGAGAAGAAGATAAAGGTGCTGAGGACAGATAATGGTGGAGAGTTTTGCAGCAAGGAATTTGAAGAATTCTGTAAGAAGTGTGGTATAGCACGCAGAAGACTACTCCATATACACCCCAGCAAAATGGAGTCGCAGAAAGAATGAACAAGACGTTGATGGAAAGGGCAAGAAGCATGCTCAGTGGTGCCGGGTTAGGACAGAATTCTGGGCAGAGGCGGTGGATACTGCATGTTACTTGGTCAACAGGTCACCTTCATCAGCGTTGGAGGATAAGACTCCACAAGAAGTATGGACTGGTAAGAAACCCTCTCTTTCACATCTGAGGGTATTTGGATGTGATGCATATGTACATGTTCCAAAGGAGAAACGAACCATGTTGGATAGTAAATCTGAAAAGTGCATCTTTATTGGTTATAAGGATGGTTTAAAGGGTTATAAGCTTTGGAACCCAGTCACATGGAAGGTTGTTTACAGCAGAGATGTGGTGTTCAGAAAGGTAAAAGATATTATTAAACATGAAGTTGAACCAAAGGAACCTAAGAAGATAGAGTTTGAGCTAAAGAAGGAAGAATCAAACTCTGCCGCAGAGGAGGAATCAGAAGATGAAGAGCCACAAACTTTGGCTATGAGAAGATCAGTTTGAGAAAGAAGGCAGCCAGAAAGGTATAGTCCTTCTACTTTCTGTTCAAATTTTTCTTTGTCTGTTACTGATGATGATCCCAAAACTGTGAAGGAAGAAGTAGATTCAGAGGATGGAAAACTCTGGAAAGAGGCCATGGTTGATGAAATGGCATCTTTGCACAAAAATGAGGCTTGGGATCTGGTGGAGTTGCCAGCTGGAAGGAAACCCATTGGCAGCAAATGAGTGTTCAAAAGGAAGACAAATGCAGAAGGGAAGGTGGAGAAATACAAAGCTCGGTTGGTATCAAAAGGATATTCCCAAGTGTCGGGAATTGATTTTGGTGATATTTTTTCTCCTGTTGCCAAGGTAACTTCTATTAGATTACTTTTATCTGTTGCTGCTGCTTTTGATTTTGAGGTAGAACAGATGGATGTGAAGACAACATTTCTTCATGGGGATTTGGAAGAGGAAATCTACATGAAGCAACCTGAAGGCTTTGCGATGAAGGGAAAGAAAGAGCTAGTATGCAAGTTAAAGAAGTCTCTGTATGGGTTAAAACAGTCACCAAGGATGTGGTATCAGAAATTTGATACATTTATACAGGGACTTGGCTTCACCAAAATCAAAGCAGATCATTATGTGTATTTTAAATTAACTGGTGACCATGTTATTTATTTGGTCTTGTATGTGGATGATATGTTGCCGGTTGGAAATGACAAAGAAATTATCTAGGATTTAAAGACCCAATTGTCCTCCAAATTCGACATGAAAGATCTTGGTGCTGCAAACTATATTTTGGGCATGGAAATTAAAAGAGATCGGGCAAAGAGGAAGCTTTGGTTAAACCATAGGAAGTATGTCGAGACAATACTGCAGAGGTTTAATATGCAGGATAGTAAACCGATGAAGGTTCCTATTCCTGTAGGTGTGAGGTTATCTGCTGAACAGTGTCCCAAGACACAAGAAGAGGAAGAGGACATGTCCCGTGTTCCATATGCAAGTGCAGTCAGTAGCCTGATGTATGCAATGGTCTGTACTAGACCAGACATTGCACATGCAGTGGGAGTATTGAGCAGGTTTATGTCAAAACCAGGGAAGGAGCACTGGACAACAGTGAAGCGGGTTTTTAGGTATTTGCGTGGCACTAGTGATTATGGTTTGTGCTACCAAGGAAGACCAGGATTGGACAGAGTGTTGGATATTCGTGGCTTTGTTGATGCAGATTGGGCTGGAGATCTGGATCAGAGAAGATCTACAAGTGGGTATGTGTTTAACCTATTTGGAGGTGCAGTCAGTTGGATGAGTAAGAAACAATATGTAGTGGCACTATCAACTACAGAGGCAGAATACATGGCAGCCACTCATGCAAGCAAGGAAGCAGTTTGGTTGCAGAGATTGTGTTCAAGTATGGGGTTAGTACAGGGAGCTATAAGAATAGACTGTGATAGCCAAAGTGCAATTTTCTTGGCAAAGAACCCTGCTTATCATTCAAAGACAAAGCACATTGATGTTCAGTATCACTTTGTGAGGGATATGATAGAAGACAAAAAGGTGTTGCTGGTAAAGGTGGACACTTTGAAGAATACTGCAGATGCATTGAAAAATCTATGAGCTCTGAGAAGTTCTCTTGGTGTAGAGAAACAATGGGCATTTTCAGGGCTGGAAAAATGACTAAGCTCTCCTATGGCCCTGTGTGGAAAGAAAACAACAAGTGGGAGATTGTTGGGTTGTGTTATATTCTTTCCATGACTAACCCACGTAGTGAACTGGGGGGTTAGAGGGGGATCGGAGCCCCCCCTTCTTTACGCGATTGCGCAACAGGGGGGTCACAGGGGGGCGGTAGCCCCCCTCTACGGGGTTCGGGGCAGCGCCCCGAGAAATTTTTTTTTGGACCCTATATTAGGTTGGGCGAACCTACCTATGGCTTTCGGTCCATGGTTTTAGATGCGATGGTTTTCGGTCCATGGTATTGGATGCTTTGGCATGTATAAATATGTATTGTAACATTGAAAGGAATATAATGAAAAATCAAGCTGGTAGTCCCAGTTTTGGGATCCAGGGGAAAATCTTTGTGTATATGTGTTTTATGTGTTATGCTCTCGCATTGTTTATTTTATGTGTTTTAGAATTCGTATGCAGGTAATTTATGTACAGGGTTAAAACCTACAAAGTCCTCATAGTACATAAATGATACATAACTCCAACATAGCCTAGGAAGGGTGCCATACAAGAGTGATATGTCCCTAACCCAAGGTCATTGACATAAACTCGATGGTATGAATATATGACATGTGAATAGATGAGTTGATGTCAAGTGTGGTAGAAACAATTTGATTACCAGTCAATGAGGTGTACCATTAACAGATACATGGGGACCCACCAATGATTAAAATGGACCCCGAGGTACCTCTTATAGTCCACTAAGTATGAATAGATGAGTTGAAATCGAACACTCACTGTTAGGAAACTAGCTCACAAAAAGATAGAAAGATAGATCAACGCCTTTGAATTCATCCTCTTCAAGGGGGCAACCTCCTTTACATTACACAAATGAGAAATTCTTGGATGATACAAATGACTAAACCTCTGTTCTATATATAGGAATCTAAGGGGTCACAATATAATCCAGCCGACCTAACAGTAATAACATAAGTGCACAACAATAACAATAGTGGGTTTCTATGGGGCACACTAATAACAATATGGGGACAATAGGGGCACAATAATAACAATAAGGGATACAATGACAATAGTAATGGGGGAATCACTAGTATTATAGAGACCTAACATGACCCTCTCCTTCCAAAAAGCATTGTCCTCGATGCTTGAGCAGTTCTGGATGCTTCTGTATAAAATTCTCATCCTCCCATTGTGGAATCTTCATCGGATAAGTTCTTCCACTTGATGAGATACACTGAAATTGATCGATTTCGTAGCTATCAAGTTCTTGTTTCTATGACTACTTCTGGTTCCAATATGATTTTTCCTTCCTCATCTAGTTGGAAATATTGTTTGAACTGGGAGCTTGTCACCTAAAACCTTCTTTAAACATGAAACATGGAAAACTGGGTGCACTCGGGAAGCTGCACGAAGCTCCAATTTGTATGCTATAATACCACTCTTTTGAAACACCTTGTACGGACCATAATACTTTGGTGATAATTTATTATCCTTCTCAGCTTGCTTGAGGGACATTTGTTTATATGGTTGTATCCATAGGAATACCCATTCACCTACATCAAAACTTTTTTCGCTGTGATGTTGATCTGCCTGTTGTTTCATTCTATTCTGCACCAATGTGAGGTTATCCTTTAAGAGTTGGAGAGCTTGTTGTTGATGCCCAATGTGATGTTCCACTACTTGAACCTTAGAATTTTCTCTTAAATATGATGTGATGGATGGTGGATGATATCCATAAAGTTCCATAAATGGGGTCATTTTTGCTACACTATGGGAGGAAGTGTTATACCACCATTCAATTAGAGGAAACTATTTGACCCATTATGTCTATTCATCAGATACAAAGCAACGAAGATATCCTTCCAAACATTTGTTTGCTATCTTAGTTTTCCCATCAGATTGAGGATGATAATATGAGCTATGAGCTAACTGAGTACCGAGACAAGAAAATAATTTTGTCCAAAAATTTCCACTAAAAATGGGATCTCTGTCGCTTACAATAATCTTTGGGTTTCCATGTAGCTTTTGAATTGTTTCCATAAATGTAGTAGAAATTGTACTGGCTTTAAATGGATGCGAAAATGCACAAAAGTGTGCATACTTGGTAAGTCTATCAACTACCACCATGATGACACTCTTTCCTTCGGACTTGGGTAAATCTGTGCTAAAATCCATTGAAACCTCCTCCCAACATTGGCTTAGAATGGATAAAGGTTGTAATAGACTTGGGGTCTTAATTGTTTCAACTTTATTTTGTTGTCAAACCAAACATTGCGCTACAAACTTTTGAATATCCGATTTAAGGCCATTCCAAAAAAAATCCTTCTTAACCTTGTGGTAAGTTTTTAAAAATACTGAGTGCCCTTCTAAGGGAGAAGTGTGCAATTCCATAAGAATATTTTGTCTAAGCTGGGAATTCTTACATAGGTATAAGCGATCTTTGTACCATAACGAATCATTTTTCCAGCTAAATGTATCAGATTTACTGGGATCTTGCTGTAACTTTTGAATGAGTGCCCACACTTCTTCGTCATTCTTCCATTCATACCTTGCTTCGTTTATCCAATCTGGTTGGATAATAGAAATGGAGCACAAAAATGCTTCTATATCCTCACCCTTTCTTGAGAGTGCATTTGCCACAACATTTTGCTTCCCTTTTTTGTAGATAATTTCAAAGTCATAACCCAACATCTTTGTGACACATTTTTTTTTTTCTCTTCAGAGGATAATCTTTGTTCTAAAAATTATTTAAGATTATCATGATCCATTTTAACCTTGAAGTGTCTTCCCATTAGGTAGGGTCACCATTTCTTAAGTGCATGTAGAATTGCCAACATTTCCTTATCATAAATAGCTTTGTGTAAATACTTTCCTTTGATTGGACGACTTTCAAAAGCAATGGGTCTTTCATCCCGCATAAAAACAGCACCAATTCCATTTCCTGAAGCATCGCATTCCATAATAAAGGTTTCTGTGAAGTCCGGTGTAGCTAAGACTAGTGCTTGGCACATTTCTTCTTTAAGATGTTCGAACAACTTTGCTGCTTCTGGAGTCCATGAAAATGCATCTTTATTCAATAATGTTGTTAGAGTTCTTACTATTCTCCCATAATTCTTAACAAAATTGCGATAATACCCTATCAACCCAAGAAATCCTCGCAAATGCTTTATGGATGTGGGGATTTTCCATTCCTTAATGGCTTTAGTTTTGCTAGGGTCTACCTTAACACCTTCATGAGATACAATATGATACATATATTCCACCTCTTGTACTGCAAAGAAACATCTGGTGCATTTTGCATATAATTGTTTCTCCTTCAATAGTTTGAGCACCCTGTCAACATGTTCAACATGATCCTTCCAAGAGTTGTTGTAGATTAGTATATCATCAAAAAATACTAACACAAATTTTCTAAGGAAGGGTTTGAAAATGGAATTCATCAAACCTTGAAATGTAGAAGGTGCATTGGTAAGGCCAAAAGGCATGACGAAAAATCATAATGACCCTCATGAGTTCTAAATGCTATTTTTGGAATGTCTTTAGTATTCATTCCAATTTGATGATATCCTGAACGAAGATCCAATTTGGTGAAGTAAATTGATCCATGAAATTCATCCAATAATTCATCAATAACAGGAATGGGAAATTTATCTTTAATAGTGATCTTATTGAGCACCCTATAATCCGGACACATGCGCCATGATCCACCCTTCTTGTGCACCAATACTACTTTGACTAGGTTGAATTATACCAGCCTCTAGCATTTCTGCAACCATACATTCAATTTCACTCTTTTGGGCATAGGGATATTTGTACAACCTGATGTTTGGAGGAACACTTCCTAGAATCAAATGAATAGCATGATCATGATCACAAATAGGTGGGAGGTCTTTGGGAGTCTCAAAGACATTTTGGAGATCTGGAGAAATAGATGATTTCGATGTGGGAACCTCTAGTGAACATAATTGTGCAATTACACCTCGTTGTTCCTTCTTTAGAAGCTTTGTCATACCATTAGCGCTAATTATCTTTCTTGGTTTCCCTGCAATACCCCTTAATTCAACTTCCTTTCCTTTCGCACAAGATTTCATGAAAAGTTATTGAAAATTAAAGCTATTGTACCCAAGGATTGTAGCCATTGGACTCCTAGTACAACATCAGCACCACCCATTGGAATGGAAAGCATTGACCTATTCAATAAATATTCTCCCATGGATAACTTGATATTATGACACTTTCCAGAGAAATTTATGGTTCCTCCACTTGCAACCATCACTTGATACTCTGGTGCTGGATATAGGCAGCAATTCCATTCCTTCGGTATCTTACAATGAATAAAATTATGGGTACTTCCCGAATCAATCAACATTATTAAATTTTTCTTCTTGATATGTCCTTCTATCCTAATAGTTTGAGGAGTAGTAATTCTAGCCAATGCATTACAAGACATGGTCGGATTCATTTCTTCTTTATCTAGGGTTTGTTCCTGGAGTATATCCTCTTCTTTTGACATTTCCTGTTCCTTTTCTTCCTCCTCTTCACAATCTATGTAGAATAATTTCATCTGAGCACACTTATGACCTTTAGTGTATTTGCTATCACAACTCTAACAAATCCCTTTTGCTCTATTTTCTTCCAATCATTGTGGTGTCAACCTTGTCGGTTGTGAAAGGCTAGGGAAATGACACTTCCATATTTATAGTTGTGAGTGGTAGGCTTCCTTGTTGTCATAATCTTTCTTTCCATTTTTCTTGTTAACCTGAACGCCTTCTCCAATGAATCAGGTTCCTAAAGGTGAACCTCATGTGGGATATTGTCCTTTAAAGTACCTATGAACACATCAATCCTATTCACCTCTGGAATATCTTTTACCCTTATGTTCAATTTTTGGAAGTCCTCAATGTGCTGCATCATTCAACCCTTTTGTTTGAGATTTATCAATTGGCAAAAAGAGATGTTGATTTTTGTATCCTCATAATGTGCTATCATTTCTTCCATAAAAATTGCCCAAGTGATACTTTTTTTACAAGAGCAAATCCATCAATACCATACAAATTAATTTGGTTCCAAATATAAAGTTGCAACATGTACCTTTTGTGTGTTTTTCACATTATGGAGATCCAAAAATTGCTCCATCTGTAGTATCCATATTCTAGGATCCTTTCCATCAAACTTCCTCATATCAATTTTTGGAACATGGTGGGTCTTCAATCCAACATTACAGTATATGAAATCATGATTAACATTTCTTTTGTTCTCATCATGAGTTTCCTTTACTACCCTTTCACCATTAGTAACCATTTCTTGTAGCAACTTGTTCAAATTTACCTTCAATTCTTCCATCTTAGCGTCCATGCCATTCATATTAGCATCCATTCCATCCATATTATCTTGCATGCCATTCATATTAGCTTCCATTCCATTCATATTGGCTTTAGTTGCCTTTTGTGAGAGTGAAATTTGTTGTACATGGTCTTGTAATTTTGATATATCATGTTGCATTTCTTCCTCTTCTTCACGAGTCATGCTAGAGCTTTCATGTTTCTTACTAGGTGTTTCCATTTTTTTTCTTCAGGGCATAAACTAATGCTAATAATTATTCACTATTCCATTTGAATTCCTTCAAACTAATTTTTCAATCCGATCTTATGCAAAATTTAAAAAAACTTAGCCACTCGTTTTTTCACTTTGTAAGAGCTCAATATTGAATTTTTTGTATCTCTGTAACTGTTGATCTTGAATATCTAAAATCACATCTTGCAGTAGCTATTTGTTTCCTCTTTCTAACCCCAAAAGTCTAATCAAGATTGGATTCTCCAAGCAAGAGTTATGCCAAATCTCCCACGGTGACCTGATTATAGACTAGTTCAGTAGAGAAAACTTGTACGAAGCACCACGTCTCATTGTTCCGCCATTAATATCTGAAAATGATATACAAAAAACTGCAGGCTATCCTCTTTCTAAAACTACTTACAAAATTTCAATTTGATTCTCAAAAAAAATTTATGATAATTTTCCCCATGTCACTTGTTTGGAATGTAATTCGGGAGTCTGCAAAAACCCTCAATTCCTCAAATCATATCTCTGAAAATATAGCGAGAGAGGCTTTGAAATATGGACCCAAAGTTTAGAATGATTTTGGCTCAAATGGGTTTTTGTTTTAGCTTCTGAAACGATGCCCAAAAAACATAATATCGAAAATTCCACGATGACCTTTTTGGAGCAGCAAAACCCTAGAATCCAAAGCTCTAATACCAAATGTTAGGAAACCAACTCACAAAAAGATAGAAAGATAGATCAAAGCCTTAGAATTCAACCTCTTCATGGGGGAAGCCTCCTTTACATTACACAAATGAAGAATTATTGGATGATACAAATGACTAAACCTCCATTCTATGCATTGGAGTCTAAGAGGTCAAAATATAATCAAGCCGACCTAACAATAATAACATAAGGGCACAACAATAACAATAGTGGGTTTCTATGGGGCACACTAACAACAATATGGGGACAATAGGGGCATAATAATAACAATATGGTGACAATAGGGGCACAATAATAACAATAAGGTATACAATTACAATAGTAATGGGGGAATCACTAGTATTATAGGGACCTAATAGTATGATGGATTTGCTCTCGTAAAAAAATTATCACTTGGGCAATGATGTAAACCCACTATATATCATGAGGAAACCAATAAATGAGGTCTGCAAGCTCTAGGATACTATTGGTTCCTACATCAAACTCCTAAATAATGAGCTGAAGTAGACAGGATAAGATTCATCAAAGGAGGGCCTTGATGTATCCCCCATCAATCAACACAAATAAAACCAAGATGATGAAGTAAATGGATGAAGCCATGAAGCAATGAAGTACAACTGGCATAGGGATGACCAATGAAGAAAGGTATACATGCAGCTACAATGGACAACACAAGCTAATACTTTCCTTAAACACATAAGAACATGACACAAAAGTGGCTTGGTAGTATGTGTTAGCTCTACTATAGTTTGCAACATTTAATGGATAAAATCAGGTCAGGTAGTGTTGGTTTGAGTTGCAGAGGGTTTGCAGAAGTCTATTTTATCCTTCCCTTTCATTTGCCTTATCCCTTATAACTCCCCACACCTCTGTTTCCGCCTCCTCTTCCGTTCTCCTTATTCTCCCTTAACCCATTATTTCCTTTTTCTCTAATCCTTTATAAAGCCCGCCTAAACCCTTCTTTTCCCGGTTCTTGGGAATTTTTGTTTTAACAACTATAAACCCCGATAACCCAATTTAAACCCTGTTTAATCCCATATTTCCTCCAGCCCCTGAGCGCGCAGTTCAAAACTGCCATGTGACCCAACCATATGACTCCGCGCCCATATAACCCCAACCACAATCACAGCCGTTGATCGTCGCGATCCAATGGTCACAATCTTTCTCCCGTGCGTTAAACATCATTTGTTTTCGTGCCATCCAACTGTCCATTGCGCCATCAAACGGTAGTCGCTTCCCGATCGCGTGAGTTGCCCGCTCGTTAACGCGCGGGGAAAGTAGTTTCCCACCTGTCGCGTCGGCCACGCATCACAACTCCACTGGATCGCACCCCGCGTTACAGAAACTGCCCACCTCTGAAAGGTGGTGCGGGGAATACTGCCTGCCTGTAAAACGGCCCGTCTCCCACTCATCAACAATCGATCACCTTCGCCACACGATAGCCGTTGCATTTTCCCGACAGCGATCCGATGGCCCCTATTCTTCTGATCATTTTGTCTCCCGATAATGCCTGCAAAGTGATCCCCGCCATTGATTCATGCGATCCAACAACTAATCTTTGTCCCTGCCATAGCCATGCTTCTGCCATGTTGCCCATGTCCACAACCTGTCCTGTGTACCTGAAGGAGGAAGGAGGTCAGAATCCTATACCCGACACAATTAAATCCTCACCAACCGCATTTAAAAGATAGAATCACTAGAGAAGGAAAGGAGCACTCTTGAGCAGTTAAAAGCATTGAAAGGTTATGGGTTTCATTTATATTTTACTGCATCTGCCCGAGAAGGACCACAGAATTCCAGAAAATGTCTAAATCATCCATTAAAGCAGGCAGAGTGTAGCATAGGCCCATTCCAAAGAATTAATATGGTTGTTGGGCCATTATTATCCTTCCTCGTATAGCACAACAGAGCAATTTCATAAACAAGCTCAATATATACCAAGAAACAAGATGTAATCAGGTTGATGAATGTTATTTTGATGTAAGATTCAACTTCTGCAGACTGTAACTACTGTGATACTTGCAGCGTCCGGTCTTCATTTTCAGCTAATACAAGATTCTTTTGCTGTTAATTGCTCACTGTCCACTTCTTCTTCTTTGTTCTAGGCTGTGCCTGTTATGAATTTATTCATGTGCTGCAGATGTTTAGCATTAGAGGGGCTGTCATCCCACCTCTGTGTTAGAATTTAGCATGTATCATTGAATTTGTATGCAGGTTTCTATTGTTTTAATGCCGGAGAGCTGTCATCCTATCTGTGCATTAAGAAATAGATTGACAGACCTTTTAACTAGTTGCAGCTAGCCATCACAGGGTCCTATGCATCTGCTAGTGTGATCAGTATTCTCCATTATCACATTTTCTTTAAAATGTGAGTAATTGGTGGTCTAAATCCTTGTAGTCTAGGGGTGTTCACCCATGTCTAGGGTTAAGCATAGTAGAAGTGGTTATCTGGCTTGAATATGCAGCATTTCTTTCATTCATCCACCATTTTCCCAACATTTTTGTTGAGTTTGTAATGTTCCCGAGCATCTCTGATATACAACCTAGGAGAGTTTCTTGGGGTGATAACATTAATTTGTGCCATTTCTGAGGAGAGGAGAATTGAATCTCAGCTTCCTTGGGAGAACGACATAGTTTCAAGCTTTGATGATAGACAAGGTTTGAACACAGTTTCTATTGTAATAATCTATCTGGCGACTCCACCGATGGAAGACCATCCTTTGGCGACTCCACATTGAAGTTCTAGTGCAGTTGGTGAGGCATGCTCGGAGAAATCCTTAGAAGCCATCAGCTAAACCATTTCCTGATCCTGAGAAGATCGTTAAGCAGAAGAAAATATCACAGTAAGGAGCATCAGGATCAGGTAAGCCTTGGAATTTTTATGTATCTCTGCTAGCGTAGAAATACCTTCAGAGATTCATACAGCTCCTTGTCATTCATTTCCCTTTCGGATTCCAATTCAAAGAAGCTTCCATGCCATCATATTCCTATGTTTTTTTCATTCTTTTCATTGATTCCTTCCACTCAGTCCACCAGTATCCCTTTCGTTTACCTCAGTCATGGCAGGCCAGCAAGCCCTCACAAAGATAGAAAGAATAGTTTCTACTAGGTATGGGCCCTTAGTCTTGCCTACCCCTTTGACTGCCATGCATGCAGGAGATTACCAAGAAATTATGCCAAAGTTTACTGGTGCAGAAGGAGTAACAGCTAAAGAGAATTTAGAGTCCCTTTATAGCTATGTTGATAACCTAGATATCAATGAAGAGGATGTCTGGATGAGGGTTTTTGTTCAAAGCCTAGATGGGGAAGCTAGAAAATGGTTTAGAAATTTACCCCCTAGGTCCATTGCAGACATTGAGGCCCTAGATGATGTATTTTTAAAGCACTAGGGGAATAATAAAGATCTGCTCTTTTATCATGATGAATTTGGGAACTTGCAGAGAGAAGATGGTGAGCTGCTGTCTGAATTTAACATCAGATTCAATCATATGTACAACAGAATGCCAGCTGAAGTAAGACCTACCCCTGCTTCTGCTATGCTCACTTATGCTAATGCTTTCGATTCTCAATTCTGCCTACTGTTAAGAGAAATAAGATGCACTTCTTTGGCTGATATGCAAATTGCAGCTTTTGAAGTAGAAACAAACATCATTGCTGCAGAGAGACTTGAAGGTGATGCCTAGAAGAGAAGTCAGGGAGGTGAATCCTCATCATCCTATGATCCTAAGATCGATGAATTAGCGAGGATGATTGAGTTTTTGGCCTCTGAAGTTTCCAAGTTAAAAGCTGAGTAGTATTCTCAGGAAGCTGGAGCTCATTGTTCCTTTTCTTTTCCAAAGCCAAATCCATATAAAGGAGCACAGGAGCAATTGCAGATTTTGCAGAGAAACAGAGATGCAAACAAAGATCAAATGGTGAAGACCCTTTGTCAAAATATAGTCATGGAAGAAGAGTAGCCTGAAGAGGAGGAGGTCCATGGTTTGGAAGGTGCTCCTTTCCTAACCAGAGCTTCCTATGAAGAAGCATTATCAAGAGGCATTGCTTGTCAGTTTGTTGTGCCTACAGAACAATAAGCTTATAAGCAGCAGCAATTAGCAGAAGGCACCTTCATCCTCCAAGAATCTGTGCTCAATGCTAGCTCGTATTCCCATGATTATGCAGATCTGCAAATTAGCCAGCCTACTTTTGTCCCCTGCCCGGTGATCAGTAAGGGAGAAGAAAGCTCCCCATCATCTTTTGTCCCTCTGTCTGCTCAAGTAAGAATCCCTCAAATTTGTCACTTAAACACTGACGCAGAACAAAATTTAATGCTCAAGGCTAAAACTGATCATCTCAGTCTTGATAATCTAAAACCTGCTCAGATGGCCTCCACACAGATTGAAATGGCAGTTTTCCAAGAGACAGAGAAAGAAGATGCACAGTCCTGGAACTCCTCCTCGGATCAGGATTGTTTAAAAAAAGATTCAGGAGCAGATAATGTTACTGTGTCCCCTTCACATGAACATATTGGTACACCATTCATATTTATTGTGCAGGCCACAGGTGACAAAGAAAAGTACACAGTAGCCATGATTATTCAGCAGGTGTACAAAGGCTCCTGTAAAGAACATCCAAGGAGGAAAATACACAGAATGGAGATGAAGGTTGATCCATTTCTACCTATTAAGCTCAAATGTTCTAAACTCTTTGAGGTAGAGGATCAAATAAATCTTGTCTTGCTGATCTATGATGAACCAGATGATAGGCAACAATTTTGATGGCCCAACAGATGGGAAGTTTTTGAAATTTTAAGTTTACTAGCCTTAATGTTATAATTGTGTTGTTTTAACATAGACTTGGTTTGACTCCATGCCCAATGGATACTAGGAAATTTTTTGAAGCTGGTTTTGTATGAAGGCATTGATCTGCAGGTTCTTGAGACCTCATAGGGAGGACCTCATCCCTAGAAGGAGCCAGTGTTAGCTCTGCTATATTTTGCAACATTTAATGGATAAAATCAGGTCAGGCAGTGCTGGTTTGGGTTGCAGAGGGTTTGCAGTAGTCTATTTTATCCTTCCCTTTCATTTGCCTTATCCCTTATAACTCCCCACACCTCTGTTTCCGCCTCCTCATCCGTTCTCCTTATTCTCCCTTAACCCATTATTTCCTTTTTCTCTAATCCTTTATAACGCCCGCCTAAACCCTTCTTTTCCTTGTTCCCGGGCATTTTTGTTTAAACAACTATAAACCTCGATAACCCATTTCAACCCTGTTTAATCCCATATTTCCTCCAGCCCCCGTGTGTGCAGTTCAAAACCATCATGCGACCCGACCATATGACTCCGCACCCATATAACCCCAGTCGCAATCGCAGCCGTTGATCGTCGCGATCCAACGGTCACAATCTTTTTCCCACGTGTTAAACATCGTTTTTTTTTCCCACCATCTGACCGTCTGTAGCACCATTGGATGGTAGTTTCTTCCCCCCGATCACGTGATTTGCCCGCTCGTTAATGTGCGGGGAAAGCAGTTTCCCGCTTGTCGTGTCGGCCACACATCACAATTCCACTGGATCGCGCCCCGCGTTACGGAAACCACCCACCTCTAAAAGGCGGTGCGGGGAATACTGCCCACCCGTAAAACCGCCCGTCTCCTGCTCGTTAACAGTCGATCACCTCCGCCACCCGATAGCTGTCAGATCTGCTCGACAGCGATCCGACAGCCCACATTCTTTCAATCATTTTGTCTCTCGATAATGCCTGCAAAGCGATCCCCGACATTGATTCACGCGATCCAATGGCTGAGCTTTGTCCTCGCCATAGCCATGCTTCTGCCATGCTACCCATGTTCACAACCTGTCCTATGTACCCGAAGGAGGAAGGAGGTTGGAATCCTGTACCCGGCACAATTAAATCCTCAGCAACCACATTTAAAATACAGAATGGCCAGAGAAGGAAAGGAGCACTCTCGAGCAGTTAAAAGCATTGAAAGGTTATGGGTTTCATTTATATTTTACTGCATCTGCCCGAGAAGGACCACAGAACGCCAAAAAATTGTCTAAATCATCCATTAAAGTAGGAAAAGTGTAGCAGAGGCCCATTCCAAAGAATTAATATGGTTGTTGGCCCATTATTATCCTTCCTCGTATAGCACAGTAGAGCAATTTTGTAAACAAACTTGATATATACCAAGAAACAAGATGTAATTAGGTTGATGAATGTTATTTTGATGTAAGGTTCAACTTTTGGAGACTGTAACTACTGTGATACCTGAAGTATCTGGTCTTCATTTTCAGCTAATACAAGCTTCTTTTGCTGTTAATTGCTCACTGTCCACTTCTTCTTCTTTGTTCCAGGCTGTGCCTGTTATGCATTTATTCATGTGTTGTAGATGTTTAGCATTAGAGGGGCTGTCATCCCACCTTTGTGTTAGAATTTAGCATGTATCATTGAATTTGTATGCAGGTTTCTATTGTTTTAATGCCAGAGAGTTGTCACCTTGTCTGTGCATTAAGAAATAGATTGACAAACCTTTTAATTGGTTGCAGCTAGCTATCACAGGGTCCTATGCATCTGCTGGTGTGATCAGTATTCTCCATTATCACATTTTCTTAAAAATGTGAGTAATTGGTGGTCTAAAGCCTTGTAGTCTAGGGGTGTTCACCCATGTCTGAGGTTAAGCATAGTAGAAGTGGTTATTTGGCTTGAATATGCAGCATTTCTTTCATTCATCCACCATTTTTCCAACATTTTTGTTGAGTTTGTAATGTTCCCGAGCATCTCTAATATACAACCTAGGAGAGTTTCTTAGGGTGATAACAGTATGACTAATGAGCACTATGTGATATTGTGCAACAACATAGGAGGCATCAAAGCATGCTCCATAAGGACTAGAAGAGTAACCTGGTGGAGGAGTAAATAGACTCATATGTAGACACTTGTACCCTTTTCATGGGTTAACAAGCTTTGCAAATGACAAAGAGATTGACACTTGACATTGAAATTACATAACGAGCAGGAATAGATGAAAAGAACTTGACATTTTCATTTATATTTTATGAGCATGAAAAGATAGAAAAATAACCTTGGGATTTTCATAAGTTTAATGAATCATGGAAAGAGGGAAAAAAAGAACTTGATGTTTTCATTTATTATTGAGGATGAAAACATGGAAAAAAGGAGCTCAGTGTCGTTCAAGGTTTATCTGTAGAAATTTTGAATAATGTGACACTTATTCACAGAGATTATCCCGATTATACATTATTGCGGAATACATGCATAATACATAACCTCCTCTACGTTGATCATCAATTTTGCAGTATTAAAAACAATGAAACATCAATCGCATGTGCACATTAACATAGTATGTAACCCGGGGAAATCATACAGCTAAAAACCCCACACTATCTGTATATTATATTGATTGATAACATGTAACAATACATAGTACAATACTCCTCACAAGTATTCAGTACTATCTCCACCTGTTACACACAAACTAGCTCAAATCTGATGCCTCAAATCTCCTCCACTATTTGCCTGCCTCCACTGTGCAATCCTGCATGAGAATCAATCACTATGTGAATTCGAATTCCCTTGGTTATACTACGCAAGCCTCATTGACAATCTCCATCCATGCATGTGCAAATCTCATGCACAAATATAGTCACAACTGATAGCAATCTCAACCTCTAACACCTGTCTCCACTGAACTGTCCATGCACTGAGTTAACTGATGTATTCTTCAGTTGCTTTATGAGTTAATAATTAGTGAATTAATTAATAATTAATTCACACAACTCATCACTAGTGTATTTGCAGTTAAACTAAATACAACTAGTTCAACCAAGTCAAACTGAACACAACTCCATCAACTCCACAATCAACTCCACCGAAACTCAACCACATGAGTTCTAACTGAAGTCCTACATGCAATAGCTCAACTGAGCCACAAGAAAAGTGTATTTCCTTCTGACAGCTGCATGTGCCACATCTGTAGCTCAAACTGAAGTGCTCCAAGAGGATAAGATAATGTTTATAGTCCAAATATTATTATGAGCTAATAATATTCGATTGTTCTATTTTTAGCCTGGTAGTCTAAAAATAGAAACCACCCATATGTCTAAAAATAGAAGTCCATCTATTTTTACCAACATGACCAATCATCCACAAATAGCATCCTGCAACTCATAGACCATGATCCATATGTCTAAAAATAGACTTTGCACCAAAAATAGCCTACAGGCCCACTTAGTGAAGGCGACTTCTTTCCACAAAGCTCCATCATCTTGTTGCATTCTCAACACTCCCTCTCAACAAGATATGGATTATCTGCAACCCCTATCCTACAACTCTGGAATGTTCTGCATGCAACACATTTTCCCGGTCCACTTGCTCCAACAACACTTGGAACAAAAACACTCCCAATTGACCACTCTGTTGGGCTAGGAACATACTCTGATGCTGAAGCTCTACTTGCTATTGACAAGTGCTCCCTCTCTCACATCTGCACTACTACAACATCTCCATGCGTCTCGCACCATTGCACACCTCTCTGTGCCACCTAGAACTGTGCAAAACGCTTGTGCCTCTCGCATTGCTGCAGCCTGCTAGCTATGCGCTATCCTAGGATTCCCTACACCGTCGCTCTCTATGCCACTCCATCTACATATGTCTCTACCCAATCAATCAGTTCC
Source organism: Pinus tabuliformis (assembly GCA_031772625.1). Taxonomy (NCBI): domain Eukaryota; kingdom Viridiplantae; phylum Streptophyta; class Pinopsida; order Pinales; family Pinaceae; genus Pinus; species Pinus tabuliformis. The sequence continues at coordinate 126,979,487 of CM062818.1, forward strand.
TGCTACTCCACATCAGGGCTTCCGTAGCAAGGTCTCATCCAAGAGGTTGGGTACCTCAAGGATCCTGCCTCTCCTCCTTGGGACGATCACTCTATATCGTCCCACCTCCTACCTGGAGGTATGGTTGCATGCGATCCCTCAGCCCACCTGGCTTGAAGTTTCCCTCTACTGGAGGTCTCTGCATGAGTAGATGTCTCTACTCTATCTCCTCTCAGCTTCCCTTGTTGTGGCTGCTCCACAACCTCCTGAAGCTGCTGCACCAATCGTGGGTCCTCCACAATCGTCTGAGACTTCTTTTGGCTTTGCATGTTGAGAGGTAATATACGCTCCCTCTCAACCACCAAGTCTCCATCAGTTGCCTTGCTGCTCAAGGCTTTGCATGCATATTGAACCTCAAGAGCATACAGGTTCTTGACCCCTGAACCAATCTGCTTCACCTGTCTAGTGATGATGTGTCTAAGGAAAGCCTTTCCCTTACTGAAGACTACATCATAGCCTCTGTCTTCTAGCATCACGATTGACACCAAGTTTCTCTTCAGTCCTGGTACATACTTGACATCGGTCAAGGAAAGGCGAGCTCCATGATCCCTCTGAAAATTAACGGTGCCTACACCTGAGACACTATACTTCTCATCATTACCCATCCCTATGAGTATCTGGAGATCTTTCTCCTCCAAAGTACTGAACAAACTTTTGTCACTGGTCATGTGGAAAGAAGCTCCACTGTCAAGAAACCAACCACTTCCCACCATGGATGAGATCATGCATGCAAAGAGTGTGAAATCCAACTCAAACTGTGAAGCAAGTGCCTCACCTTTAGATCCTTCCTCGGATCCCTTCTTGGATTTCCTCTGTGGTCAATTTACAGCATAATGGCCCACCTCATGACAACAAAGCATCTCACTTTCGATTTGTCAACCTTCTTCCCATCATTGGAAGAACTGGATTCAGAAAGAGAACCCTTCTCCTTCCCCTTCTTCACCTTACTCGCTAAGGCACAGTTCTCCTCATCATGCATGGATGAAGAACTATCTTTGTGCTCCGTCTGATCTCCTCTTGCACAAGATCCAACCAAAGTCTCTCCCATCCTGGCAATTTCTTCCGACCATTGACATAGTCCTGATAGGAATGCCAACTCTTCGGAAGACCAAGGAGAGCCAAGCTCACCAAGTCCTCATCATCGACAGTCACCCCCACACTTCCCAGCTCAACCCGGCATTGGGTGAACTTCGTGAGATACTAGGGCATATTTTCTCCATTCTCACACTTAATGTTTCTGAGTTTATCCTTGAGTGCCAACTTCCTCTGGTCACACTTGCTTTGGAATAGATCTGTCAACACTTTCCACATCAAGTATGGAGAAGCCTTTCCATGCAGGCTGGACACAATGTGATCCTTCATGCCTCCAACAGAATCCCTCGACACTTTGCTGTCTTCTTTTGCCACGCATCAACTTGAGCAGTATCAGTAGGCTTTGGGACCTCAGCCTCTATGAACTCCTTCAGCCCATTATCATCCAACACCGCCTCCATCCTTTCCTTCCATGCAATATAGCTCGAGCTGCCCTCAAGAGCATACTCTAATCGCAATCGTTGAAAGACATTGCAATGTTGACACCAAGAAAACACTGCTACAAATTCGAATTCCACCAGCTCAAAACTCAACTGCCTCTGATCTAGAATTCGTGACAACAAAGTATTTATCATACAAAGATTGATTGTATGGGCTTTTACTGGATATCTCACCTTCCAAAATAAGGATGACTCTAGAGGCTACCTGGCCCGATTACAGACTCTGCCTGAAGAAATAAAATGTAAGCAGTTTCTGAATAATAGATCTGATGATCAACAGCTCCGATACCATGTAGAAATTTTGAATAATGTGACACTTATTCACAGAGATTATCCCAATTATACACTATTGCGGAATACATGCATAATACATAACCTCCTTTATGTTGATCATCAATTTTGTAGTATTAAAAACAATGAAACATCAATCGCATGTGCACATTAACACAATATGTAACCCGGGGAAAGCATACAGCTGAAAACCCCACACTATCTGTATATTATATTGATTGAGAACATGTAACAATACATAGTACAATACTCCTCACAAGTACTCAGTACTATCTCCACCTGTTACACACAAACTAGCTCAGATCTGATGCCTCAAATCTCCTCCACTGTTTGCCTGCCTCCACTGCGCAATCCTGCATGAGAATCAAACACTATGTGAATTCAAATTCCCTTGGTTATACTACGCAAGCCTCATTGGAAATCTCCATTCATGCATGTGCAAATCTCATGCACAACTAAAGTCACAACTGATAGCAATCTCAACATCTAACACCTGTCTCCACTGAACTGTCCATGCACTGAGTTAACTGATGTATTCTTCAGTTGCTTTATGAGTTAATAATTAGTGAATTAATTAATAATTAATTCACACAACTCATCACTAGTGTATTTGCAGTTAAACTAAATACAACTAGTTCAACCAAGTCAAACTGAACACAACTCCATCAACTCCACAATCAACTCCACTGAAACTCAACTACATGAGTTCTAACTGAAGTCCTGCATGCAATAGCTCAACTGACCCACAAGAAAAGCGTATTTCATTCTAACAGCTGCATGTTCCACATCTGTAGCTCAAACTGAAGTGCTCCAAGAGGATAAGATAATGTTTATAGTCCAAATATTATTATGAGCTAATAATATTCGACTGTTCTATTTTTAGCCTAGCAGTCTAAAAATAGAAACTGCACATATGTCTAAAAGTAGAAGTCCATCTATTTTTACCAACATGACCAATGATCCACAAATAGCATCCTGCAACTCATAGACCATGATCCATATGTCTAAAAATAGACATAGTCTAAAAATAGACTTTGCGTCAAAAATAGCCTGCGGGCCCACTTAGTGAAGGCGACTTCTTTCCACTAAGCTCCATCATCTTGTTGCATTCTCAACATTATCGAGCATAATAATGACACTAAGGAAGCTCATCCTAGAGGAAAGAGTGGTATAAAGGGTAGTAACTAGTTTTAGTATGATAGAACCACTCATAGCATAAAGAGATAAAGAGGCTAGAAAATAAGACCACTCATCAAAACAATTCCTTGAAGAAAGGGGTAAAACACCAACTGAAAGTGAATGATAGGCCAAGTAGAGGGTGACTATGGAATGAGAAAACCAAAGCTCATAGTGAATAAATAGAATGATAAAATGTGCCAATCACAATGGATAAAGTGGTGGAGACCTCCTAGGGGAAGGCCAAAAATATGACAGAGAAGAGGACACAGGGCTTAGATTCTAGGTCATGGTAGGTGAGAAGGAGGGATTTTAAAAAGAAAATAAATAAGATACTGCATGAACACCAAGATGAAAAAAAATGTTCTAAACTAGGGCATCCATGATCAGGTAGGCTCTACTTCCAAGTTATGACATGCATAGGCTAATGCTGTAACTTGGCGAGGTTGGACCTAAGGCACAATGATGACACTGACAACCAATCATGCAACAAAGAGAGAGATGTGTGACTTACTCCTAATATATGCTAGGTTCAAGAGAAACACACCTAATTCTAATGGATTTCATAAGTAAAATTCTATCCTATCCTCTAAAAATCATCCAGAAAGACTAGAGCCATGGTTAAATCATATAGTGGAAGAAAAAAAACATGGATGAGGTAAAAATAAGATCATATTTTTTTTTTTAGTTTTATAATTTTTTATTTTTTTTGGAATATATGATGTACTAGAAAAGAGTTTTCACACCAAAGCAAATGGAATATAAAAACAGCATACTTCTATGTACAATATGTACAATCATAAATCAATCTAATAGTTCACATCAAAATGCACCCACTGTTGGTACATGCCAAGGATTTCCATACATGAATTCATGGAGGAGTGGAGGTACCATATGGCACATCATGAAGGGGCCATGCCATTAAAATTTGAACTTAGTGATTCCTAAATGTTGCTAATTCTAGGGAAAACCTAGAACCATAAAATTATCAGGAATGACTTGAGGACATATAAACTAAGTGATATCATGAGCTAGTGGAGCTCCTTGACTGAGATTATCAAGACATAGAGCAAGTATAAGGCACTCATCAACAGGTGGAGATGAGATGGAAAATTCATTGGAAATTTCAACATTATAAACCAAAAACTTGACTCGGTCCAAGGGTGGCACTTCTAAGGAGAGTCAAGGAGATGCGCCTTGGGTCGATTGAAGATTCTAGTTGCCAATATTTACCTTTCCACTTTAGAAAGACTAGATGAATGAAGAGGCATAATATCCCTTGGATCATCAATAGTTGAATCCATGAAATCCAAGATGGCTTGTCAAGAAGAAGACTTATCATCAAGGGATTCATGTGGAAGAGGCGAAGTGACGACTCATGTGGGTGAAGGGTCTTGGTCATATTCCATATTGGGATGGAATTTCTTGCCAACCTTAGGAGGTATTGATAGGACTACCAAGGAGGAAATCTCTTAAAGGCGATATATGCTCAACATGTTCATGAAAATCTATGCAAGAAGAAACCTCCCAAGGGTCAGGAGATCTATGGTGTTACAGGGAAAAGTGTCTATATAGAACTGCTCTATCCCACTAAGGTGTGACAGTTGCCTTAGAAACAAACAGAGAAAAGCTACTTTCGTTTTTCCTTTATGAATTATAGATAGAGAGGAACAGAAAGACCAACCTCGGTCTTGCACTAATCTCCTGATTTGATTCCTCTCTTCTTTGATAGTCTTTAGCTACCTGCTCCCTTGCACGCCCAGCTTCACAAAGTACCTGTAAGATCACAGTAGCATAGCACTATACAAAGACATGGATCTATAATCATAAACAATCTAGGATCAGATGTAAATTGACCATACAAATGTAGCAAGCATCAATGACACAAGAGCATGGAGGAAAACTTGAATAGATTTTATTGATAAACAAGAAAGAGTCGAGAGGAGTTACAACCAGTTGTTCTGACCCAGCATCAACCTCCCAGCTAAAAAAAAGCCCCTCTTCACCTCAAACAAAGCTTAGATCACCCAACAATTTGATGTTTGTCTCAAGAAACCAACATCAATTCCTTACAATATGCAAAATTCCAGCCTCTGGATCTCTGGGATGAGGGATCCATATATAGATATCTGTAAGGGGGATGAGTCAACTTGTGATTTGATTAGTGTCTTCCCTCTAATAGTTCTTGCTTCCACTTGGATATTGATGATCTCTTACTCATCCTTGGTCGAATTCAGTGAGGCAAGTGTCACAAGAGAAGTTTCTGGAAGCTTCCATTGCCTCTCCACCTCGCGGAATGACACTGCCATTTGTCATTTCCCGCCCATCGCATCCCATAGAAGGGATTTTTGAAATGAAACACACCCACACAGTGTATTTAGGTGAGATGCAACGCACTTGGCCAGTGGAGCAGCCGAAATGATCTTGTTTTGACCAATTCTGAGCAGTTTTTCATGGAGAACTTCTAGGAGAAGCTGTAATCTGTTGACCTTGTTCTTTTAGGGGTTAGAACAACACTTTTAGGGACTTAGGAGTCCTTGGTTTATGGACATTTCATGCTTGGGGTTGTAGTGCCCAAAAATGTCTATAACATATGGGGAAAGAAGAGACCATGTGCATAGGAGTAGAGGTAGAGGAAGAAGGAATGTTAGGTGGGGGTAAAGGAAAAACTCCTATAATATATGAGCTCTTAAACAATCCTGGACAACCACTCTCATAGTTACCAAGTTTATCTCCAACGAATGACACATTTTTTCCCATATCAATAAACTTGGTTGACGATCTACAGTAATTGAGTTGATCAATCGTCAGAATATTTCCTTCATGGGGAAATTGAAGCACAAGAAACACCGAATATACAAAATCACATATGGCAGGAAACCAACTACATACAAAGAGAAAATTATAATCAAAGGGAACAACTACAACTTCAACATAAACATAAGCCATATTGCACCCTAGCTTGATGGAAAATATCAAAAGAACCCCCTTACGAACAAAATGGTGGTTCTCAAAGGCTTAAAGAGTAGCAATAGACTTTTCAAGTGCTAGATATATGAGATGTTTCCAGAATGATGTTGAAATAACACAAGTGGAAGATCCATCATCCACGAACACGTGATATATGTCTTGATTAAAGTTTCACATGGAAATTTGAAAGGAAACCCTATGGGAAAGTCTACCATGAGGTACATCAACATGAAATGTAATCAGTCTAGACTCTAAGGGGTCCACCCCTTCTATGGTAGTCAACAAGGCTTTCTGTTGTTGAGGGTAACTCTATAAAACCTTCAAATAATACATGGCACTAGGTTCTTGGGCATGTTCCTGAAAAATACTATAGTTCTGTGCAACCCACACATTAGAGTTGTGTGTTGACTTTCAGACTACAACCTTGGGTGGGTGATATACTATCTACAACCTTATCTAATAAGATAGTTTTAGGAGAAGCAATAGGGGTGGTCATGTCCTTAGGATGAGAACTTGACCTAGGAAGGTCATAGGATTTTTCTTACGTTGTCACATTAACCACTTCTTTACACGTTAGGATTGGTGCATTCGTAGCAGAAAGATGAAATTGTGGGCCTCCATTACCCCCTTGCCAAGATTGAGTAACCTGTTCAACCATTTATTGTTGTGGTTGAGTAGGGAATGGATGAATCAATATGGTTGGCTACTAGGAAGTAGATGTAAGGAAACGATAGAATTCATCCATACATAGGCACTCATGATTTAAATGCTCACCTTGAAAACGCCTGCAAGGGAACTTGATCTTATGAAATCATTCACTCATGCCCCCACCATGAGTAGGTTGGTTTTGTGGATTCTCCATAATAGGGTTTTTCTTTAGCTTATTCTTTTTGTTCTTTTTTATGCTAGGTTTCTGAGAATTCTTAGGTGACGTGGACTTCATAGTAAGAACAACGAGGGACTACTCATAGCAAGTGGGTGTTTTTTGAGAGCTAGGGGAACTTGTTGGGGATTTAGAACTGACTATCATCTACCCTAGCTGAGAATCTAACTAGATCCTAGTATCAGAAGAAAGAGAACCAATCACTCCATCAAATTGTTGTCTAGGTGTGGTGTTGTGGTTCTGTCGAAGGGCGAGGAGAATTGGGAAGAATTTGATACAATGTTCCCTATCAAAAATAAATCAAATCAAGGTGATGATCATGTAAAATGGCCTGCTCCTTAGTAGCTTCCCTAATCATAGTGACACCCTACGGAATTTAAGGTTAAAGGGATCAATGAACTAGTATCTAACAACATCGTTAAGGAGTCTAGTTCATACTGACCTCTTGTGTATGTACCACTCATGGATATGATTAGAAATAAGGGTGGCATCATATTGTGTAATGTTAGACAAAAGGTCAGTCTTGAGATCTTGTCTCGTGGGTAGTTGAAAATGATTAAGGAAAGTCCTAGCCAAGGAGGCAAAGTGAATACAGGATTCATGATCGAGTTTGATTTACCATTTGGTGGCATCACCTGTTAGCGTATGTTGGAAAAGTATCAAATTTACAAAATCAATCTCCAAGAAATTAGATGAACACCATAAATGAAAAGTAGTGATATGTGTCAAAGGATTTTCCTAAGGCTTCCCTTAAAAATTACGAATATCCAATGGTAGCTTGGTAAGAATATGTGGTGACGTAGTATCATGACAGATGGGATCGTTGGTCAACTTATCCAGATCAGATAAATCAAGAGGAGTGATAAAAGGGATGTTTAAATAACCATATAAATCATAAGGACCATAACCCCCATAAGGACCATAAGGTCCTCTCATACCGCACTAAAAAGCAACATAAGTATGACCAGGATTATAGTTCATCCCATGATTTTTATATTTGGGGCAGTAGAAGAGGTGTAAGGATTATGTTCCCTAACAAAGTCGCTAGCTCCATTCAGGGAAAGGTTGGCGTGACCAAGGAAGCTGCTTTTAACCGAGTAGATCAGATAATGTTCTACCCAAATTTGTGTGTGATCATGATGAAGATCAAAGAGTCAAATCCCAATCATTTTCTATGAAAAAAGATACATTCAACAATTGTACATTATAAATTGGATATTAGAAGCTAAAACCTAGTATCCTCACAAATCGATGGGGTCTCTTGAGTCTGATGAAGAAAAAGCTCACTTACAATTTAAGATCTCGTTCCACCTGCAATAAATCAAGACCCTACCGACAACATCACTAAAGAAGCAAGCAATGGCATTTCCACAGAGGGCTTGTTAGTTTAAAACCATCAAATGCAAATATAGAACACATTCAAAACATAGGTATAGGAAAGGAACATGTATTTATTAAACCAAAATGAAAGTACATCAATTGTATATCTTACAATAAGTGAGACCTTCTCTCAAACAGAAAACACAACTTCCTCCTCTAGGTGTAATAACCTCAGTCACATGATCATAAGATCTCAAGTACAAAAGGATATGGATCTCTCAATATTTATAATCTCACAATTAGTTATTCAAGACTGACTCGCTAGCACGACCCATTAGAATCATTGGTATAAATAGGCTTAGAGGCTTTTTCTGAGAGAATGAAATTGGACCCTTTCGATGAAGAGAGTTTAGGAAGCTTCTATAATAATTCACACAATAAAACTCAAATCAATGATCCTATAATACAATCACATAGGGAAAGAAAGACTCGAGAATCTTATCCATCACCATTGGGACAAAATAGAGAAATGAAGGAGCATTTCGATACGATAACAAGGGTTCCCAATGATGCCAAGTTTCTTCACCTTGATCAACACTCTGTCCTAGTGATGATGCATTAAAGTAGCTAAAAACAAAGGTCAGGAACCAAAAAATAGGTCATCGATATAAACACTGACTCGAAGGAGGAAATTTGGCTGATAACATTCACACATTTAGAATTCATGTCAGTAACAGGGTTCCAAGAACTAGGAATCAGGCATACAACAAATTAAGTAGTATTTTTCTTGTATACATTTTTTCAGACATTTTGTATGGAATTAAATCAGAAACATTTCTCTAATTCCAATTATAACATACTAACTAAAATATACCACTCAATCATACAACTATTGATTTTTTTCTTTGACATATTTTATCAAATAGTTTGTATGGAAATTTGAATAAAACACCTTTAACACATTTCTTCAAATTATCTGCATGCAAATAGACATAGCTCAACTACAACAATACTATCATACATCAATATTGTCCCTATCCACAAACTAACATTTTCATTGGGGAATTTCATCAAATAATTTGTATGCAATGAATTATTAAACCATTTAAGCATTTCTTCAAACACTTTTCATGCAAACCAATTAGAAAATTCTTCTAGAAATATCTCCTAAATTCTAATATTCCAAGTTCTAAAACTTGAACCAGATGATCAGTGGGAGTTCCCCTCACTATGGTCCAAGTTTAAAATTCTAGAACCTACTAAAAGAAAATTCTTAGCATAAATACCAACATGACCTGTTTGATACATGATTTTAGGAGAAATTAGGCAGATTTACTTCCATTGATCATATCTCCTATTATATTGTGACCCAAAATCTAAAATTTGGATTGGATGATCAATGGGATTTCCCCTCACTATGCTCCAATTTTTAGATTCTTGAACCTCCTAAAAGAAAAGTTATATGATAAATACCAAAATGACCTATTGTATGCATGATTTTAGGAGCATTCAGGAAGTTCAAATTCCTTTGATCATAACACCTAAAATATCACAACCTCAGATCTAAAAGTTGGACCAGATGATCAACGGGATTTCCCCAACTATTGTTGAAGTTCGAGCATCTAGAACCTACCATAAGAAAAGTTATAGTAGAAATTTCAAATTGACCTATTTCAATATGCATTTAGGAAGCCCATCTTCCTATCACCATATTTCCTAAATTTCATGACCCCGGATCTAAAAATTGGACCAAAATATTCGCAAGATTTCTCCTTGTTATGGTCCAAGTTCCATCTTCTTGAACCTCATAGAAAAAGTATTATACTAGAAAAATCAACAATAGAAATCATAGAGCCCTACATGTCCATGTGAAATATGTTAACTTGCACATAAAAACCAATATGCCTTTCTTACAACCTCCTGCTATAATTTTATTAATCCATTGAATATTCAAGGAATTTTTCCCACTGATTCTATACAATAGTTTCCTACAACAATGTAAAATTGGCGCATATCTATTCATTAATTTAAATAAGAAGTTGATCATAACATTCATAGCTCACAATTAATAACACTTACCTGAGATATAATAATGGTTGAAATTGAAGGTGGGACTTAAATTTTCCACCCAACCATAGACTAGTTCCAGCCTATATTTCTTGCAATAGTCACCCCTGAGCCAGATCCATGATACAAGGGGATTGTACAAGAAAATTCAACTAGAATTCATGCTCGACACTAAGAGTATGGGAATTAAATGACCTTTTATCATTATTCTTTATGTTCCTCCTCAAACAATCTTCAACATCTTTCTTATAGCTGTACATTTTATTAAGAAGTGGCACCAGTTAACACCACTCAATATCTTATTCATTTCCCCCCTCAGATCATGGGTATGTGGTCCCACTCTTCACGCCATTCAAATAAATTTATAATTATTTATAATCAAATTACAATTACATTACAAAAATCAAGGGGATTATATTAGGGGTGTTACACTCCTTACCTGCAACATTGATATCCATCGAAAGGAACAACTTTCCTTATTTCTTGAAGTGCCATTTCCCACCTTCATCAGTAAGGCATTCTAGTGACGTGTCATATCAATCAATTTTTAGTTCTATGGGCTGTAATACAATCCATGTCGATTAGGACATCATATGAGCCCAACAATATGATATTGTGGGAACATATAGTGAACATGTCCCTTAGATCCTTGGGGCACAATTCTACCAAGTTTGTCACATTCTTTTTAACTCTTTTGACTCGTTAAAGTAGACATGATTTTTCGTGAGTATTCCTATGCATGTCATGTTTCTCTATGATATTTGGGCTGATATAGTTGAGATTATATTTGAGGTCAATTAAAATTGAAATAGGTTGGTTGCTGACCATACCTTCCATTTCCATCACCAAGGTTGGATGATCTACTTGCTTGTTATCCAAGGGATTCACAAATTAAAGGCATCCTTTGGGCCACATTATTCACTATTTCTTCATCTTGTGCATTGTATAACCTTGTTCCATACTGCTATTCCCAAGGAAAGTCTCTTTGCAAGTGGTTTGTGCACACTTCCTACACTGAAAAGGTTCTTTCTTGAACCCCTCAACCTATTATCTTCTTGGTGAATTGGGGTGGTCTCTATTGTCAATAATGAATTTCCACTAAACCTCATCTTCGGCATGAGTGGTTAACTTCACATTCCGTGCTCCTTTATTATATCATAAGGGTTTTATTCCTTTCCCTTTGAAGCTCATCTTATCTGTCATTTTCCAATTAGTTCGGAACTCGACCTTATGCTTGGAATTATCATAACAATGTTTGGCCTTCTAGATAGTGTCTTATAGGGTCTTGGATTATCAAATTCAATTATGTCCTAGTAAGCTTGTGGTGGTCCACTGAGGTACATTTGAACAATCACCTTTTCATTTCTTATGTATGGTGTGTTCTTCCAGATCTCCAAAAATATGTTAGTGTACTCAGTAATAGTAAGTTTCCCTAGCTTATGCCCATGTAATTCTTTAAATTTGTTGTCCTAGTACCTCTTGGACAAGAACTTCTCAAAATTCATGACAACTCATTCTCTCTAATTCCCTTTAAATTTATTAAATATTCCCACCATACATCTTCCTTACTCCTCAATTTGGAAATAACCACTTTGGTCTTCATATTTTTAGAGTAGTCATGGACTCTGAAATATTTCCTCATTTCAAATAGCTAAGATTTTTCCTTTTCGACATTTTTTTTTTCTATCAAAGGTGGGAGGTTTGAATTCCTTGGAATCCTATGGAATTCAGCTCTTATCGATTCCCCTTTATTGATGGTGTATCTTGGTTGTTTCACTAAACATCTAGTTGTGGCTACTTGATTCTCTATCTAAAGAACTAAGTGGGGGTTCTCCGCTCACCATGCCTTCACTAGCTTATTTGTGCCTCATTTTCAACTTACTATGTTATTATTTTTTAACCTCTAGTCCCTACGTATAGATTTTAGATTCAATTTTCTTGTATTTGTTCCCACTTAAGTAGGTGGCACCAAGCTCATGTTTCTTTTATCTTTATAGATCCAACATGTTTTACAAGATCATTGAATTCACCTCCTCTTGTATTTCTTATTCTTGGACAACATTCTTATTGTATGCCTTGCGACTTCTCAACTCAACTCTCAAACTCTTGAGGATATCCATCGAATCAAGGGAATTTTTCTCTGGCCACTTTCCTACTAAGTCCTCTTCTTGATGATGATAGGATCCAGGCATGTTGTATTCTACTATTTTGCTGCTCATCTCTTTATCCTTGAAGGATTTTTCATCTTCTTCTCTCGTTCACTCTCTCTCTCTCTATTGTTTCACACACATGACTATTAAACAAATCAAACACAAATCCACTAAACTGACTTATCATATTAGAATATCTATAATAGGCATGTTGATCTAAAACTTAGAAATCCCACATTAGTATGGAGGCTAGAAATCAAAATATCATGTCATTAATATGTCAAACTATTAGCCATATTAACTGTAAATTCATAACTGGCACACATGCATATATGTGGAAATTAAATTATAAGGTAAAACTTTTTAGGTAGTGAGTGTGTGTGATCCTCTTCAGGTATAATGTTCAATCCCTTTATCCATCATGATTCACTTCATGAATCTTTAACAAATATTTTAAGTTTACTTGTCAAGGTCCAATGTTGAAACTTTTCTTAATATGGCATGTTTCTAGCCCTCCAGGCCCAATGTTTCAGCCAATGCTCTAGTACATTTATACTCTTTGTATTAGAGCTCCAAACTTTATCTTTCAAGGCCCATCTAGTACATATGTTCAAACTTGGCTTCGATACCACTTTGTTACCACCTACCTTCCACCCCCTTAAAGGTTCATAGGTTGAGGAAGATGTTACGTCTTGTTAATTCAATCCCCAAGACCTGTTACAAAGATTGGGTTAGAAAAGCCCCCATTTTTGAATGTCAAAGGAATTAACTTTTCATATCAATATTGCATTCAACTCGTTGAGATATTTCTGATTATAACAATTTTACCTTAATCTAATTCCAAAATAAAAATTTACACTCAATTAAATTTCAACCTATGATCTAGATCTTGGGGTGAAGCCCCCAAGTTCTAAAAGATTGAAATTCCAAAAGGAAAGAGGAGAACATACAATAAATAAATAAAATCACAAAGAAATTTTTTATTAAAATAGTGAATAACTGTAAAAGGTACATTGTGGTGGACAATTTGTAGGGTTACAAAATCTGACTTGTTACTTAGCTATTTTTGGTTAGAATACCACAGGTAAATTCCATGGGTGGGTAAATACCATGTGTTAGGAAAATACCATGGCTGAATGAATACCATGGGTGGATGTCACTTACAATACCTTGGGTAAGTTCCATGGGTGGATGTCACTTACAGTAACTGGATAAATTCCATGGGTGGATTTCAGTTTCCATTCGAATAAACCTATTAGAATAGGTCATATCAGTGGACTAACGATATAGCGAAAAAATGGCCTCCATATAGCTCTAACACGTCAACTTGGTGCATCCTTTCTTAGACCCCACATCATGTCACTAGAATTTTCACCACCCATGATGTTCAACATCAACAAGGAGAATGTGATGGTGGGTGGTGACTGATGGTAAGGTTATGTTGTAGGGAAAATACAACACCCCCATTTTTCATTCATTTACTTCAAATAATGGGGACCCTTTACATTAATTTTTGGCTAAACACCTTTTATGATTCTCATTTACTTAAATGTCCTACAATTTTTCCATTTTTCATTTTCGTGAGATTTCTACTTTGATTATTTCATTGAATTCGACTTTTAGCAAGCTTTCCATCGATACTTGTTTCACCTCATTTGATCAACTGATTTGTAAATGGAACTCCTTTGAAGTTTGATCGTTTTGTTGTCTGGGTTAAAAATGTAGAAAATGTAAAACATTTTACTTTTTGCAATTAAAATGGCAATTCATTGTAAATATTAATTTCTAGTTAATTTTTATTATTTTTTTCATTTCTTACTAATGGTCCTACAAATGACCCATCCAAAATGTAGAACAGTTAAAAATGTGTTTTTCTGATCTCAGGTAATTTATTCCAATTTCTTATTTTTAAACAAATTCCAAACTCAAAATCTCGAAATTGCAAAGTGGTTGTAGTTTATTTTGTAGACTTTTTTATTCCATGTGGGTCCCACTTCACATCACCTCCTCCCTCTTAAAATCCCGATTTAAAAATACCGAAATCAAACCCCCAATTTTAAAATCCCAATTTAATTTTTACGATTTTTAAAATCATCGATATCCCGATATTGTACATCAGCGTATCGAGGTTTTCTTTGCGGGATTATTTTAAAATATTCAATATTTAAAAACTCAGATCGCCGAATTTTTTACAAGTGACTATTTAGTTTTATTATAAAGTTTTCTTTTAGTCCTTATAACTCCTACTCCATCCACCTTTGTGATGCTCACCTCACTTAAACTCCTTATTGCTCCATTACCATATCACGTAACTTTCTTTTGGTATTAAGTTTGAATTTGAAATAATTTGGTTATGAACTTTAAAATATATATTGTATTATATTTTATTACAATATGCTATATCATGATTATAATTTAATTATTATAATTTTAATATAATTAAATTGTAATATTAATATAATATATTTATATTTTAATTAATTTTTAAATTATATTTGCTATTATTAATTTATTTCAGTTTATAATTAATTTAAGTTTCAAATTACAATTAAATTAGCATTAATTAATAAATAATTATAATTTAATTTACGATTAGAAGCTCATAAGTTGAGTTTTACTTGGCCAAATGAGGCATAAGATGGCTTGTTGGATAGATAAATTCATGGAAAATATTTCTGAGGTAATTTAGTAACCAAATTTTCTCATTTAATAGGTATAAAATTCAGTAGAAGATCAAACTCTGAATTTTTAAACAAAAATAACTTTGAGTTTTATTTTCTACATTTTCATTTTCCCACAACTTCTACTGAGTGTAGATCCATTCATTTATGTTTACCTTTACCAAATATATTGTCACAGGCATCAATAGAAAATATCAAATTTATTTTTATTTAATTATGTAATTATTTTCTGATTCGATGTGTTTTATATTCCAGATTTAGTATTTTGACTTTAATTTGCAATTTACTTAAATTTTGATTGATTTTTTGTAGGGAAACAGTGGAACAGATGAGGAGAAGAAAATTTCAATAAATGAGAATGTTTCAGCAATAGAAGAATAGGATTTTGGGCCAATGAAAATTGATTGAGAAGAACTACTCTACAACAACTTTCCTATCGAGAAATTCTTTTTGTGAAATTATAAATAGTAGATTGTAGAATGTATTAAGGGTTTCTCTTCTCCACAATTCTGGAGTTCTTAAAAGTAGTATTGTAATGAGGATTTAGAGTTGTAGGTGATAGGAGAGAAAATATCAGATTTGAGGGTTATTGAGGATTTTTCTTTTGCATTCTGAATTATGTATGATGGGCATAACATCCACTATTGTAGTGCTTGTTTGAATAGATGAAGTTCAAAGTATACAAAGCTAGAGAAACAAATTCAATAAATACGTATCTATAATACTATTGTTTTAAATACTAGTTTCATTTTATGACCACAGAAATATTTCATTTTATTAGTATTTTTGCAATCTGTCAATGTGAAAAATTTTCCTCAATAATATGTTATTATTTATCTCTACTCTTGTGGGTTGGATTCTGATTTCTGAGTAACTATTTTATCATAAATATGTCTTTTAATTCTGATTTAAAAAACAATAATATTATGTGAACTATTTCCTTATATAATTGTTTAATCATTCGAATTACTGATTTGGCAATCATCATCATTTTGTGAACCACTTCCTAAATGTTGTTGATTAATTATTTATGTTAATAAATCTCTGAACAGAGTGTATTTTTGAATTCATGATATCAGTTAATTGAACTACTTCATTAGCTTGATATTAATTTTAAGTTAGACATATTTAAATCCCAAATCATTTAAATATTTTGCTTTCAGTTGAGTTAGATATACATCTTCCTAATCGAGATAGGATTATGATACATTTCATTTTGATTTTATTTTAGGATATTTTTGCATTTAGATTTAATTCTATATTTCTAGAAGTCCTCTTCCCAAAGTGGCAAACTTTAGTTGTTTCTTGACTGAGCCCCATATCAACTTAAGGATCACTTTCTTCTTGGATCAGCGATATAGATGATATGATGTCTCTACTCTATTGGTAGATGAAAGTCACACTTTAAGCCATTGGAGATCGAGAGAAGGTAACTAGACCTAGTTTAACCAATTAGAACCACCGTTTAAATGGAAAAGGAGGTGTTCTAAGGTCCGAACCGGGTAGTCTCCTTTATAATGTTATAGGTAGAGAATTTAGAGTCTTCAATGTTTTTGCCACTAGAAGGAGGGCCTGAAGACTTGTTGTATATTGGAATTTTTGCTTTTTTATCATGCCTTTCAATTTATTTAAAAATTTACAAATTCTGATTTTTAAGGAATTGATGAATGTATTTTATGCACGACTTTTACTCTTACATTCTTGGAAAAATCAAGAAGCTGGTTTCAATCTCTTCTAGTTGCCTCTATTCACAATTGGGATCCGTTTATCACAAATTACGTTTGTAAATTTGGAAGATGTGACTATGAACATGTATGTGATGAAATTGAAGGTATACAAAAGTTCGAAAATGAGTCTTTTATTGATTTTACCATTAGATTTTGTTTAAATTCTTTGAAATTTAAAATTGAAGATAAACCTTCGGAGGATGAATTATTAGATTAGTTTGAATATATTTATTCTCTTCCTCCCATTTAGAAAGAATGTGAGATTATTACAAGCTTTGATCAATCCTCTTAGAATTTTACTAACATAATTGAGAATTCCAATGTGGTGGTGCAAACTAATGATGACGAAGTGGCCTCTGTTATGTATGATCAATTCCTTCATTTAGTGCACACTTCCTTTAGTGTTAATAATGATCAAGATGCACCTTCACACATCGGTAAATCTCAATCACAAAGCTTGGAAAAATTTACTATTCAAATGCAAAAAGATACTAGCAACAATGTTGGAGAAAAATCCCCCTTGAAATATGAAAATCATTATGCATTAAATTTAGAAAATCAGGTTATAGATCAAGAAGTACAAGCAGAAATTCAAACTTCAAATAATATGCAACCTATTGTACAAATTTTTGAATTTTTTCATGATGATCAAATGTCAAATTCAAGGCACCCAAACAATATTCTTTAAGAAATCACAGTTAATCAATTGAATGATAAAAAATATGAAATTAATAATGAAGAAAATAAAAACAAAGAATATTGTAGATTCATTTCTTCAGATTCACATTTTTCCCTTTATCCTAATATTTTTGCTCATAGTAATTTACCTTCTCATTGCATGAATACTCTTCTAGGAAGTAGTGAGATTAATTCAAATCAATTCCCTATTATTTTTTATCAGGAGAAAGAATTATTTCTTGATCATTCTTCCAACATTCATGAACCTAAGCTTAATTTTATTTCTCCTTTTGATTTGTCTGATGGGAATGAAGAAAATTTCAATAAATTTCATGAAGTTATTTATGATAATAATTATTGCATTGATAAATTTGAAACATCTTCTACTCAATTAAATTCCCATGATCAGAGATCAATAATATGTGGGAAAGAAGAACATTCTAACTCAAAAGTTGTTCCAACTAATTCTCATTATCAAGTAAAATATGATCTTCATGATTTCGACATTCGAGAGTGTTTTCCAATCTATAATTCATATGATCATCAAGATCTTACACTTGCTCATGGTTCAAAAACGTTTCCTCTTCTACAAGTCAATGCCAATGATCCTTCTTATTTTTTGGCTAATGCTTCTGAGGGGGAAATTGTTTTAAATCAATTCCAGTCGTGCTGTAACATTAATTGTAACAATATTGTAAATTATGATTTTATTTTACTAGTTTACTTCATTTTATTTTTTTTATGTTCAGATTTCTTTTCTGTTAACAATTTTCAGTTTTTAGATGTCTTTTGATGGCATATCGAACAACCAAGTGCTGAAAATTCACAATATGTATTGTTAGAATGTGAAGAAAAATCACAAAATTTAGATTATAACCATCAAGAGCTTTTGATATTTCAATTATATTTGATGGTTGTATCTTATCAGCTTACTTTTATTTCTAGTACGCATTCTCAATATGAAACAACACTTGGGAATAAAATGGTCCAATATGACCAATAATCTAATTTAATTAATAATTTTCCATCAAGTTTATTAGGTTTTTATCCATATTTCATAGACACATTTGAAATACATTTGGAAAGTTTTCCTACACAAAATATTATTAATAATTTAACATATGCACATAAGATTGACAAATTTTTGCAGGCTATTGTATCTAAAAGTTCATTTCCACAATCTGGCCTACTATCCTCTCTTTTGAATCTCTTCCAATCACTAATGGAAATCCATCCGGATTTCTATGATCCAATTGAAACTCAGCTGGAAGGGATATTTCAAAGGAAGGTAATTAAATTTCTTCTTGTAAGTAGATTAGAAATTAGCGTACATACTATATTCAAATCTATTGTTAGGTCCCTATTATACTATTGTATTCCTTTATTATTATTGTCATTGTATCCCATTATTGTTATTGATGTGCCCATGTTGTACATACTATATTCAAATCTATTGCTAGGCCCCTATAATACTAGTGTATTCCCTTATTATTATTGTCATTGTATCCCCTTATCATTATTGTTGTGCCCATGCTGTCCCCATATTGTTATTATTATGCCCCACAGAAGCCCACTATTGTTATTCTTGTGACCTTACATTATTATTGTTATGCTAGCTTTGACTATATTGTGACCCCTTAGACTCCTATATAGAGAAAGGAGGTCTTTTCATTTCTATCATCCAAGAACTGTTCATTTGTGTAATGTAAAGGAGGTTTCCCCTCGAAGAGGATGATTTTGAATTTGTGGATCAATATTTTCTTCTATTTTGTGAGCTGGTTGTATAACAATTGGTATCAGAGCTTTGTATTCTAGGGTTTTGTTGCTTCAAACAGACCATCTTAGAAGTTTCGCTATAACTTGTTTTATACAACATTTCAGAAGCTAAAATTAAAACCCTTTTGATACGAACTCTTGATGAACCTCGATTAGGAATTTTAGAACTTGTCTCACTTTATTTTTAGAGATATGATCCATGGAAGTTAGGGTTTTTGTAGGCTCCCGAATTATGTCTCAAGCATGTGACGTGGGGAAAATCTTCATAACTTTCTCTCTGAGCATCAGATTTAAATTTCATAAAAAAGCTACAAAAATAGGATGGACTGTATTTTTTGTTTATCGGTTCAAGACCAAAGGTTGAAACAGTTGTTGGGTGTAGTTTTTGTACCTATTTCCTATACTTTCTTTCCCTAATTTCGACCCTTTTTCCTCCAGACCAACAAAAGCTTACATGTTAACTACCTCTTTCCTTATTGTGAACAACATATTTTGCCATCATGTTATTTTTCCATTTTTGCTAGATATAATGATGCAATATTCCTTTTTATGGCTAACTGGGGTAAACATTGGAGAATACTTTTCAATTATTTCCTCTTTTTCAGGTGTTTCCCGCAAGAACGAGGTTATGGAATGAACAAATGTGCCGATCGGTTTAAGAGAAGGATGAAACAAATTGTTGTTACACTCTGTGTGTTGTTACAGATCATGTTGTTACACCACGATGTTGTTATAGACATTGCTTTTACATCGCATTGTTATTACAAATTACGGCTATTACACCCTGGGTGTCGTTACAAGGTTGTTGCTATCTAGTGTTGCTGTTACATCCCAAACCGTTTCTTGACTGCAGGGTGATGTTACACCGTAGCTGGCAAAGTTGTGGGTACTATTCCACACAACAGCTATTGGAAGTTATGAATTTTCTATTTTAGACAGTGACAGATCCAAGAAGTTATGATTTTAACCAATGTATTTAAATAAAATTCATATTTAGGAATTGGTTATAACAAATTCTATTTTATGATAAGCATGAGAATCGTGAGATTCTAATGTTTGATCTGTTCCTGATTTTGGGTATGTAATTTCTATAAGAGAAACTTAATCCCTCAGGCATGGAGGACGACATAGAGAGCACTGTTATTTTGATCCTATAACTTTTAATTGTTCTCAATATCAAACACACTGTGGTGATGTTGTGGTTGTTTCAAAGTTGAATTCTTAACTAATATCGTGTTCATTCTTGCACCCTTCTAGTGAGAAAGGGCCTTCTTCTTTAGCAGGGACTATAGTGGTATAGTAGATGTATATTATTGTTTCTTTGTTTTGTTGTTTGTATGGTTTTCTATTGTCACTGTATAATTTTTCGAATATATATGCTGCAATTCCAAATTTATGTTATGTTGTTACACAGATTTGGTTAGCCGTATGGTAGTTGACCAGTTGATGTAGTTTTAAATACAGTGTGTGGCACACGTTTTCTCTGGTAATTGTGAAGTGTGATTTGATTTATATGGAGTGTTTTAATTTATGCATGAATGTTAGTTTATACAATTGATTCACTAATATTCTTTACTGTTTTCTATTTGCACTCTTGGTTGTAGTGTAACGGCGCAAATAGTGAAAAATCCATTGAAATAACAAACCTACCCTGGGTTGAAAATTAAATGGTTTCAACCTTGGTCAATTAGGATTGATTAAAACAACAAAACATTTTTGCGTCATTTCCGGGGATGGCAGTTGATGATACAATCAACCAAATTGTTTGTTTGATGATAGAGTGTTCCTAGTCCATAGTCGTTGGGCGGTAAGACGAGAGGTAAGAACTTGCACATTTCTCTAACATATCTGGGCGGGCCCACTGTTGTGATCACTAGGGCACTTAGGGTGTGTCATTTTGGTGTTTTCTTAATGCATGCCTTTAGGTCTTCAGTTGTTGGGCGGTAAGACGAGAGGTAAGAACCTACACATGGCTCTAACATCCCTGGGCAAGCTCACCACTATTGAGGCTGAGACACTTAGGGTGTGAATCAATACACATAGGGTCCATGTGTGCAACTATAGGAATTATAGAAATACCAAAAGCACCCCCCACTCTAATTAGTCATAGGAAAAATAGGTCATAAAAAGGAAAAGAAGAGTGTAGATTTGTGAAGGAAAACATTTATCCATGAACTGATCTCAAGGGCAGAAAAAGAATAGTCAAGTTCTTAGAAGGATGCAAGGAAAATAGGGCCACAAAAATTTGTTACTCCCATAACAAGAACAAAATCCTCTGATTTCCTCTATCTCAGGACCATACCATTCTAAAGCTAGTGAGAACACTCCCAAGACTAAGCATCAAATTCAGGAGTTGTAGGGAGGAGATAATAATCAGAACCTTAGGGCCGAGGGATAAGGGGAAACTAAGGAGGAACATCAGAAGCCTGAAACAACATAGCATTTATTGATTTACCGATATCCAGACTCAAGCAGCGCAATGAAACAACTAGCCCTGAAGCAGCCTGAGCTTTGAATTTCACCTACAAGACAATCACAGGAACGGTCTGAAGAACACTTGTTACATCAAGGATCAGAGGGGTTAATAATGGGGGACAACAATAAAAACAACGTTAAAACAGATGATATTATCACAACATTTGAGTTCCCAATTGGGGATATGAGAGGTGAGGCCCCCATGAAAAACATTCCTTTGTCATCTCTATCATATTTTCAAGGAATGACTCTAGAAGATCTTGACACCTTCTTGTTTTAATTTGATGTCTTGTGCAAGAGCTATGCCTATGTTTTAGAAGCTTAGAAATTAAAATTATTTCCTAGTACTCTAAAAGGAGAAGCCCTGAGATGGTTGATGGGTTTAGGCTATGCTTATATTTGAACATGGAGCGACATGAAGGAGACATTGTTATCAAAGTACGAAGACTATTTCAGAACCAAGGACTTAAGAGAGGAAGTATTCAGGATGACACAAAAGGAGGATGAGATATTTGAGGACTATGTGGAGAGATTCATTACAATTTGCAGAGGTCTAAACATAGTGATTTAGATCACAAGATCTTGAAGACCATATTCATAAGAGGAATGAGGGATGACTGCATTGGTGTGGAGTACTGAAGAAGGTATGTTTTTATTGACTATTTTGTCATCTTTTCTTTAGAACTCGTAACATCTTTGCATCATGAACTAGGTAGATAATGGGAAATCATGACAAATCTATAAGATTTATATGCAACATGAAAATGCTAATAATTTCCATTTCTTATGCAGGAAAATGGAAAAACTAAAGATTGCCGCTCCAAAGAAAAAGACAGGGCCAAGCTAATCGCTGTCCCTTTGGCGGGGAACCATATGCAAACAAGACAATCTAAATTAAAACATCTCAACCAAGGAAAGGAAAAGGAGATATCGACTCGGCGCAAGAAAACGACCTGATAACTTAGGATTAACAGCTTGGAGAATCCCTCAAGATCCTCTGATCCTGAGGGATCACTGCTTTAACTATTTTTTCATCCTTGATATCTCCGCTTCAGTTGTTATAAGTAGGGGCAGCACTACTAGCCCGAGGGAGGAGACTGTTAATTTTTATGTAACTTTGCTCTGTATTTGAAACTTTCATCATTGACTCTCGTTGAGGAGTGATCCATTGTAACTCTGTTTTAATGCTTTAATATAAATCTGTTTGTTGTTCCATCTTTGATCCTAGAATAATTTCAAGCGGTGTGTCCCTGGAGGCTAAGGGCCCGGCCCTAGTGGAACACTTGCTCTTGTATTATTATCTTTAGTTCATGCGTGGTTTTCATTATCAGCTTTGATTGGTAATCTGGTGTGTTTTGTTATTTTATATCATAGCTCTGTTATATTTACAATATCGTTCTCTGCAACAGGAAAGTCGTATTGTTCATTCTGACCTTATAACGTATTACTATTCCTTTAAGTCATTACTGTAACATTGCTGTTCTTTACAGAATGTTATTGCTACTCAATTGTAGAGTAACCAAGCTGTAATATTCTTAAGTTGGTATTACTGTATTCGTCTATGGTTTATACTTCATACGATTGTTGTTCAATTGACATTGTTGTTCCATTATGAATTGCAATCGTTATCCTTTCTAACTGAGATCAATATTTGTGGTATCAGACTCAGATTACTGTTTTTCTTAATATCTCTGTGTGCTGTGTGTGTTATTTATTTCGGTACTGTATGTTCACAATTGGCTCTAAGCATTGTTCTATATTCCATTGATAATTGGTTTTCGTTCCATTTCTATTTGTTGTCTGATTCATCCTTTAAGTAAAGATTGCCATCTGATTTCTATACGATAAGATTGTTGCACTTGTTCCTGTAGATTAAGGTGTTGTTGTTCATCAGACTTAGTTGCTTTTACATTTTCTAGTTGCTGTTCCATTTATTAATTGTTGTTCCATTTCCTGTTATCTGTGTTATTGTTTCTTTGGTGTGCAGAATGATCTGGAACTGTAGTGGGAATTGGCATTTGTTGTCTAGTCCCCAGATTGATGATCTGTTCCTTGATTACCTTTATTTACATCAGTTTCCAAAGGGATGAGTTATTGTTACTGGACCCTTGACTGATAAATTGCTTAGTTTTTCGAGTGCATGATTTAGTTTTTAAAGTATTTTTTTGTAAGTAGATCTTGTTTCAAGCATCCGTTTACCCTTGTATTTTCTTGAGCTATACTACTAGCATTACTCTAACAAATGATCGCCTCAAACTAAGTACACTCTTTGAGATAAAAAATCATTCCTAGATTGACAAGTTAATGTGAGGTAATTAGAGGTGAAAAAGACCCTTTTTACAGCTCGACATCTTGGCACCGTTGCCGGGGAAGAGTGTAGCCATTTGTTTCTTTTCCAGAGTAGTGTAAGAACATATTAGGAAAGAACTGGGTTTTAAAAACGGAAGGTAAGAACCTGCGTGTGGAGTATGTAATAGCCCTGCTCCCTTACCTGCTTTCCTGCATATTTGTTGCTATTTTTTTTGGGTAGAACCTAGCAGTTGATATGTGTGCATTACTAAGCAGAAAAATCTAGAAAAGAATCCCAAACCTCTACCCAAGTCTGATAAAGCTAAGGGGCCGGTGACCCTTGGCCGATCAACCTTTATAGACGAAATCCTTAAGAAAGAAGAATCTCAGCCTTCAGTAGGACCTAGAAAAGTTACTTCTAGACAGCCTACTAGTTCCCTTCAGACCACAGGATCACCATCTGTAGCCTTTGCTGAGGTGCATAGCCAAATCGAAGAGCAAGATTTTCAAGAGATCAAAAATTCTAGCCTAAAATCATTGCAGGAAGGGAACCTTAGCAATCTCTGTGAAGGAAGAGGAGAAACAAGAGAAGCTGAAGAATCAAAATCTCCTCTTAGGGTAATTCAGCCATTAAGTAGCCCAGATAAGGGAAGTGCTACAAAAATCATTTATAACGAAATTCAAGAACCTGAATCCCCCTAGACATTAGGCACTCTCATCATTCCAGATAAAGGAAGTGTTGTCAAGGCCATCCCCATTAGAGCCATTCCCCCTTGACAACCTAAGAATACCCTCCTAGATATCCCAGAAGGCTATTGGCATATATTTGACCAAATGGCCCAGAATCAGCCTAACACCGAAACCTCTACACTGCAATACCCCATCGTGGATACTACATCTAATGCACCTATGAAAGAAATTCCCCTCGAGCATATCCCTACATTCCATGGCCTTACATCAGAAGATCCAGATGCATTCCTATTTGAATTCGATGTGTTGTGTAGAGGATATGACTATACTACCGATCCCCAGAAACTGAAATTATTTTCCTCTACATTAAAAGGAGCTGCTTTAAGATGGTTTATGGGATTAGGTGGTGGTGTTATAAATAATTGGGATCAAATGAAAGAGTCTTTTCTAAAAAAATATCAGGACTATTGTAGGTCTCAAGAGTTAAAAGATGGAATATTTTAGATGGCAGCTAAACCAAATGAAACATTAGAATAGTATGTTGAACGATTGTAGTATAATCTTCAAAGATCTCCTTATGCATCATTACCTTTACCTGATAATGTATTAAAAACAACATTAATTAGGGGAATGAAGGAACAATGGATTGAGACATTAAACATTATGGGGAAAGGAGATATTTATCAAGAAAATTTTGCTCACATTATTGATTTATGTATTTGGAGCTCGAGAGGCAGCACAAGGCTAAAACTAGTAGAACATGATCGATTTGTAAGAGATAATAGAATCTCGGAAGAAGGAGTAACTCATGCAGAAATTGGAAATTTATTAGAAAATTTTAAAACTGACATATTGGGGACGCTGACAACGCAACTTGATATTATGTAGGCCAAACAAAACAAGCAGAAGAAGAAAAGAATTTGGCAATCTTCTGTCCCAGATGCAAAAAGAAACACAGCCACAAGGAGTGTCCATTAGATGCAGTTCAATTTTGTGCAATTTGTACAAAAGACCACTCCATATAAATCTGCCCCTCACTTCCTGGATTGAAAGCAGTATA
The DNA here is from genome assembly GCA_031772625.1 of Pinus tabuliformis. Taxonomy (NCBI): domain Eukaryota; kingdom Viridiplantae; phylum Streptophyta; class Pinopsida; order Pinales; family Pinaceae; genus Pinus; species Pinus tabuliformis. Next base: position 127,005,291 of record CM062818.1, read on the forward strand.
CAAGGAAGCAAAAGAAGAGCCAGAATCGGTGTATCCACTTAATCAGGACCGTCAATGGTAGCCACGAAAAACAGGTATGTTTTCAGACCTAGCTTCTTCTTTCTAGCCTCTGCAATATCATGATCAACAATATAATTCAATGTGGCAAAATCAACCTCCCTTCCCGAATTGGTCACAGCAATCATTCCCTTCATCATCTCCATGGTTGAATCAAGCAAGTCAACCCAATTGGCCAAATTTTCCCTATACCCCACCATATTGGCAAAACAATGTTTTTCCACCACAATGGACTCCTCCTACTTCACAGAGTCAAACCTGGTAGAAAAACTGGCAAAGACTGATGAATAAGCCAGTAGGAACCATCCCGCTCCCTCAACCTACATTGCTAGCCCTACAAAAAAACCCCAGTCTAACTTAGGGCCGCAAATCCCAGCCCAACCCAACCCCAATCCAAATAATAGACTGGTCCAGTCCATTCAAATAATTGAAACACCAGAGATAGGAACCGATCTAAAGGAGTGTGATGACCTTCAATTAAGATCTGGGTGTATCATTGAAACAGAGGGAGATAAAATCGTTCAAGTTGAAAATCAGTTGCCTGTAGAACAACCATTACAAGAAGAGGATGTGACCAAACAACCAAGTCATGATTCAGCAACCACATCCTCTCCTCCATTCCAAGAATGCTTAATTATACCTCGACCTATACAATATCCTGATGTTGACATTCTGGGAGAATTACGAAACCTGTACATAAAAATCCCGCTCCTCCAAGCCATTCAAGACATCCCGATATATGCAAAGACTATCAAAGAAATATGTATAAAGAAACCAAGGAGGACAACAAATAACCCAAAAGTACAAGTAGTTGGCACTTTATCTAACTTATTATCAAGAAAAGAAACACCCGTTAAATACGAAGACCCAGGAAATCCAATAGTAACCGTACAAATCTATGGTCAAACCTTCTCAAATGCCTTAGTTGATCTAGGAGCTGCAATTAACATCTTAACAACCACTACTTGCCAAAAACTGGGCATTACATCAGTAGAATCGACCTCCACTTTATTAGAACTGGCTGATCGATCTGTAGTTAGGCCAGAGGGCACACTACATGATGTTATGGTATCTGTTGACTCCTGGGAGTATCCGACCAATTTTCTGATAATAAACCCCAAAAACCGACTTGATGGACATCCATTGATCTTAGGCAGACCTTGGCTCGCAACTACCGATGCTTATATTGGTTGCCGACAAGGTAATATGACCATTACTAGGGGGACAAATATTAAGAATCTAGCTTTATACCCCCCAGCGCAGCCAAGTGTCACAATAATAAAAACTAACAAGCATCATGTATCATACCTCACCGAAAATATTAGATCTCCATTAACCATACAAGAGGCCCTCGATTTCAAAGACCAAACAGAAGATGATGCCATTAATAATTTCATTAGCCAAGCTGAACCCAGATCCCACATACAATGTCACATGATAGAAGCAACATTTGATAATGAATTAGAAGAGGATCTTCTTAAAGATACACATGATCAAGCAATGCCTACTACCTCTATTTCTAATAGCAAAATTGTGGAAATTGAGCTAGGAAAGACTTTAAACATTAATGCCAACCTGACTTCCAAACAAGAAAAGAAGCTCATCCAATTATTGAGGAGACATAAAGAAGCATTTGCATGGGACGACCCAGATATGAAAGGAATTGACCCCCAGTGATGTACACACCACACTTACATAGAAAAGGATGCGAGGCCTGTTCACCAACCACAAAGGAGACTTAATCCTCATCTAAAAGACGTTGTAAAAGCTGAACTTCAAGAACTTTTAGATGTCAAGTTCATCTACCCTATCTCTGATAGTAAATGGGTCTCTCCACTTGTTGTGGTACCAAAGAAGAATGGAAAGTGGAGGATTTGTGTAGACTATAGAGAATTAAACAAAGCAACACAAAAAGACCACTTTCCCCTTCCATTCTTTGATCAAGTATTAGACACTCTAGCAGGAAATAAATTCTTTTCTTTCTTAGATGGCTTCAGTGGATACAATCAGATTCAGATTACCCCTGAAGACCAAGACAAAACTACTTTTACTTGTCCTTGGGGAACATTTGCTTACAGAAAAAAGGGTCATTTTCACCTCTAATTACCTCACATTAACTTGTCAATCCAGGAACGATTTGTTATCTCAAAGAGTGTACTCAGTTTGAGGCAGTCATTTGTCAGATTAATTCTAGTAGTATAGCTCAAGAAATAACAAGGGTAAACGGATGCTTGAAACAAGATCTTCTTACAACAAAATACTTTAAAAACTAAATCATGCACTCGGAAAACTAACCAATCTATCAGTCAAGGGTCCAATAACAATAACTCATCCCTTTGGAAACGGATGTAAATAAAAGTAATGAAGGAACAAATAATCAATCAAGGGACTAGACAACAAATGCCAACGCCAACTACAGTTTTAGATCATTCTGCACACAAAAGCAACAATAACGCAGATAACAGGGAATGGAACAACAATTAAGAAATGGAACAACAACTAGAAAATGTAACAACAACTAAGTCTAATGAACAACAACACCTTAATCTACAGCAACAAGTGCAGCAATCTTATCCTATAGAAATCAGATGGCAATCTTTACTTAAAGGATGAATCAGACAGCAAATAGAAATGGAACAGCAACCAATTATCAATGGAATATAGAACAACGCTTAGAGCCAATTGTGAACATACAGTACTGAAATAAATAACACACACAAAACACAGAGATATTAAATAAAACAGTATTTTGAGTCTGATACCACAAATATTGATCTCAGTTAGAAAGGATAATGATCGCAATTCATAATGGAACAACAATGTCAATTGAACAACAATCGTATGAAGTATAAACCATAGACGAATACAGTAATACCAACTTAAGAATATTACAGCTTGGTTACTCTACAATTAAACATCAATAACATTCTGTAAAGAATAGTAATGTTACATTAATGACATAAGGGAACAACAATACGTTATAAGGTTAGAATGAACAATACGACATTCCTGTTGCAGAGAACGATATTGTAAATATAACAGAGCTGTGATATAAAATAACAGAACACACCAGATTACCGATCAAAGCTGATAAAAAAAGCACACATGAACTAAAGATAATAATACAGGAGTAAGTGTTCCACCAAGGCTGGGCCCTTAGCCTCCAGGGACACACTGATTGAAATTATTCCAGGATCAAAGATGGAATAACAACCAGATTTATATTAAAGCATTAAAACAGAGTTACAGTGGATCACTCCTCAACGAGAGACGATGATGAAAGTTTCAAATACAAAGCAAAGTTACATAAAAATTAACAGTCTCCTCCCTCAGGCTAGCAGCGCTGCCCCTACTTATAACAACTGAAGCGGAGATATCAAGGATGCGAAAATAGTTAAAGCAGTGATCCCTCAGGATCAAAGGATCCTGAGGGATTCGCCAACATGTTAATCCTCAGTTATCCGGTCATTTTCTTGCGCCAAGTCGATATCTCCTTTTCCTTTCCTTGGCTGAGATGTTTTAATTTAGATCTTCTTGTTTGCATATGGTTCCCCACCAAAGGGACAATGGTTAGCTTGGCCCTGTCTTTTTCTTTCGAGCGGCAATCTTTAGTTTTTACCTTTTCCTGCATAAGAAATGGCAATTATTAGTGTTTTCATGTTGCATATAAATATTATAGATTTGTCATGATTTCCCGTTATCTACCTAGTTCATGATGCAAAGATGATGCGAGTTCTAAAGAAAAGTTGACAAAATAGTCAATAAAAACATACCTCCTTCAGTACTCCACACACCCCCCTGCTTACCCTTTTTCATGCCCTCATGAAAACATTGTAGTTAACATGTAAGGCAGTGAGAGAGTAGGCTGGAGATGGGATCTCATGTGGTGATCTACAGCCATGATGCCTAACTAGGTGTTCAAAAAGATGGCCTGTGTTACCCTCAGGCATTTCATATAGGGCTTGGTATCCAGGTGCAGGGTGCTAAATAATCGGACTCCGAAACCTATATCCTAACCAAGATGGCCCTGCCCTCAAGATAATTTCGCCATAGAGGTTCAAGCGATTAGCGGCTAACTTAAAGTTCTCATAATTAAATGGTTCCCTAAGTTGGATGTTCGGATTAGAAGTCTGATATTGAAATTTAGCAGCTGCAATGGCAAGGTCCTTAATGGTGAAGAAGTATTCTATTCCTTGCCGATTGATTGCTATATGAATGGGTCCTAACGCGTCAATCACGCCTGGAGTCCTCATGAGGCTCCTGTGTTTATTCCATAACTATAATGGATCTCTAGGCTTAGCTCTTACCCATAAATCTAATCTGTTTTCTTATCTTTGGAAGGCATTATAGGCTTTAAGCCATTTGATTTGATTAACTCCAAACGAAATAAATGCTTGCAGTTGGATATCCCCAACGAAAGGGCTGGGTTTCTGCTCTGTCTCTTGATCTAACACAAGGTTATGTAGATATAATTCACACAGTATTCTTTGAACCTTTACTCCATAGTGCTTACAACAATTTATAAAACCATCAATAGTATTAATTTGTATAGGGGCTCCTACTTTGACGGCCTTAATTTTCAGTTGCAAATATCATTCCATTAAAAACAAGGCATAATTCTTGGCAGGGGCTCTGCATGCTAGGACGTCAGTGTATAAAGAGCATAAGGTATCCTTCTGTCTAATAACTACATCTAATCTATGAGTTACCTTTGCGACTTTTTCTTGTTCTTTTCGCCATCCTTCAAAAACCTGGCTTTCGGATAAATTGACATTCCTTAGCTGTTGTTGTAATTCTTCATACTTTTCTCAAGAAACCGTTTGTTCTGTGAGCTTTTCTACTACTTTATGAGCTTGTATCAAACTGTCTCGTAGGTTTACTGTCCTCGGATCGTTGTCCCATGTAGTAGTGGCTAGTGGAAGATTTACTTGAATCTTCTTATTGTGTCGCCTCATGTTTATAGTATGTATTCCTTCAGAGGACTGTGCTTCTATCTGAAATTCCTTGACACAGGCCGATATATCATTTGTTTTCACTTCAACATGGGCAACAGTGGAATGTTTTTCCTTTTTCTTTTGAACAACAATCTGCATTTCAACAGGGGTTTGAACAACAAATTGTTCTTCAACAATGGTTTGAACAGAAGACTATTCTTCAACAAGGTTTTGAACAATAGGCTGAACAGGGGTCCTTCAAACCTTTTTCTTGGGGGTCTCACCGGAGTGGCTGCATGTCTTCCCTCTGAAGTTCTTTTTGCTCTCTTTCTCATTCTCAAAACCTTGATTTGCTGTCGAAGTCGAGCTATCACATTTAGTAATCTTTGTTTTTCTTTTCATAAGTGTTTAATTTCTTTTGTTTCCTTAGAAGGAACAGTTGTCTGTTTACTTGGGCCTAAACTGTCATCTTGGCCAATTCCCTGGTTTTCCTCTTCGGGTGCTCCTTCGCTATTTTGTTCAGGTTGCTCAGGAGTAGAAACCCTAGCTGGCTCTATTAATTCCTAGGTAACTTCCTTGTCCACCCTTCTTCTTCATGCAATTCTTTTGGTGTAGTCTGGCTGGGAGCAGATTGTTTCCCTTCTATATCTTCATCATTTTCTTCTCCTGTCATACTTATAGAATGATTCTCTTCATTTTCTTCCCCGTCACGCAATTCTTCGTGTGCATTTTTGTCCTGAGCAGAATGCTCTTTTGGTTCTTCCTCATTCTGGAGGCCTAGCGGGCTAAGAGGTTCGCCATATTTGCCCATATTGGACAGAATTTTGGCCAATTCATCGTCTTGCAATGGATTTTGCAATGGGCTCTCTTCGTGTCGCTTTGTCTCCACCTCCACCTGCTCAGGCTTCTCGATCTCTTCCTCTGTTTCTCTTCCTCATTTCCTCCCACTTCTTTCTCATTCTCTTCTCCTTCCAATTGCGAGGGTTGCTCATCCCCTGATTCGTCTATCTCCATAGGTTGGCTAGTACTCCCTTAGGGATTTTCCAACCTCCCTCTAATCCATGCCAATCTAACTGATTTTCTCCGTTTTGATGGTATATTTGGTGTACTGGTAGTATGTTTTCGTTTTGGGGCTGACAGAGTCGGTGCCCCATCTATCATAGCAATTAGTTCTTCCCAGATGCTCTGCTGCTGAGCAAGACTATGGCTAACTATCAGCTGTATCAGTCCATGGTGACTTATTACCGATTCTACATGTTGTGACTTTTTCATGCTTCGAGCAACATCATGAAGTAATGAATTTAAAAATGCAGGTAGGTTCACAGAGCATTTCTCTTTTAATATAGCTAAGAGTTTAAGGTGTCATGGTCTTACCACGTCTTTCCTGCCTTCACAGGTGATGTAGCTCTGGATGACCCTTGCCAATTCTACCCATGGCTCTCTTAATGCTGCTGGTAAGACTCCCTTTCCTCTGATTGTCAGGTTCTGGCCTTCATCCTGGAAGATCTTCATGATCTTTTACAATCTCTCCTTCTTTAGAGTCCACACAAGTCCAGTGGCTAGCAGTCTCGAGACCTGTGCAATTACGTCATCGGTAACTACTATGTGTTTTCCCCTTATTGTGGAGTGGTATTCTTATAAGTTCTGCAAGAATTCTATTGCCACGGTCTCGTTGGATTCCTGTAAACGATTAAGATAGACTAACCATCTTGCCCTTGCCAGGATTTCCCATGCAATGTCATAAACTATTAATACCTGTGGTTCTCTTCGAATTGACCTCCCTCCCATGCTTTACCTCACTGTAAAAACACAGAGATGGCAATGGAACAGCAGGCTGTTCAAACTATTAGAAACACAGAGAAAATAGCAAAATCACAAGGCTCGTTCAAATCTTACTAATTGTTGTAGACTATGAAACAGAAATATCTTAGGAACAGCAAGGCATGCAAATTGAAAAAAGAGATATCGTTAAGCCTTGTTATTCCTGAGCAAGAGTTTGCTGAATAATAGCCTGACACGTATGTCAGCAAATTATGAAGTCAGCCCTCCCCCCCCCGAAATGTGATAGGCCATCCTCGACTGTCAAATGAAGGAGTGGCGGGCCGATCTGTTCTGGTACAGGGTCATAAAGGAATAGCGTATGCCACGATGCCATGTTTACAAAAGGAGCAGGTTACCGAAATCGAGGTGTACAATAGGATCACTTAATAAATAAGAAAATGCGGTTACATGATGCAAGGCTGGGAGGACAGGATAGCAGACGTGCGCAACGAGTGTAATGCGATCATTATCTACTTTTCCCATCATGATTGGTTATGATGGATTTTCATGTGTTTAATGGTTTGGGGAAGTGGTATGCATAATCTTATTTGACAGATTACAAAGGTATAAGACAGAGAAGGATATTAATGATTACTATTGGTGTATAAGAAATGTGACTTCAATACCATTAACAGAGCTCTACTGCCGACAGGTGTCCATAACCTTGGCAGAGTTGTTTGTTTCACCCATGGAACCATGATTCTTTGTGTATGCCTAGGAAGTATTATTCAGTGTCAAAATGGAGGTCATTATGCTGGCTTGGTTATCGGTTAAATCATAATGCCATTCACTAGGAAGGAGTGAAAGGTGGGCAGGCTGGCTCATGATGAGACCTCTTGTTCCAAGGACTCTTTATTTTTTCTGATATGCCTCTTGGACCATATCCCTAGTGTTGTGGCCATAGTGGGAATGCCACTTCACTTTCTTCCTTATGATCATGGTAGGCTGGCTCTTGATGAGACCCCCTATCCTGCATTTGACAATTCAAAAAATTCTTCTTTTTTCTTTTTTATAAAATGCTTTCCTATTTATACACAAAGGGTGGTTCGACCCTCCTTAAGAGTAGGAATGGTGGAAGAAGTCTTACATCTCAATAGAAATATATAAACCCTTTGTCTTTATCACTTAATAATGATCAAAGAAGATTATGGGAATTTAAAAAGAACCAGCATGATAAAGATGACCAATCATGTCATTATTAGTAGGGTAATGATAGAAAAAGTGATGAATAGTTGTGTCCTTCCTTCATTCCTCTTTATTAATTCACAGCAATTTCTTGTAAAAGTAGTGATTTTATATAATTTGCTGATTTCAGTATGCTCTAGCTTTGTATCCATTGCATGAGTGTATAGATGTGCTCCAAAAGACCTGAAACAAGAGGAACAACAGGTATCTTTAGGCACAAGTAAAAGGAATACGAAAATGTTGTCGTTTGAAAAGAAGGAAGGGCAAAGGAATACAAGTGTCGTTCCTTTGAAAAAGCAACAGCAAAAACCAAAAGTGTCATTCCTTTGGAAAAAGGAACATAAGAAACCAAACATGTCATTCCTTTAGAAAAGGAACAGCAGAAAACCAAAGGTGCCTTCCTTTGGAAAAGAAACAGCAAAAACACAAGTGCTAAAAAGTGTCATTCCTTTGGAAAAGGAACAACAAAAACACAAATGTCGTTCCTTTGGAAAAGGAACAACAAAAATCAAAAGTGTTGTTCATTTGAAAAAGGAACAGTAAAAATCAAAAGTGTTGTTCCTTTGGAAAAGGAACAGCAGAAATTCAAATGTTGTTCCTTTGGAAAAGGAACAACAAAAATTAAAAGTGTTGTTCCTTTGAAAAAGGAATAGCAGAAAACTCAAATATCGTTCCTTTGGAAAAGGAACAACAAAAATAAAAAATGTTGTTCCTTTGGAAAAGGAACAGCAGAAAAGTCAAATGTCATTCCTTTGCAAAAGGAACAGCGAAAATCAAGTGTTGTTCCTTTGGAAAAGGAACAACAAAAAAACTCAAATGCCGTTCCTTTGGAAAAGGAACAACAAAAATAAAAAATGTTGTTCCTTTGGAAAAGGAATAGCAGAAAAGTCAAATGCCATTCCTTTGCAAAAGGAACAACAAAAATCAAAAGTGATGTTCCTTTGGAAAAGGAACAGCAAAAAACTCAGATGTCATTCCTTTGGAAAAGGAACAACAAAAATAAAAAGTGCTCATTTTCAGAAGAAACAACGCAATCATTTTGTTGTTCCTTTTCTGAAGGGACAACATTTGTGTACACTTTTGTCATTGTTGCTATTCCTTTTTCAAAAGAACAAAACCTTTTGTTTCAGCCGTTCTTTTTCATTTACATTCTACTGTTCCTTTTCCAAAGGAACAACATTTTTGATTTTTGCTGTTCCTTTTCCAAAGGAATGGAATTTGAGTTTTTTTCTATTCGTTTTCGAAAGGAACAACACTTTTGATTTTTGCTGTTCCTTTTCCAAAGGAACGGCATTTGACTTTTCTATTGTTCCTTTTCCAAAGGAACAACATTTTTTATTTTTGTTGTTCATTTTCCAAAGGAACAACATTTGAGTTTTTTGCTGTTACATTTCCAAAGGAACAACACTTTTGATTTTTGTTGTTCCTTTTCCAAAGGAACGACATTTGACTTTTCTGTTGTTCCTTTTCCAAAGGAACAACACTTTTGATTTTTGTTGTTCCTTTTTCAAAGGAACAACACTTTTGATTTTTGTTGTTCCTTTTCCAAAGGAACGACATTTGTGTTTTTGTTGTTCCTTTTCCAAGGGAACGACATTTGTGTTTTTGCTGTTCCTTTTCCAAAGGAACAAAACTTTTTAGCACTTGTGTTTTTGATGTTCCTTTTCCAAAGGAACAACACTTTTGGTTTTATGTTGTTCCTTTTCTAAAGGAATGGCATGTTCGGTTTTTGATGTTCCTTTTTCCAAAGGAATGACACTTTCAGTTTTTGTTGTTCCTTTTTCAAAGGAACATCACTTGTATTCCTTTGTCCTTCCTTTTTTTCAAACGACAACATTTTTGTATTCCTTTTACTTATGCCTAAAGATACCTGCTGTTCCTCTTGTTTCAGGTCTTTTGGAGCATAGATATACACTCATGCAATGGATACAAAGCTAGAGCATACTGTGATCAACAAATTATATAAAATCGCTACTTTTACAAGAAATTGTTGTGAATTAATAAAGAGGAACGAAGGAAGGACACAGTTATTCATCACTTTCGCTGTCATTACCCTACTAATACTGACATGATTGGTCATCTTTATCATGCTGTTTTTTTAAATTCCCATAATCTTCCTTGATCATTATTAAGGAATAAAGACAAAGGGTTTATATTTTTCTATTGAGATGTTAAGACTTCTTCCACCATTCCTACTCTTAAGGAGGGCCGAACCACCCTTTGTGTATAAATAGGAAAGCATTTAATAAAAAAGAAAAAAGAAGAATGTTATGAATTGTCAAAAGCAGGATAGGGGGTCTCATGAAGAGCCAACCTACCATGATCATAAGGAAGAAAGTGAAGTGGCATTCCCACTATGGCCACCACACCAGGATATGGTTCAAGAGGCATATCATAAAAAATAAAGAGTCCTTGGAACAGGAGGTCTCATCATGAGCTGGCCTGCCCACCTTTCACTCCTTCCTCGTGAATGGCATTATGATTTAACTGGTTACCAAGCTAGCATAATGACCTCCATTTTGACACTGAAAAATACTTCCTAGGCATCCACAAAGGATCATGGTTCCATGGGTGAAACAAACAACTCTGCCAAGGTTATGGACACCTGTTGGCAGCAGAGCTCTGTTAATGGTATTGAAGTCACATTTCTTATACACCAATAGTAATCATTAATACCATTCTCTATCTTATCCCTTTGTAATCTGTCAAATAAGATTATGCATACCACTTCCCCGAACCATTAAACACATGAAAATCCATCATTACCAATCATGACGAGAAAAGTAGACAATGATCGCATTACACTCGTTGTGCATGTCAGCTGTCCGATCCTCCCAGCCTCGCATCATGTAACCACATTTTCTTATTTATTAAGCAATCCTATTATACACCTTGATTTCAGTAACCTACTCCTTTTGTAAACATGGCATCGTGGCATATGTTGTTCCTTTATGACCTTGTACCAGAATAGATCGGCGCGCCGCTCCTTCATTTGACAGTCGAGGATGGCCTATCACATTGCTGGGGGGGCTGACTTCATAATTTGCTGACATACGTGTCAGGATATTATTCAGCAAACTCTTGCTCGGGAATAGCAAGGCTTAACGGTATCTCATTTTTCAATTTGATTGCCTTGCTGTTCCTAAGATATTTCCATATCATAGTCTACAACAGTTAGTAAGATTTCAATGAGCCTTGCAATTTTGCTATTTTCTCTGTGTTTCTAACAGTTTGAACAGCCTGCTATTCCATTGTCGTCTCTGCGTTTTTACAGTGAGCTAAAGCATGGGAGGAAGGTCAATTCAAAGAGAACCACAGGTATTGACAGTTTCTAACGCTACACGGGAAATCCTGGCAAGGGTAGGATGGTTAGTCTATCTTAATCATTTACAGGAATCCAAAGAGACCGTGGCAATAAAATTCTTGCAGAACTTGCAAGAATACCACTCCACGTAAGTGGAAAACACATAGCAGTTACCGATGACATAATTGCAGAGGTATCGGGACTGCCAGCCACTGGACCTGTGTGGACTCTAAAGAAGGAGAGACTACAAAAGATCATGAAGATCTTCCAGGATGAAGGCTAGAACCTGACAGTCAGAGGAAAGGGAGTCCTACCAACAGCATTAGGAGAGCCATGGGTAGAATTGGCAAGGGCCATTCAGAGCTACATCACCTGTGAAGGCAGGAAAGATGTGGTAAGACCACGACACCTTAAACTCTTAGCTGTATTAAAAGAGAGATGCGCTGTGAACCTACATGCATTTTTAAATTCATTGCTTCATGATGTTGGCCGAAGCATGAAAAAGTCACAACATGTAGAATCAGTAGTAAGTCACCATGGACTGATATAGCTGATAGTTAGCCACAGTCTTGCTCAGCAGTAGAGCAGCTGGGAAGAACTAATTACTATGATAGATGGGGCACCGACTCCGCCAGCCCCAAAATGCAAACATACTGCCAGTACACCAAATAGACCATCAAAACGGAGAAAATCAATTAGATTGGCATGGATTAGAGGGAGGTTGAAAAATCCCCAAGGGATTACCAGCCAACCTGTGGAGATAGACGACTCAGGGGACGAGCAACCCCCGCAATCGGAAGGAGAAGAGAATGAGAAAGAAGTGGGAGGAAATGAGGAAGGAGAAACAGAGGAAGAGACCGAGTAGCCTAAGCAGGTGGAGTCGGAGATAGAGCAACACGAAGAGAGCCCATTGCAAAATCCATTGCAAGAGGACAAATTGGCCAAAATTCTGGCCAATATGGGCGAATATGGCCAGCCTCTTAGCCTGCTAGGCCTCTAGATTGAGGAAGAACCAAAAGAGCATTCTTCTCAGGACAAAAATGCACCCGAAGAAATGCGCGATGGGGAAGAAAACGAAGAGAATCATTCTGCAAGTATGACAGGAGAAGAAAATGATGAAGATATAGAAGGGGAACAATTTGCTCCCAACCAGACTACATCAGAAGAATTGCATGAAGAAGAAGGGGTGGACAAGGAAGTTACCCAGGAAGTAACAGAGCCAGCTAGGGTTTCTACTCCTGAGCAACCTGAACAAAACAATGAAGGAGCACCCCAAGAGGAAAACCAGGGAAGTGGCCAAGATGACAGTCCAGGCCCAGGTAAACAGACAACTATTCCTTCTAAGGAAATAGAAGAAATTAAATGATTACAAAAAGAACAACAAAGATTACTAAATGTGATAGCTCAACTTTGACAGCAAATCAGTGTTTTGAGAATGAGAAAGAGAGTAAAAAGAACTTTAGAGGGAAGACATTCAGCCACTCCGGTGAGACCCCCCAAAGAAAAAGGTTCGAAGGACCCCTGTTCAGCCTGTTGTTCAAAACCTTGTTGAAGAATAGTCTGATATTCAAACCACTATTGAAGAACAGTCTGTTGTTCAAACCCCTATTGAAATATAGATTGTTGTTCAAAAGAAAAAGGAACAACATTCCACTATTGCCCATGTTGAAGTGCAAAAAGACGATATATCGGCCTGTGACAAGGAAGTTCAAATAGAGGCACAGTCCTCTAAAGGAATACAGACTATAAACATGAGGCGACACAATAAGAAGAATCAAGTAAATCTTCCACTGGCCACTACTACGTGGGACAACGATCCGAGGACAGTAACCCTACGAGAGGGTTTGATGCAAGCTTAGCAAGCAGTAGAGAAACTCACAGAGCAAACAGTTTCTCGAGAAAAGTATGAAGAATTACAACAGCAGCTAAGGAATGTCAATTTATCCGAAAGCCAGGCTTTTTAAGGATAGCGAAAAGAACAAGAAAAAGTCGCAAAGGTAACTCATAGATTAGATGTAGTTATCAGACAGATGGATACCTTATGCTCTTTGTACACTGACGTCCTAGCATGTAGAGCCCCTGCCAAGAATTATGTCTTGTTTTTAATGGAAAGATATTTGCAATTGAAAATTAAGGCCATCAAAGCAGGAGCCCCTATACAAATTAATACTATTGATGATTTTATAAATTGTTGTAAGCACTATGGAGTAAAGGTTCAAAGAGTACTGTGTGAATTTTGTCTTTATAACCTTGTGTTAGATCAAGAGACAGAGCAGAACCCCGGCCCTTTTGTTGGGGATATCCAACTGTAGGCATTTATTTCGTTTGGAGTTAATCAAATCAAATGGCTTAAAGCCTATAATGCCTTCCAAAGACAAGAAAACAGATTAGATTTATGGGTAAGAGCTGAGCCTAGAGATCCATTACAGTTATGGAATAAACACAGGAGCCTCATGAGGACTCCGGGTGTGATTGACGCGTTAGGACCCATTCATACAACAATCAATCGGCAAGGGATATAATACTTCTTTACCATTAAGGACCTTGCCATTGCAGCTGCTAAATTTCGATATCAGACCTCTAATCCGAACATCCAACTCAGGGAACCATTTAATTATGAGAACTTTAAGTTAGCCACTGATTGTTTGAACCTCTATGGTGAAATTATCTTGAGGGCAGGGCCATCTTGGTTAGGATATAGGTTTCAGAGTCCGATTATTTGGCACCCTGCACCTGGATACCAAGCCCTGTATGAAATGCCTGAGGGTCAGACAAGCCATCTTTTTGAACACCTATTTAGGCATCATGGTTGTGGACCACCACATGAGATCCCATCTCTAGCCTACTCTCTCACTGCCTTACATGTCAACTACAATGTTTTCATGAGGGCATGAAAAAGGGTAAGCAGGGGGGTGTGTGGAGTACTGAAGAAGGTATGTTTTTATTGACTATTTTGTCATCTTTTCTTTAGAACTCATAACATCTTTGCATCATGAACTAGGTAGATAATGGGAAATCATGACAAATCTATAATATTTATATGCAACATGAAAATGCTAATAATTTCAATTTCTTATGCAGGAAAAGGGAAAAGCTAAAGACTGCCGCTCCAAAGAAAAAGACTGGGCCAAGCTAACCACTGTCCCTTTGGCAGGGAACCATACGCAAACAAGACGATCTAAATTAAAACATCTCAACCAAGGAAAGGAAAAGGAGATATCAACTCGGCACAAGAAAAGGACCAGATAACTGAGGATTAACAACTTGGCGAATCCCTCAGGATCCTATGATCCAAAGGGATCGCCGCTTTAACTATTTTCGCATCCTTTATATCTCCGCTTCAGCTGTTATAAGTAGGGGCAACACTGCTAGCCCGAGGGAGGAGACTGTTAATTTTTATGTAACTTTGCTCTGTATTTGAAACTTTGATCATCCACTCTCATTGAGGAGTGATCCACTCTAACTCTATTTTAATGCTTTAATATAAATATGGTTGTTGTTCCATCTTTGATCCTAGAATAATTTCAAGCGGTGTGTCCTTGGAGGCTAAGGGCCTGACCCTGGTGGAACACTTGCTCCTGTATTATTATCTTTAGTTTGTGTGTGGTTTTCATTATCAGCTTTGATCGGTAATCTGGTGTGTTTTGTTATTTTATATCACAGCTCTGTTATATTTACAATATCATTCTCTACAACAGGAAAGTCATATTGTTCATTCTGACCTTATAATGTATTGCTGTTCCTTTAAGTCATTAATGTAGCATTATTGTTCTTTATAGAATGTAATTGTTGTTCAATTGCAAAGTAACCGAGCTGTAATATTCTTAAGTTGGTATTACTATATTCATCTATGGTTTATACTTCATACGATTGCTATTCAATTGACATTGTTGTTCCATTATGAATTGTGATCATTATCCTTTCTAACTGAGATCAATATTTGTGGTATCAAAATCAGATTACTGTTTTTCTTAATATCTTTGTGTGTTGTGCGTATTATTTATTTCGGTATTGTATGTTCACAATTGGCTCTAAGCACTGTTCTATATTCCATTGATAATTGGTTGTTGTTCCATTTCTATTTGTTGTCCAATTCATCCTTTAAGTAAAGATTGCCATCTGATTTCTGTAGGATAAGATTGCTGCACTTGTTCCTGTAGATTAAGGTGTTGTTGTTCATCAGACTTAGTTGCTGTTACATTTTCTAGTTGCTGTTCCATTTCTTAATTGCTATTCCATTTCCTGTTATCTGCGTTATTGTTGCTTTGGTGTGCAGAACGATCTGAAACTGTAGTGGGTGTTGGCATTTGTTGTCTAGTCCCCAGATTGATGATCTGTTCCTTGATTACCTTTATTTACATCAGTTTCCAAAGGGATGAGTTATTGTTACTGGACCCTTGACTGATAAATTGCTTAGTTTTCCGAGTGCATGATTTAGTTTTTAAAGTATTTTGTTGTAAGTAGATCTTGTTTCAAGCATCCGTTTACCCTTGTATTTTCTTGAGCTATACTACTAGCATTACTCTGACAAATGACCGCCTCAAACTGAGTACACTCTTTGAGATAACATATCATTCCTAGATTGACAATTTAATGTGAGGTAATTAGAGGTGAAAAAGACCCTTTTTACGGCTCGACAATTGGTACCTTGAATCTATGAGGGAAGGGGGACATATCTTAGGAACCATTCGCTAAAATCATAAAGCTCTATTTGAGATGCTCTAGAGGATCATCGAAGGGGAGAAGCACAATCTGAGATGCCTCTACCTGAATATAGAAATGTGTAAGTGGAGGAGTAACTAGAGCAGAGATTGGGAATTTGTTCGAAAATTTCAAAACCAACATCCTCCGTACTCTATCTACAGAAATAACGACAACATAGATTAAGAAGGCACAAGGAGAAGTTGATACAACTTTAGCTATGTTCTCTCTGAAATGTAGAAAGAAACATTCGTTGAGGGATTGTGAAATGAACAACATCAACTCGTGCAATATTTGTGAGCTGGAACATTCTACAGGTCAATGTATGGAGCTTCCTAGACTGAAAGCAATACTTAGAGAATCGAGTGAAGAAGTTCAGTCCTCTTATTTCATCACACCTAGAAGACCATGGCAAACACGACCCCCAGGTATGTCCCAAGATTTTTCTTCTTTCAGCTCGTGGAATAATGCATTAAACGCTCAACAATATCCCTGACAATACAATACTCCTTCTACAGCACAGTTTCCTTGGCTCTGGAACCAGTGGTCCCCCTCTCCATCTATTCAATATCCTCCATATCAATTGTATCCTTGGAATCAAAATTCAAGGGGGAATTCCCAAAGTCTACTTCCATCAGGATTACCAATGTAGCAACAACTGCAATTTCCCCCTTTCCAAACAGTAGTTCCTACAACACATGTTTGACCCCAATTACCTGTGAAACCTAACCCTAACCCAAATAATAAATTTTCCTAGAGTATAGAGGCTCCAACTACCTTCTAGACTTACCTTATCACTCTCGTCCAACTTAATGAAATTCAACTAGGGTCGAGTAAGGTGATTAAACCAGACCACTACCCTATCATCACTGAGGAGGAATGCAAGACTTCCAGAGAAGGTACAATAGATCTTAAGGTGGTTGTTACACCTGTAAAAACTGTCGTAGAGCAGATTGCTACACCTGTAATAGCCTACCCAAGAAGAATTGTTACTCCTATAACAAACAACTTGAGTAAGGCTGATACACATGTAGTAGCCGATTCGGCTATTATGACTCAAGATCCTCCATATCCTTAGAGATTAACTGAGACTGGAATGAGCTCACAACCCCAATCAAATTTTCTTACGGAGTTGAAAAACCTTCATGTACAAATTCCTCTACTCCAAGCTCTTAAAGAAGTAGCTATTTATGCCAAAATAGTACCAGACCTATGTATTAAGAAACCTAGAAGGAAGCCTAAGGACCTGCTACCATACACGTGATGGGGAAATTGTCTAAATTAACGACTTCTCAGCCTCTTTTAACCAAGTGTAATGATCGAGAGAACCCTACAGTTACTTTTTATATTAATGGCTAGCCCATAACTAATACATTGATTGACCTTGGGGTGACCATTAATGTAATGATAAAGGACCTATTTACCACCCTATGGCTACATGGACTTAGTCATACTTCTATTGTACTTGAATTAGCAAATAGGTCTTGTATTAAACCCGACGGGTTATTAGAAGACATAGTAATCACAATAGCTTCCTGGAGGTATCTGATTGACTTTCTTATATTACAAACTGAATCCAACCTGGGGGGACATCATTTGATTCTAGGGAGACCCTAGTTGGCCACTGCAGATGCATTTATAGGGTGCAGATCCAAATCTATGATGATTTTAGATGGCCAGGCTAGAAACAACCTTAACCTTTATCCCCGAAAACCAAATATGGATCTAAATAATCCCTAGTGGGCTGAATTTGAACCCGAATTAGATCTTTTCCTATCTCTCATCCCTCTTGGAAAATTCGAGTATTTCAAGGATGAGACAAAAGATGATATCATTAATGACTTTATTAGTAACTCACTTTTTGTCACTTCTATTGAAAATTCAAAGCAGGAGGAGGAGGTAGAATATGTAAACTTTGAACAAATGAGAACCACTCCACATACTGACAGCAGTCAAGTTGAAATAGAACTGGGAAATTATTTGAATATTAATCCCAACCTGACTACTGAGCAAAATAAACTTTTGTTACAACTATTACAAAAATAGACAAAGGCATTTTCATGGGACTACCCAGATATGAAAGGGATTCATCCCAACCTGTGCACTCACCACATTTAGTTGAAATATGGATGCAAACCAATTAAACAACCTCTGCGCTGCATGAACCCTGCATTGAAGGAGGTAGTGAAAGAAGAATTACAAAAACTCCTAAACGCTAACTTTATCTATCTGATATCTAACAGCAAGTGGGTGTCACCACTTGTCATTGTCCCTAAGAAGAATGGCAAGTGGAGAGTTTCTGTGGATTACAGAGAACTCAATAAAGCCACTAAAAATGACCATTTTCCTTTACCATTTATAGATCAGGTCCTTGACACCCTTTCTGGGAAAAAGTTGTTATCATTTTTAGATGGGTTTAGTGGCTACAACTAGATACAGATTTCCCCAGAGGATCAAGATAAAGAAACCTTTACTTTCCCTTGGGGGACCTTCACATAAAAAATACTCCCCTTTGGACTCTGCAATGTGCCAACAACTTTCCAGAGGGTAATACTAGTAATTTTTTCTGATTTGTTGAATGACTTCCCTAAAATTTTCATGGACAACTTTACACCTTATGGTGATGATTTTGAAACATCATTAGCTAATTTAGAAAAAGTGTTGGAACGTTTTATATAGACTAATGTTTCTTTGAGCACCGAAAAATGTCACATGATGATGATTGATGGGATCGTGCTGGGACACTACATTTTTGCTAACGGAATCAAGGTAGACCCTGCTAAAATAGAGGTAATTTTGGAAATTCTAACTCCCAAGACGTAAAAGTAGGTACGTAGTTTCTTGAGACATGTAGGGTATTACAAAAGTATTATAGATAAATTTTCAAAAATTGCATTTCCATTGTTCTCATTACTTATGAAAGATGTAGAATTTTTGTGGACAGGAAAGTGTGAGCAGGCCTTTTTGAAGATGAAATGTTGTGTATCAACAACCCCTATTTTATGTTGACCTAATTGGGAACTATCGTTTCACATAGCTACAGATGCATATGATATTGTCGTAGGTGTTGTTTTGAGCCAGATGGAGGATATGAAACCTTATGTTATTTATTACATAAGCAAGAATTTGACTTTGGTTGAGATCAATTACACAATGATCACGAAGGAATTCCTAGTAGTAGTTCTGCCATCAACAAGTTTCGACATTATATTACCCAGTATTAAGTATTTTTACACAATGGCCACTCTACCATTTGTTTTTTAAAGAATAATCCAATTACCAATGGTATAATTACATGCTTGTTATTGCTGTTACAAGAATTTGATATCACAATTGTAGATAAACGTAGAAAAGATAATGTAGTAGATGATTTTCTTTCTAGGTTAACTGTTGATGACAATTGCATTCTTACTGAGGGTTCTTTCCTTGATGAGTATCTATTTTCTATTTTTACTCACTCACCATGGTATGCAGATATAACTAATTATCTTGCTGCAGGAAAGTTTCCACAATAGTTATCCTCCAAGGAAAAGAGAAAAATCATACAATAGAGTGCCACTTATTCCTGGATAGATGGGAATATATATCGCACTGGAATAGATTTTCAAATGAGGTGTTGTGTTAGGGAAGATGATATCTTTGACATACTTAAGGCTTGTCACGAGGAACCCTTTAGATAAGCAGAAAGGATACAAAGTCCTCTTGACAGGATATTATTGGCCAACAATATTTAAGGATGCCAAGAAGTTCGTGAAGGGGTGTGATAGTTGCCATAGGATGGTCCAACTGTTGCAATTAGATGAGATGTTGTTATAGCCTCAAATAGTGTTAGAACCATTTGAGAAATGGGCCTTGGATTTTGTGGGACCAATTAATCCTTTATCTAGATAGAGGTCATACATCTTGGTCTGCACCGACTATTTCACAAAATGGGTCAAGGAAAAAGCACTAACTAGAGCCATGGAGTAGGCTATTTCAGACATCCTGTTTGAAGACATCTTCATCCATTTTGGGATACCCAAGGAGATAGTGACAGACAGAAGGCCCCAAATTACATATCACTTGATCCAAAATTTGGTTGAAAAATATAAAATCCATTATAGAATCAGGTCACCTTATGACCCACAAGAAAATGGCCAAGTGGAAAGCACCAACAAAGTCATCCAAGGGATTCTTACTAATATTCTTGCTAATAATTGAAGGAATTGGGTTGATAAACTTCCAGAAATGTCGTGGGTATATAGAACCACATGGAGGAATACAATGGGATTTTCACCATACTAACTTGTGTATGGTAAAAATCCCTTATTCCCTATTGAGTTCAAAATCAAGACATTGAGAATATCATTGTAGGTGAATCTAGATCTAGCTACAACACAAAAGAAAAGGTTGAACGAGCTCAATGAATTGGAGGAGAAATGACTGGCTGCTATCCAACAAATAGAGATTATCCAACAGTACAAAGCTAAGTGGCATGACAGGTTTATCAAAAAGAATAAATTTCAGAAAGGAGATTGGGCTCTCTTATATGATTAGAGATTCAAGGACTTCAAGGGTAAGCTCTACACCATATTGCTCGTTCCTTATGAGGTAGATGCAGTATTTGATAATCGGATTGTGAATTTGGTTACCATTGACAGTGTGAGGACGCCATTGATTTCTAATGGGCACCGTCTTCGTTTATATTATAAACCTGCTTCAATGGATTCATTTGTTAACATTGTCACAAATTCAAACCTTCATATTAGAGGAGCAGGGGGAAACCCCCATGTGCTGCCAAAATTATAACTTTTCAATAAGTGTAATAGCTGAAAACCAGCCTCTGTTGGCGATTGTTACACCTGCTAAAAGAAGGTAAATAAATAATGGAAATAATCTGGCTGTGAAAACCTCTTTCTTGGGGCACAGATAGAAAATTTTTGTAACAGTTGAAAACCACTCTGTGGCATCTGTTACACACTTGTATTGAAACAATATTTGTCATTTCAGGCATATCTTACAATAATGTTGTTACACGACTGTTTTTAGTTATCTTTTTTTATCTTTTGTGTAAAATAATAATACATGCCAGTCATCTTGGCTATTACAGTTGTAATAGCCGAGGACTTCTAAAAATGATCCATGTTAATTATCTATTGTGATATACATCACACATCACCATGCCTCAGGAGTAATTGCCATGACCACTAGAATTAATTTCATGCACCTTCTCACCCATGTCTTCTCTCCATGTCATATTAGGTACGTCATGAAATGGTAATATCGTTATCCTCTTTTATTTAGTAATTTTGGAAATTTAATGTAATATCATTTTGACAGTCAAGGACGACTGTCACACTTAAGCCGGGGGGAGGATGAATTACATCATGACATGACCTATGAGCATTTAAACAAAAACTAAGGTATGATGATCTCATAATCATTATCATTAATGATTGATCATGCCAAAAAGGGAATTGTACCTCATATTAAACCTTCTATAACTTAGCATTAATAAGGAAATGCTAGTGGGAAGTACAAACCCTGATTTGAAATCCCTGCCCTTAACCTCACTACGTCACACTATATTATCCACTACTGAAGCATTGCATCCTCATTTAGAACTCTCAGACAGAGGTGGAGGAGAATAGTTTGCAGAGCCAGAATAGTTGAGCATTGTGTCGATCACTTTGGAATTTATCAAAGACGAGAAGAGAGGAGAACAACGTTGTAACAGTATAGCAATGGGTGGGGTAGAAATTCGACATGAACCAGGATCAACTGAGGCATTAGAAAACTATCCTGAAGCATGCCAAATTTTCAAGGATGTAGGTTGGTTTGAGTTTTTGTAAAGGCTGGAGGGATTAGGTGGAGCAATTTCTATGGAATTCGTTAAGAATTTGAAGAGGAATCAAACGGAGGTTAGGGGATTGCAGCTAGAAGTTACAGAGGAAGTAACTGTTCATGTGACGACATTGCCAACGAAGGGCAAGAGGTGGTTCAACAGAAAAATCAATGACCCATTTCTGAAGGAGGATTTTCTCCAAGGGGAAGAACAGCTGGTAAGGAAAGGAAGAGGAATTTCCAGGCTATCATTTCCCCAACCATGGGTAGTTTTCTCCCTTTACCTCATTAAGTATATCACCTATGGGGGAAGGGAAAAAATTGTATTTAATTATCACTTCCCATTATTAAATCACCTATGAAATCAACAGATGATAAACCTCTCATGTTTTCTGCTCGAGAATATCACGCATATGGTTGCGGCTGTGAAGACAGCTCCACACCTAAAGAACTGCATCACAAACCACGGCCTCATCAAAATAATCATGTTAGACACACTAAGTCACTAGGGCAAGAAGGCTGTGATGAATTCATGAGGAAGAAGGCTAGGACTACCCAAAGGAAGTGAGCAGAGACTTCTGATTAAGCCCCGGCGAAAACCAAGGAGCAGCCTCAACCCTCGAATGTAAGGGCTGGAAAGAGACTAGTTGAAAAGATAATAGGTGATAAGCGGTTGAAGAAGAGAGTAAGGGTTATTGGGCACCTAGAGTTGCCATCTACATCTGAGGAGGTGACAACGTAAGAAGATGAAGAGCAGGCTCAACCGGAGGAACGTCCCTCAGCAAGTAAGAATGAGACGCAATCCTTGCTGCTTAAAATTGAAAGTTTAGAAAGAGAAAATGAAAAGTTAAGACAACAGTTAGTAGAGGACAAGGTAGAAACAAGGGCCTCTAGGTTAGATACTTTGGTTGAGGTTTTAGATAGGGCCAGGTAGGAAAATATTCTCGGTTCTGTGTTCACAGCCTATGCTAAAGAACTAGTGGCAGTGAGGTATAGAGTCTATGTAGTGGACACCTTTTCGAGGGAAGCACAAACTAAGTCCCGGGAAGATGATGCACAAGAACCCATTGAAGACACTGCTGATACACAAGAACCCATTGAAGACACTGCTAATATACAAGAACCAATAATTGAAACAGAGCATCCCATAGAAAGTAACTTGGAAGCTGATAAACATGAACCCTTGGAGGATAGTGCTGTTACACAAGAACCAATAGTGGAAGCAGAAGATGACCAAGGGGAAAAAGAAGAAGCTGATATACACGAACTTGTGGATGACACTGCTATTACACAAGAACTAGCAGTGGAAGCAGAAGATAACCAACGAGAAAATGATACACAAGAACCTTTGGATGACACTGCTATTACACAAGAAAGAATAGTGGAAGTAGAAGACAACCAAGGAGAAAAATAAGTTGTTACACAAGAACCCATTGATGATGTTGTTGTTACAAAAGAACCAACAGCCGAAATGGAGTAGTTTCATCCTTAGGAGGCTATTACACCTTCAGTTGTTAGTGCATGTGAGAGAACACTGGTCCTGATGAAGGATGGTGTTCGCAAAGACTTTTGTTGATACGAGAATTACAAAAATGGAAAAATCAGGCATTCTATCTGTAAGAGGGAATGATCTCGCTCAAGGCACATCAAAAAGTGAAAAATTCACAGTAGGATAAGTGGTTAAAGGAAAAATGGGCGACAGAATGGGAAGAGAAGATGAATAAAGAAGCTATGAAGAAGAAAGAGGAACAACTGCAACTGTTACAGTGGTAGGTTTTGGACCTAACAAATCATAAGATGAAGCTTCAAGAGCTTGCCTTGAACCTGTTATGCTACAGGAGGCCTTCCCCATCATATACAGTGTTCCTATGGGAACGATCTTATTTGTTTCAATTAAAAGCAATTTTTGAAAATAGACCATATCTTGGTTCTTCTACCCACACTTTTCTTGAAGTAATTTGTGCTTGTGATTTTGATGAACAAAGCTTACTTTGTGAGATGTTTTTACATAATATGATGTGTGAATATGTCAGTACAAAGATGGTGTCAAGTAGTTTCTCTTATATGGGTGATTTGTGGTTGCAAGCTTTCATCTCTTTTATGAGGAATCAAATCGAATGGCATTTGTCCATGAGGTCAGCTGAAACTAATGAGGAAAGAGCATCGCTATGGATTAGGGAAGAACAATGAATGGTTATTGAATTGAGACATTAGTTCAAGTTGTCCCTGAGTACCTCAGAGATTATGGAATAATAAGCCACTTACAGGAAGAGGATTGTGGGATTTTTCCTTAATCTTTATGCATAAATGAAAACTCAAGCACTAACATGGTGCCTTAAGTGCACAGAAGCCAGTAGTTCTGGATTACAAGATGGAGATCCTTTCAAGTTACTGAATTTTGTGGTTGTTGTTAGACAAGTACCAGAATATGCCCTGGTGATGCAAAAACTAGGAGCCTTTTGGATTGGGCTTAGGTTCAGATATCCTTTGATTTGGCTACGGTGGAGGAATACCAGTCGTATTACCACTTGTGTGATTATGAAGAAGAGCCCTAGCCATGACAGATGATGGCTACTCAGGGATATAGGTTTGTTGATGAAGGCACTACTGGTGCTTATAATTTTACAAAATTGCATAAGAGGTATAATAGGCGAAACTGAGGTTTTGCTTGAGGACATGAAATTGCTTCAGCTGGGTGGAGATGTTGGGTGTATTTTTTGTACCTATTTCCTATACTTTCTTTCCCCACTTTTGACACCTTTTCCCCTAGACCAAAAAAACTTTACATGTTAATGGCATTTTTCCTTATTGTGAACAACATATTTTTCCATCATGATATTTTTCCATTTTTGATAGATATAATGATGCAATATTCCTTTTTATGTCTAACTGGGGTAAGCATTAGAGAAGTATTTTGGATCCTTTCCTATTTTTCGGGTGTTTCCTGCAAGAACAAGGTTACGGAATGAACAAACATGTTGATCAATATTAGAGAAGGATGAAACAAATTATTGTTACACTCTGTGTGTTGTCATAGATCTTGTTGTTACACCACGATGTTGTTAGAAAAATTGTTTTCACACCATGTTGTTGTTATAGATTAGTGTTGTTACACCCCGGGTGTTGTTACAAGGTTGTTGTTATCCATTGTTGCTGTTACATCCAAAACCATTGCTTGACCGCATGGTACTGTTACATCATAGCTGGCAAAGTCGTGGGTACTATTCCACGCAACAACTATTGGAAGTTATGAATTGTCTATTTTAGATAGTGACAGCTCCAAGTGGTTATGATTTTAATAGATGTATTTAAATAGCATTCGTATTTAGGAACTCATTATAACAATTTCTATTTTATGATCAACATGAGAATTGTGAGATTCTCATGACTGATCTATTCCTAATTTTGGGTATGTAATTTCTGTAAGAGAAACTTAATCCCTCATGAATGGTGGATGACATAGAGAGCACTATTATTTTGATCTTGTAACTTTTAATTGTTCTGAATATCAAAGACACTATGG
The DNA here is from genome assembly GCA_031772625.1 of Pinus tabuliformis. Classification (NCBI taxonomy): domain Eukaryota; kingdom Viridiplantae; phylum Streptophyta; class Pinopsida; order Pinales; family Pinaceae; genus Pinus; species Pinus tabuliformis. The sequence goes on from CM062818.1 coordinate 127,030,639, forward strand.
TGATGATGTTGTTGATTCCAAGTTGAATTCTTAATTAATCTTGTGTTCATTCCTGTGGCCTTCTTGGGAGGAAGGGACCTCCTCTTTAGCAGGGATTGTAGTGGTAGAGTAGTTGTATATTATTGTTTGTATGGTCTTCTGTTGTCAATGTATAATTTTCGAATATATCTGCTTCAGTTATGGATTTATGTTATGTTGTTACACATATTTGGTTAGCCATATGGTAGTTGACCAACTGGTGTAGTTTTTAATATAGTTCATGGAACACCTTTTCTCTCGTAAGTGTGAAGTGTCATTCTATTTCTGTGGAGTGTTTTAGTTTTTGCATGAATGTTATTTTCTGCAATTGATTCAACGACATTATTTATTATTTTATATTTTCACTCTTGGTTGTATTGTATCAGCACATATAGTGAAAAATCCATTGAAATAACAAACGTACCCTAGGTTGACAATTAACTGGTTGTAGTCTTGGTGAATTAGGATTGATTAAAATAACACTACAACAATGACAGATGGCACTTCGTACAAGTTCCCTCTACTGAACTAGTCTATAGTCATGTCATCATGGGAGATTTGGCACAACTCCTTCTTAGAGAATCCAATAATTATTAGACTTGTGCGGTTGGAATGAGGATGTAGAGGACTACCACACGACAAAATTTTAGACCTTGGAGATCTAAAATTACAAAGATACAATAGATTCAGTATCGAGCTCTTACAAAGCCAAAAAAGGTGTGTAGTATTTTTAAAATTTTTCATAAGTTTGGTTTGAAAAAATAGTTTGAAGGAATTCAAAGGACATAGTGAAGCACAATTATCATTAATTTATCCCCCGAAGAAAGAAAATGGAAACACCTGGTAAGAAACATGAAATTTCTAGCCTGAATCATGAATAAGAGGAAGAAATGTACCATGATAGATCAAAGTTACGAGAGCAAGTGCAACAAATTTCACTCTCACAAAGAGTAGCAGAAGATAAGATGGATGGTTTAAAGAAAGGCATGGAAGCTAATATGGATGGTTTAAAGAATGGCGTGGAAGATAAGATTGATGGTTTAGAAGTAAACATTGAAGATTTGAAGAAAGAAATGGAAGGTTTGAATGGAGGTTTGGTAAAGTTGCTACAAGAAATGTTTCCTAATGGAAATAAGGTAGTAGAGGAAACTCGTGATGAGAGCAAAAGAAATATTAGTCATGATTTAATCGACTCTAACATTGGATTGAAGACCCCCCATGTTAAGAAGATCGATATGAGGAAGTTTGATGACAAGGATCCTGTAACATGGATACTGTAAATGGAGCAATATTTCAATCTCCATAATGTGCAAAACACACAAAAGATACACATTGCGACTTTATATTTGGAACCCAATTAGTTTGTGTGGTATTGATGGCTTTTCTCTCGTAAACAAATTGTCACTTGGAAATTTTTTATGGAAGAAATGATAGCACATTAAGAGGATACAAAAAGCAACACGTTTTTTAGCCAATTGATAAATATCAAACAAAAAGTTTCAATGGTGGAGCACATTGAGGAATTCCAAAAATTGAATATAAGGGTAAAATATATTCTAGAGGAGCATAGGATTGATGTTTTCATAGATACATTAAAATATAACATCCAACATGAGGTTTGACTTTGGGAACCTGAATCGTTGGAGAAGGCATTCAGGTTGGCAAGAAAAATTGAAAGAAAAATTATGGCAACAAGGAAGCCTACTAATCACAACTATAAATATGGAAGTGTTGTTTCTCTTAGCCCTCCACAACCTACAAGTTTGACACCACAACAATTGGAAGAATTTTTTTGAGAAGGGCTCTGTTACAGTTGCGATAAAAAATACACTAAAGGTTATAAGTGTGTTGAGAAGAAATTATTTTACATAGATTGTGGAGAGGAAGAAGAAAAGGAACAAGAAACATCAAAAGAAGAGGATATACACTAGGAACAAAGCCTAGAGAAAGAAGAAATGAATCCGACCATATCTTGTAATGAATTGGCTTGAATAACCACTCCTAAAACTATCAAGATAGAAGGACATATCAAGAAGAAAAAGGTAATAGCGTTTATTGATTCGTGCAGTACCCATAATTTTATTCATTGTAAGATAGCGAAGGAATTGAATTTCTTCCTATATCTAGCACCAGAGTGTCAAGTGATGGCTGCAAATTGAAGAACCATAAATTTCTCTGAAAAGTGCCATAATATCAAACTATCTATGGGAGAATATGTTTTGAACAGTCCAATGCTTTCCATTCCAATGGGTGGTGTTGATGTTGTACTAGGAGTCCAATGGCTACAATCTTTAGGTACGATATCTTTTAATTTTCAAGAACTTTTCCTGAATTTTTTTTCAAAAGGAAAAGAATTTTAATTAAGGGGTATCACAGGAAAACCAAGAAATATAATCAACTCTAACAACATGACAAATATTCTAAAGAAATAACAACGTGATGTAAATGCACAATTATGTTCCTTAGAGGTTCCCACGCTGAAATTACCTATTTCTCCAGATCTCCAAAAAGTCTTGGACAATCATTCCTAAGTATTTGAGACTCCCAAATGCCTCCCACCTATTCATGATAATGATCATGATATTAATTTGATTCCAAGATTTGTTCCTCCAAACAACAGGCCTTATAGATATCCCTATGCCCAAAAGAGTGAAATTGAACATATGGTTGCAAAAATGCTAGAGGCTGGTATAATTAAACCTAGTCAAAGTTCTTTCTCTCCTCTAGTAGTATTGGTGCAAAAGAAGGATAGATCATGGTGCATGTGTCTGGATTATAGGGAGCTCAACAAGCTCACTATTAAAGATAAATTTCCCATTCCTATCATTAATGAATTATTGGATGAATTGCATGGAGCAATTTATTTCACCAATTTGGACCTTCGTTCAAGATATCATCAAATCAAAATGAATATTGAAGACCCTTCAAAAATAAATATTTAGAACACATGAGGGTCATTATGAATATTTGGTCATTCCTTTTGGCCTTATCAATGCACCTTCTACATTTCAAGGTTTGATGAATTCCATTTTCAATCCCTTCCTTAGATTTTGTTTTTTAGCATTTTTTAATGATATACTAATCTACAGCAAGTCTTTGAAGGATCATGTTCAACATGTTGATAGCGTTCTCAAAGTATTGGAGGAGAAACAATTATATGCAAAAAACTCCAAACATTTCTTTGGAGTACAAGGGGTGGAATATTTGGGTCATACTGTATTTCATGAAGGTGTTGGATTGTTGGCGCTTGACCCAGGTTCGTAGGTTATTTAGCCAAACAAATGCCAGTACTATTGGCCCTTTCAGAAATAGTCCGTGGAGCGTGGACTGAGGTCTCACATAAAGTAGTATGGGAGGGTGCTAGAACCAGGTTTCTGCACCCTGGAGATATCTGATGGTTTCAAGTGGTCCGTGGTTGCATACGTTGCTATGCGTACTTTCCCATACCTCACAGCCTAAGATACTGCCTTTGCGTAGCCCTACTCAGGGGTTGAACAGTGTTGTTACCCAAGTCCTTACTAATCATCCAATAGTAGTTGATTAACTTAGCGTATTTGTATGCTTTCAATTATACTTAACAATATTAACAATTCATACAAGTGCGCGCAGTAAATAAACAGTATAATTGAAAATGATATCAAACATGTAGTAACTCAGAACAGATGCACAGAATTGGTGACAAAACCTTTCTTCATTAATCTCCTCTCCAGTAACAGAGTCAACTCTACTGTATGCACTCAGCTGCAGGAGTCTACGCACTCAGCTGCGGACTCTACTAGGCCTCTGCACACTCAGCTGCAGGAGTCCACGCACTCAACTGCAGACTCTACTAGGCCTCTGCACACTCAGCTGCAGAGCCTCTTCCTACTACTACGACCCAAGACACACTTAGATTCTTCTTCTATGCTTCGCTATCTCATTCTATCCATTAGATTCTATCATCTCTTTACAACTCAGAGCCTCACTCTAGTTATACAATCCCATGGTCTGCAGACTATGGGTAGGCCGACATTACATTCAAACTTAGGGAAGACAACCCTATGACTCTAACATACATTTCATGCCCGAAATTTGCAGAGTTTTACAATAATATTACTCAAAACTTGGGCTTTGAGCCCTAAAACATGCTGTTGGGGGATTCCATTCCCAACAGGTCCCCAACACAAACATTATGACTCACCCTCGAGTCACACTGTAGGCATAGTGATCTTGGCGCGGAGTCCCTCCAACTAGTCTCGAACGGTCCTGATGTTTGCAGCGCATAGAGTTGTTGCTTATTAAACCTGCTACATCCATTCTTTTGAGACCTCTGTGTCTGAATTGTGTCCTTACATCAATATCGGCATTTGATGCGTATGTTTATAGTCCTATGCCCTTGTCTGGCTCCTGAGGTCGCGAAGATTGTGCTTCGTCTGGCTAGTCAGATAGCTGGCCCACTTGTGTAGGGATTCAAGTAGCTGCCATTTACTTTTCCTGGGAAGGGTTCCCCAATTAGTTTGACTAGCCAGACCGTTCCTCCATTTGTGACCTCCTTAACCACATATGGTCCCAACTAATGCATTCTGAATTTTCCCAGAAATCTTTCAAACTTACTATCATAAATCAGTACTAAGTCATTTACCTTGAAGGTGCACAACTTGATATGGCGGTCATGCCAGAATTTTCACGTTGATTTTGTACCTACTGATGAAGCCCAACCAAAAACCGTTCTTCCTCAAGTTCTTCCAGTTGTGCGAGCCTTTCCTCCAGAGCTTCGCGGTCTGTACAAAAATTCCTCGTGCAAGATATCCCATTTGTTCGTACCATGGTGAAGATCCGTCTCAGTATACCAATTCATGGGTATGATAGAAGAAATGCACCCATTCAGGTTGTGGGTCTTCCCCATAGACCTTGGTCCATTTCGCGAGGTGTGTATGTGGATCATCACATCCGTCATACTTATCTACTAGCCACATCTACAGTTTCCCAAATTGTAGGCACATCATCCTTTTTCATCCACACCAGTCCTCAAAGCTTCTCTGATGCATTCAAATTTGTTCAGGAATTCATCCATCGATGTCAACCCATCATACATAGGTAGATATCTTGCCTCTATTGCTACACAACATAGTGACTTATTAATCATGTTGCAGTTTAGCATGGTTACCTTGTGTAACCAATTCAGCTATCATTCTATTTCTTCATCCGAATCTGAAGTCTAGGAGCTTTCACACTCCCACGAAATCCTTCCATCTGTTGTTGGATTCACCCAATCTTTCTCTCATGTAGTTATCTCGTAGACATAGTCTAGATCATCATCACTATCATCATCGCACACCGGTTCTCTGTAGCACGCTCCTTCCGCAGGGTCTAACTATACCATTATGCGTAGTGATTTTTTCTCAGAAATCATTTTGTGTTTCTTTAGGTTTATGACTCCGTTCATATCAGTGGCCTAATCGATTCCTAGTAGTGCAGGATAGGGATTACTATCATTGACAATCTCTATCACTTCGAAGTCTGCCAGCACGCTCGCACCTTCAATATCCACCGTTACTCCCTACAATCTTCCCATCAGTAGGATCTTCTATTGGTTTGCCATTTGCAATTGAATAGGAGACCATTGTAATGCGGGGCTACCCATGCGCTCCCATGTTTGCTTTGGCAGTACATTCAAATTTGATCCGATATCTAGAATTACTTGATCCATTTCATACTCTCTGATTTGCGCAGTCAGTCTCATTTCCCTTCCTGTTCCTAATGCATGCTTTCCAAGTTTTTAGACTACCCGGAGTTCTCCTAATGCAATGAACCTAGTGATGAGTTCCTGCAGTCTCTTCACAACCTTGCTGTTGTGCAGTAGCTTCATTCATGTCTCTAGAAAGGTAGTGAGCATTGAAAGATCCATCCCCAGTTCTAGTCGATCCTTACAACCTAAAGTGGATGCCTTCGTGAAGCTCTTCTTAGCTTCCATGAATGTCTCCCTCGCATGCTCCAAATGAAATTCAGGTTCCCTTGTAGGAGCCTTGCAAAACCATGCACTTCCTTCAGGGTGCTTACATTTGTCATCTCCTGTCATGGTACTACTTCGAAGCATGATGTTTACATTCAGGTCCTCGTCACATGGCTCAGACCTCATCATTTGTGGGCTCTCTGTCAGGGAAGGTTGGAGTATTCCTTTATCACACAACCTCGCTATCAGTGTAGGGCAATCCTCCATCTCATGATAAAACTGAGTACAATATAAACATGATGCTCTTGTCAAATTTGTACAATAGCGGGTGTAATGCCCTGGTCCTACGCAATTGTAACAAATCACCTGTCCGCGGCCCCTTCTTAGTCCCATTCCACCTCAACCTCGTCTGCACCCCTGAAATCCTGTGCGTGCCATTCCCGTATTTGGATCGAGGGCTTGCATTTCGGTTTGCACTCTATAGGCAAGAGTTCAATCCATCATCAACTTGTAAGTTCTGCAGGTGCAATCATCATGGCATGCCGACCTGCAGAAATTACAAAACAATTGTTGGGACATCTCCACATACTTCTATAATATATGACAATTATCCGTAGAATGTTTCCTCCTATCTGAAAAATCACACAATAATGCACGCATCACACTCGGTCTTGCTTGTGCATCTGGTCTTAATGGCATCGGCCCTCCTCTCGCTAAGTAGTTCGCGACAACCGGACAATGGTCCTTGTCATGCCCCTAGCCTTTTCATTTTATGCACCATGCCTCCTCGCACGCTTCTGGGTGAGTTGTTGTGTCCTGTTTCAAACTCTGCATTTCCAGACACAAATTTTGCAGTTGCGTGTGGATTTTTTGGACTCCCAGGCCAGGATCTTATATTGGGGTCTTGTGCAATCCCACTGTAATCTCCAGAGCTTTGACCTAGGTGCCATCCTCAAATGCAGCATTAGTGATGCTACAAACCATGCACGGTGTTGTCCATCTATCAAGGTCATGTTGGCTTCACGAATCATACTCTTTAGTCTCTGATCTAGATCCCATGGGGTCTTGCCTGGAAGCATCGTGATTTCCTTAAACCCGATAACCGATTGTGTCTCCGATTTTGGCCTGTTAAATTCCATGTTCAGCACAACTTAGATATCTGCAATCCCCGCATTTGGATGGTCATTAAAATTCTTAATGTACCATGTCAGTGCGCGATCTTGCAATGCACTTACTAGCGTTGCCTTATTTATATTGTCATCCACTACTGCTTGTGCTTCCCATACTACCTTTTCTACGAACCAAAATCGGTCCGAATCTTCGTTCCCTACTCCTTTGAATACCATAAGTTTTATTGCACTCACCATATTAAATTGTGGTGGTGGCGGAGGTGGTGTGGGCAGAGATGGGGCTGACAATAGTGAAACCAGTGGTGGTGTAGGTGGGGGTGGTATGCATGGAATTTTCTGCCTTATCGGACTGATTGCGCTTCTCAGAGAAACCTTCGTGAGCTCTTCCTCACTTTCCCATTGCGGCGAAATCAAGGGGCTATTTTCTACTTCTGTGTTACCTTCATTTCTATAGATCCTCCCACTTCGTGTAGCCCCAAACATGAATTTATTCATATAACTCGCTTTTCACACAACAACATTTTAATAGAAGTGTTCAACGATTTAATGTACGTACCTCGCGGTCCTTTGAGGAAGTGTCGTTCTGCCTCGCTGTAGATGACTGTCGTGTCTACCATGAACTTGGTGATAAACCCTCCTATAATTCAATTGAGCCAATGATCCACAGTGTGCATGATCTTATCTTTCGATGCTTCTAGTCTGTTCACCAATTCTGGAGTCCACACAATCGGTTTGTTGAGCGTACACCTTCCCTGAATGTCTGCTAGCTTTGCAATCCACTCATACAACTTAGAAGGGAAGGATGCAAAGAAAATTTTGTGGATTTCTGTATATAAGTAGTGCTCTAACCACTGTTCCTTTGATACTCGCAGATTCCTATTTTCCTACACCGCTAACTCGTGAATCTTGTTGTCCAACTACCCTTCAATTTCTTTCTTTATTGGATTCCAGTGACACAACATCAAACATCCCTTATGCAGATCCCGGTCCTGGTAACCGAACCATTTGTTGGTTTGTTGGGGCCTAACCTAGATTTGGAGGTGATTTAGCCAAAAAAATCTCAGTACTATTGGCCCTTTCAGCAACAGTCCGCGGAGTGCGGACTGAGGTCTCACTTGAAGTAGTACGGGAGGGTGATAGAACCAGGTTTCCGCACCCTGGAGATGTATGATGGTTTCAAGTTGTCTGCGGTTGCGTACGTTGCTATGCGCATTTTCCTATACCTTGCAACCTAAGATACTGCCTTCATGCAGCCCTACTCGGGGGCCAAACAGTGTTATTACCCAAGTCCTTACTAATCATCCAATATTAGTTCATTAACTTAGCTTATTTGTATTCTTTCAGTTATACTTAACAATATTCACAATTCATACAAGTGAGCGCAGTAAATAAAGAGTATAATTGCAAATGATATCAAACATGTAATAACTCAGAACAGATGAACAAAACTGGTAAGAAAACCTTTCTTTATTAATCTCTTCTTTGGTTATAGACTCAACTCTACTCTGTGCACTCAGTTGTGACTCAGCTGCAGGTGTCCGTGCACTCAGCTGTAGAGCCTCTTCCTACTACTATGACCCAAGACACACTTAGATTCCTCTTCTATGCTTCACTATCTCACTCTATCCATTAGATTCTATCATATCTTTACAACTCAGAGCCTCGCTCTATTTATACAATCCCATGGTCCGCGGACCATGGGTAGGCCGACATTACATTCAAACTTAGGGTGGACAACCCTATGACTCTAAGATACATTTCACACTTGAAATTCACAGAGTTTTACAATAGTATTACTCAAAACTTGGGCTTTGAGCCCCAAAACATGCTGTGGGGGGATTCCATGCCCAACAGAAGGTGTTAAGGTGGACCCTAGTAAAATTAAAGCCATTAAGGAATGGAAAATCCCCACATCCATAAAGCAACTGCAAGTATTTCTTGGGTTGACAAGGTATTATCACAGGTTTGTTAAGAATTATGGGAGAATAACAACACCTCTAACAACATTACTGAAGAAAGATGCATTTTCTTGGACTCCAAAAGAAACTAAAGCCTTTGAACATCTTAAAGGGGCATTGTGCCAAGCACTAGTCTTAGCTATGCCAAACTTCACAAAAACCTTTATTGCGGAATGTGATGCCTTAAGAAATGAAATTGGTGTTGTTTGAATGTAAGAAGGAAGACCCATTACAAAAGTCATCCAATCAAAGAAAGCATTTACAAAAATCTATTTATGAGAAGGAAATGTTGGCAATACTACATGCACTTAAGAAAGGGTGACCTTACCTAATGGGAAGACACTTCAAGATAAAAACAGATCATGATAGTCTTAAATACATTGTAGACCAAATATTATCATCAAAAGAGTAGCAAAAATGGGTCACAAAGATGTTGTGTTATGACTTTGAAATCATCTACAAAAAAGGGAAGAAAAATTTTGTTGCAAATGCACTCTTAAGAAAGGATGAGGATGTGGAAGCATTTCTTTGCGCCATTTTTATTATCCAACCAGATTGGATAAATGAAGAAAGAGATGAATGGAAGAATGATGAAGAAGTGTGGCCACTCATTCAAAAGTTACAACAAGACCCCAGTACATTTGATACATTTAGCTAGAAAAATGATTCTTTATGGTACAAAGATCACTTATACCTCTGTAAGAATTCCCAACTCAAGCAAAAGATTCTTATGGAATTTCACACCTCTCCGTTAGGAGGGTACTCGGGATTTTTAAAATCATATCATAGGGTTAAGAAGAAATTTTCTTAGGATGGCCTTAAACATGATATTCAAATGTTTGTGGTGAAATGTTTGTTTTGCCAACAAAAGAAAGTTGAAACAATTAAGACCCTAGGTCTGTTACAACCTTTATACATTCCAAGTCAATGTTTGGAGGAGGTTTCAATGGATTTTAGCATAGGTTTACGCAAGTCTGAGGGAAAGAGTGTCATCATGGTGGTAGTTGATAGACTTACCAAGTATGCACACTTTTGTGCATTATCTCATCCATTTAAATCCAATACTGTTTCTACTGCATTTATGGAAACAATTCAAAATATACATGGAAACCCAAATACTATTGTAAGCTTCAGAGATCCCATTTTCACTGGAAATTTTTGGACATAATTTTTTTCTTGTCTGGGTACTTAGTTAGCTCATAGCTCATCTTATCATCCTCAATCTGATGGGCAAATTTAGATTGTGAACAAATGTTTGGAAGGATATCTTCGTTGCTTTGTAGCTGATAAACAGACACAATGGGTCAAATGGTTGCCTCTCGCTAAATGGTGGTATAACACTTCCTTCCATACTGTAGAAAAATTTACCCCATTTATGGCACTTTATGGATATCATCCATTGTCTGTCACATCATGTTTAAGACAAAATTCTAAGGTTCAAGTAGTGGAAGATCACATTGAGCATCAACAACAAGTTCTCAAACTCTTAAAGGATAACCTCACTTTTGCATAGAATAGAATGAAACAACGGGCAGATCAACATCGCAGTGAAAGAAGTTTTGATGTAGGTGACTGGGAATTTCTACGGATACAACCATACAAACAAATGTTCCTCAAGCAAGCTAAGAAGGATAATAAATTATCACCAAAGTATTATGGTTACAAGGTGTTGCAAAAGATTGGTACTATGGCATACAAACTGGAGCTTCCTATAGCTTCTCGAGTGCACCCAGTTTTCCATGTTTCATGTTTAAAGAAGGTTATAGGTGACAAGATCCCAGTTCAGACGATATTTCCAGAACTTGATGAGGAAGGCAAAATCATATTGGAACTTGAAGTAGTCATAGAAACAAGAACTCGACAACTATGAAATCGATCAATTTCCGAGTATCTCATAAAGTGGAAGAACTTATGCGCTGAAGGTTCCACATGGGAGGATGAGAATTTTATACAGAAGCATCCATAACTACTCAAGCATTAAGGACAACACCTTTCTAAAGGAGAGGGGCTTGTTAGGTCCATATAATACTAGTGTATTCCCTTATTATTATTGTCATTGTATCTCATTATTGTTAATGTTGTGCCCATGTTGTCCCCATATTATTATTATTGTGCCCCATAGAAAACCACTATTGTTATTGTTGTGCCCTTCCATTATTATTTTTATGTCGGCTTTGACTATACTGTGACCCATTATATTCCTATATATAGGAAGGAGATATTGTCATTTGTATCATCCAAGAATTGTTCATTTGTGTAATGTAAAGGAGGTTTCCCCTTCAAAGAGGCTGATATTGAAGTTGTTGATCTATCTCTTCTCCTATTTTGTGAGCTAGTTGCGTAACATCTATTTTTATTCATGTAATTATATTCTTGTTACTAATTTTTGACTTGTACATACATGCAGTAGTTAAGATGAGAATGGTTGCATTGGAAATATGTCTATACCTATTCATTCTTCCTTCTGTTCAGTTACCAATAGGAATATATTTATTTAGATTAGTTCCTTTTTTTGTTTTCATTTGTTCTATTAATGTAATTTTTTAATTAAAATATAATCAGTCCAAAATTTTCCTTCACATTCCCCTATCATTTTCTGGGAAAGTGGATTAAAATATATCATAGTCGAATCATATACACTTGTGATGCACTTGATTGCATTACTTTTGCAAAAAATCATCATATGGTTTAAAAAAATGTTTCTGTGATAAAATTATCTAGGAAGAAGTTTTCAGGGAATTGTTTTGATTCACCACTCTTTCCCCCTAATGCAAATTTGAAGTGGATGCAATTAAAAAGCTCATTACTTGCCAATATTTACTAAATAATTAGATAATGTTGAACATGGGAAAACTTTAAGGTTCACGAGGTAAACTCACACTCAATATTCTTCAAGGTATGCGTTAAAAGATTCATCTTCATTTGTTATTAGTTTTCTTTTTTTTTCATAGTCATTTCTTAATTTCTGCTTTGTTTCTTTAGCAGCTCTTCATTCCCTTCATTTTGGAGACTTGAGATAGGTAACCAACTAACCATTTCTAAATTTGCAACATGTTCAGGGAAGTATTTGTTGTTTCATTAGAATTTGAGTATTTTTTAATTCTGTTTATATTCATTAAACCCCTGATAGACCTCTAATACATTATCGGAAAATTCATATCAGATCACTATAATATCACAACTCTCCTCATAAGAAAGTTTTGATAACATATTTCTCCAATTGAATACTCCAGATGGTTAATTAAATTATTAATAGGGTTTTTTGGTAAAAAGATGAAGTTGAGTTGGGTGCTTTCTTTTGAATTAAATACTTTAAAAGTTGTCGACCCCACAAGACTACCATGTAGCATTATCGGAACTTCTAAATATCATATTTTTAAATATGAACCTCATTTCACCGATATCCGATATCCCAATCTATCGATTTATAATATTCCCAAAACCTCTAATACTTGATACTCATATCAGAACTTTCATATCGCAACTTCCAATCGGTTGCTACCCTTTCACACACCTGATATTAAAACTTTAATAAAGGACCTCTGATATTCCTTCCCACTTATAATTTTTAGTCGTTACATTCAAAAGCCTATCGAAATGTAAGCATATCATGTGTTTCAAAAAAATACAACCATAAAATTTTTCTGATATTTTTCTTTCGATATGCTGATGTATGTAGTCTCACGGGAATTCATGTTTTTCATTTGGAAATATCAATAAATAATCATATTTTGTCTCTCATCGATGCAGCTGGAATGAAATTCGTATGCTCATTATTGGTCTAATTTTCTACAAACTATGGAAATTTCACATAAAACGCTTGCAGTGAATGATCTTATCCATGATTTTATCTGTTCCTATTCTGAATCTTACAATTGCCAAACTGAGTACAACCATTGCATCATGCTCATTCACATTATTTTACCTTTAATGATATTCCTTTCTTCCAAAATGATTAAGGGCCTCTAATTGATAAATTTTGGAATCCCGATCCTTTCTTTTTTTTTAGTTTTCCAAGATCTTGCTTCCCTTTAAAATTATAAATACTGAGACTTCTTGTATCATAGGTGAAATTTCATTAAACTTATGAAAAAAAAATGTCGCTGGTAACATTATGAAGCAAGATTTTTATTTATTGGAGTTTTTTCCATTGAAATTTTTGAAAAACTTGAGGTCTTATCTTTCACTTTGATTCTCGCAAAAACTCAAACCTTCAGAATATTGGGTTAAGAATCCTCATAGATCTTTGATCAATTCATTCTGGTCTCTCACTATGTTCACATGATGTTTTCTTTGATTATCTTTGTGGTCAAGAGATTGAATGTACTTTGATCATAATCTCATCAAATTCAAGTATTTATTCATCAGGATGACTTTGTGACTATAGGGATATACATTCTTCACAGTGTATGCACATGGGCCTCTTTTACTCTTTTCAGAAATCTGCTTCACTAACGAGAAATTTCATCACCTCTTGTTTGTTTAAGTTTTTTCCTTTGATTCATTTTTTAGATGTGATTTTTATTATCCCAATCATCTTTTAGAAACTTCATTTTGCTTTTCAAGGCACTCTTGAGCAACCACCATGGTAATCCAACAATTGATAAGAAATTTGGGACACGTAAAATATGTTGAAAAATGGTTAAATCATTCTTGATTTCTCTCATATTTGAGTGTTCATATATAACTCTATATTTAGCATATAAAATTCAAGACCTCTCCATATACACTCTGTAGTACATTGTTTTAGATTTAGTCTTGATTCTGGACAATTTATGAAAATCGTGGAGTAGATATGAAACTTTTCATATTATGAGAACAATCATCGTTTCAATTCATAAAGAAGCATCCTTTCATTCTCTTTTTTGTGGATTTAGTTTATTTATGATTCCATCAACATGAAACATTGTTTCCTTCTAGTTTACTCCTTTCCTTAGCTAGATTCAATAAATGATGACTTTGGGTCAATAAGATTTTAGTTAATTCAACATCTTCATGCTCTTAATTTTAATTAAAAGAGGAAGTTACCTTATATTGGGGAAAATGATATCTCTCAGGTAAGAATAAATGAAATTCTCCAATGGTATGTTTCATATGCCCACTTTCATTCATTTTCATTCTTTGCTTTTAGTTTCAATTTTATTTTTAGTTTTTGCTGATATAAAACTCTGTTTTGCAGCTTCTTATAAAACTTTTCATGTCTCTACCAGATTAGATTTGAAGCTTATTCTATTTTTTCTAGTTTTCTTTCACGTTTTTAAAGGAAGAAGTACTGAGCCTCATCGAACCAGCTAAAATTGGGATTTTTTAAACTTTAGTCTGTTTCTTTAAGCATCACTTTTATTAGAAAATAGTTAAGCTTCTTTTTGCAGTTCTGTTTCTTGCTTTGAGACAAGGAAATTTACAACAGACATAAACTTTTTCGCTTGGGATAAATCTTATCGTCGCTGCTATCGGAAGTCTAAATGCTTATAACTCTGAAAGATAAAATTTATCTAAATCTCAACATAAGAAAGAATGTTCACATGATTATCTTCTTTTACTTATTTTGTTGAGAAATTTGTATAATCAGTCTTGTTGGGTTATCTTTTAAATTGTAGATTTTTTCTTTCTTTCGTCTTTTGTTTTCATTATTTCTACATTTTTAAAGTTTGATAATTTCTTTTTGGATTTCTTTTGATTTTGGTTTTTATTTAATTATGGTGATTCTCCCATGATTTATGTGAAATGACTTTTCTCGTCCAATAACAGTTGACATACATAAAAAAAATATTTTAACTCCACCTAACGCAGTGAATTTCATTTATCATTAAACATATATCTTTATGGAACCATAAAGTCCTCTTGCCTTAAATATTTTTCATCGAGTAACACACATCGTTTCTAATTGATATGGTTTACCATTTCTAAGAAAAAACTAATTTGAATTTAACGTAATGGATCCCTGTCATCCCTCCACATAAAAGCCTTTGATTGATAGTCGCAGGAAAAGAATTTGGAGTCAACACTATAAAATTATTATGTCCATTAAACATAAGTCTCTACTACCATCCCACCTCTTTCACTCAAGTACATCATAAACTAAAATCTTCCAAAATGAGCTTATCAAAAGGGTGATTAAAAGAGGAAGCATGGGAAATACATGTAAAACCGTCAGGGCTATGGATTCTCATAGGCAGCTAGGTTAGGCTTGCATGGCATAAAAGACAACTTTATCAGGGTATTGTTCAGGGTTTCTCATAGCGAAGCGATGTGAGCGACCATTCATAAAAATGGATATATGATTTATCAAAGACTCCTATCTCTACCTTGTTCTATTTTTCATATGACGTAATTTTAAAATAAATTTTTCCCAAAATTTAGATTCATGACTTTTAATCAAGTATGCTTTAAGTACTTATCTTTTCAAACTCATATTGCTTAATCTATTTATGTGGCACCTATGGAAATATTTTACTCTCCAACAATTTCATGAACTCCATTATTTTTAAACTTTGGGTAAATTAAAGTTCATTATTTTCAATCAATGATAATGGATTCTTCTCATGTCTGTCACCATTATTGTAAGGAAAACCCAAAACTCCCATTTTTCATTCATTTACTTCAAATAATGGGGACCCTTTACATTAATTTTTGGCTAAACACCTTTATGATTCTCATTTACTTAATTGTCCTACAACTTTTCCATTTTTTCATTTTCATTGTTTCATTGAATCATTTTTTAGCAATCTTTCCATTAATACTTGTTTCACCTCATTTGGTCAACCAGTTTGTAAATGACACTCCTTTGAAGTTTGATCATTTTGTCACCTGGGTTAAAAAATGTAGAAAATGCATAATATTTTAATTTTTGCAATTAAAATAGTAATTCATTTTAAATATTAATCCCTAGTTAATTTTTATTAATTTTTTCATTTTTCACTAATAGTCCTACAAAATGACCCATCCAAATTGTAGAACAATTAAAGACGTGTTTTCATGATCTCAGGTAATTTATTCCGATTTCTTATTTTAAAAAAAAATTCAGAAACTCAAAATCTCAAAATTGCAAAGTGGTTGTAGTTCATTTTGTAGAAATTTTAATTCCATGTGGGCCCCACTTCACATCACCTCCTCCCTCTCAAAATCCCATTTAAAAAATGCCGAATTGAAACACCCTATTTTAAAATCCCAATTTATTTTTTCTGATTTTTAAAATCATCGATATCTGAATATCGCACATTGGTGTATCGATGTTTTCTTTGTAGATCATTTTAAAATTTGCGATATTTAAAAACTCTGATCGTCGATTTTTATATGAGTAACTATTTGATTTTATTATAAAGTTTTCTTTTACTCATAACTCCTACTCCATCCACCTCCATCATGCTCACATCACCCTCCATCTTATACCTCCACCTCACCCTAATCTCTTATCTGTCCACCACACCTCACGTAACCTCCTTATCCCTCCATTACCATAGCACATAACTTTGTTTTGGTATTAACTTTGGATTTAAAATAATTTGGTTATGATGTTTAAAATATATATTGTATTATATTTTATTATAAGATGTTATATTATCATTATAATTTTAATATAATTAAATTTTAATATTAATATAATATATTCATAGTTTAATTTTTAAAGCATATTTTTTATTATTAATTTAATTTGGTTTATAATTAGTTTTTTATTAATTAATTTAAGTTTTTAATTGAAATTAAATTATAAACAATTAATAAATAATTGTAAATTAATTTAGGATTAGAATTTAATTTAGAAATTCCATTTTTAGCCCAAGCAATAGATTTTTCAGAATTCTGGGAGTTTTGACTCCTCAATTTTAGAAGTTCATCAGTTGAGTTTTACTTGGCCAAATGAGGCCCATGATGGATCATTGGATAGATAAAATCATGGAGAATATTTATAAAGTGGTTTAATAACTATATTTATCATTTAATGGGTCTAAAATGCAAGGCAATATCAACTTCCAAATTTTTAAACAAAAATAATATTCTGAGTTTTATTTTTTGCATTTTCATTTGCCCACAGATTCTATTGAGTGCAGATCCATTCGTCTATGTTAACCTTGACCAATTAGATCTTCAAAGGAATCAATAGAAAACTCATATTTCTTTTTATTTAGTTATGTAATTAAATTTTGATTCGATATTTTTTATAATCCAGATTTAGTATTTTTATTTTAATTTGTAATTTAATTAAATTTGACTGATTTTTTGTAGGGAAATAGTTGAAGAGATTAGGAGAATGGAATTTAAATCAATGAGAATGCTTCGACAATAGAAGAATAGGATTTTGGGCAAATGAAAATTGATTGAGCAGAAACACTCTTCAACAACTTTCCTATTGAGAAATTATTTTTGTAAAATTATAAATAGTAGATTGTAGAATGTATTAAGGGCTTCACTTCTCTCCAATTCTGGAATTCTTAAAAACAATATTGTAATGAGGATTTAGAGTTGTAGGTGAGAGGAGAGAAAATCTTAGGATTAGGGGATTATTTAGGATTTTTCTTTTTCATTCTGAATTATGTATGATGGGTAGAGCTTGCACTATTGCAACTCTTGTTTTAATAGCAGAAGTTCAAAGCATTGTAAAGGACTGTTGGAGACTAGAGCCAGAGAAACAAATTCAATAAATTGGTATTTATAATGCTATTATTTTAAATACTACTTTAATTTTATGATGGCATAAATGTGTCATTTTATTCATAGTTGTGCACTATTGTCAACGTGAGTAATTTGTATCAATAATATGTTATTACTTATCTCTGCTCTCATGGGTTGAATTTTGATTTCTGAGTAACTATTTGCTCATAAATCTGTCTTATAAATTATGATTTAATAAACATTAATATTTTGTGAACTATTTCTTTATATTATTGTTTAATCATTCGAAATACTGATGTGACAATCATCATCATTTTGTGAAGTACTTCCTAAATGTTGTTGATTAATTATTTATCTTAATAAATCTTTGAACATAGTGTGTTTTAGTATTCATAATATTAGTTAATTGAGCTACTTCATTAGTTTGATATTCATTTTAAGGCAGACATATTTAAATCCCAAATCATTTGAATATTTTTCTCTTGATTAGGTAGATCTACATCTTCCTAATCGAGATAGGATTAAGATACCTTTCCCTTTGCTTGTATTTTATGATAATTTTTCATTTAGATTTAATTCTATATTTCTAGAAGTCCTCTTCCCAAAGAGGCGTAATATAGTTGTGGCTTGGCTGAGCCCCAGATCAGCTTAAGGATCACTTTCTTGCCTGATCAGCAAGATGGTTGATTTGATGTCTCTTCTCTATTGGTAGATGAAAGTCACACTTAAAGCCATTGGAGATAGAGAGAAGGTAATTGGACCTAGTTTAACTAGTCAGAACCACTGTTTCAATAGAAAAGGAGTTGTTCTAAGGTTTGGACCAGGTGGTCTCCCTTATAATGTTGTAGGCAGAGAATTTCGAGCCTTCAATAGGTTCCATGATGGCATTGTGGCTCGGTTTAGCCAACCTTTGCTGGTGCGATCACTTGAGTTAGGTAGTTGAATGATCAAGACATTGATTGGTGAGTAGTGGCCAATATTTCAATGCTCCAAATTCTACCCATAGCCCACAGTTAGATATCTTGCACCTTACTAAATAGTGTTGGGCCAAGCCCATCAACCCTTTCCATTTCCCTAATTTTAACCACTGTGGTAAATGGATGATAGTTGGTGCGGGTACGTATGACATGGTTCTAATTTGCAATGGTTCCATTGGTGCCTGTTTTGTCTCATCCTGCCACTATTCACATGAGTTCGCTTGTGCTCAAGTCCACTGCTCGCCAGTGATGGAAGCATACCATACATCACAAGAAACATGAATTTTATGGTAAAATATGTGAAAAAGAGGGATATCGCCTTTCATGTGCTTGGAAACTTGTAGTATTAAGGAAATTTTACTCTTGGAAGCTACATCCCAAGCCTAAGGTCTCAACCTCTAGATTTAAACAAAGTAACCAATGTAGGAAGAGTATGACTATGTATTCATTTACTTGGAATCAAAGTACATATTCGTAGCCATAAACACATCAATACATATTCTTCATGAATATAATAATAAAAAACATCATCCAGGAAGACTTAAAAGCCATGAGTTTACGGGACACTATTATGATCATGGGCATAGAAAAGAGTTTCAGAGCTCATGAAATCATGCATATTATAACACATAAACATTTTATCATTCATATATGATACAATTTCATCATACTCCATAATAAAATATTCATAGGCAATTTTACACATATCTATGTGTTAAAATATATATAAAACTAAAGGAGGGACTTCAACTCTCCACCTAATCATGGGCTAGCCATACTGTAGTCTCTCTTGCCACTAACCATCCCTAAACCTAATCCAAAATATGAGGGGATGTGTATTCATGGAATTTCACACCCAAGGTTTAAAAACATAACTAGGAGAAGGAGTCCACTGTCTAGCTGGCTTATCAACTCATGTATAGTAGTAAGCATCATAGTGAGTCACTTTCACTCTAGGTTAAAACAAAGGGCATCACCCAAGATCAAATTAGTTATATCTCACTCTTAGGAGGTGAAATTAACTATTTTTGGTGGACACCTATTCATGGAAAGCATTGTAGGTGTCCACAGTCCATTTTCCAAGTGGTTTATCAGCCTCACCACAAGCACCACAGTGACTCACCAGGTGGTTTATTAGCCAGAAACAAGCACCAGGTGGTTTATCAAGCTCACAACAAGCATGAAATTGATTCAATTCCTACGCTAAGTTCCCACTAATTCTCTAGGCTGAAATACATGGTCTAGTGGCCTTCACGCAGTCATAGGGAATACATTCATCATTCAAGGAGCACATGGCCTAGTTGTGCCTAGATTTGTGTATGATACTTTATCAATGACAACTTTACAAAAATTTCCTCTCCAATGTATGTGGGTGTCTAGGTATGAATGATTTATTCACCCCTTTTCCTACATTAATGTATCAATCCGGGTGCATATTATTTTCAAGGAAACATGCAAGGTATATGCAGGGGCAAGGTTATAATATGTCATCAACCAAGGGTTCGTGATTACCAATTCAAAAGATTGTTGAAAAGGAAATAGAAACTGAACTGCAGAACTTAAAAAGGTATTCATAGTGATCTAAACAATTTGCAACAACAATACACACATAACAAGGACACACATAGCAACTGATCAGAAGAGCGGGCCCAGCTCTCTGTTCAGGGCTGCGTTACTCACAACGAAATATAGATCAGTAAAAGGGTTGTATTTTATTAATCTGAAAAATGTTGTTACAATACAATGTAAGGTCTGGCTAACCCCTAATACAGGAATGACCCATATTTTATACAGTACAAAGGGGAATAGCATCTCTCCCCAAAACCTGGCAACTATATGCCAAAAGATATACATCAGTTCAACACAGCACTAGTGCCGAGAGAGCAAGAATGGGAATGATCCAAGACGAGTTGAGAACAATTGCAAATCAGTTATGTTGTTTCGTCGTGGTCGATCAACTGCTATGAATCACGGAATTGTTGCGATATGCCATGCGGTCAACACCTGCGTTCCATAATCTACGGTCATAACATATTTTAGTGGTTCACATAGGTAAAACCCTCATGAATCTACTTCATTAATCAAATTTCCCAAAAGACGATAAAAGGGGAATGACCTCATAGTTTTACATAGTAAATGTATGTGAATGAATGCAAAAAGGGATGAAAAGAGGAGTGGAAATGCAGGGAAAAGATAGGCCAATTTGGTGCCCAACATCTCCCCCCAACTAGCCTTATGCATGCCCTTGTGTAGATTCCATCTCTGCAGGTCTGGGTTGGATAGGCTATGTGCCTCATGAAGCTGGGTGAGATCGTATTCCTCAGCCATTTCTGTTCCTGGAACCTTAAACCCCTCTGAGAGAAGAACTTCCTTCCACCAATCATTTGGTACGTTCTATGCTAGGTGTAGTGCTCTATTGGTAACCAAATGACAGGGTACTAAAATTGAATTCCCATCCAATGGAACCCACATGTTTGGATGCATGCCACATAACTTGGCACTCTATTGAGTGTTCGTGAAAAATTTGGTGCTCCAAACTATTCTCTATTCCGGATAGATGTGGGTGACATCATCCACCTTTTCTGAAAACTATACAGGGCCTTAGCTTGAAACGTGACCAATTGTTTGACACAGAGATCAATGCACCACTTTTGTGTCCTCAGCATCCACTCCTTATTTCCCATAATTTATAAAAATGTAGTGTGCTTATTGTACATAGTCACTGATCTCTCGGGTTATCCTATTACCATAAAAGGCTTCTCAGATTGATTTGACTTGAACATATTAGAAGCCTTCTGCCAGCTTATTTGATTGAAAGTGTAAGAGGTGAGGGCCCTTAAATGAATGTCCCCCACATATGGAACTGGATTAAATTCTCTCTCAACACACAGGAGATACCCATTC
Source organism: Pinus tabuliformis (assembly GCA_031772625.1). NCBI lineage: Eukaryota > Viridiplantae > Streptophyta > Pinopsida > Pinales > Pinaceae > Pinus > Pinus tabuliformis. The sequence continues at coordinate 127,052,171 of CM062818.1, forward strand.
ATGTAAAGCTCACACATCAAATGCTGAGTTGGCACATCATGGGTTCTCAATATCTAGAGGAACTATACACTGTCCTCAATTTCGTGATTAATTTCTTTTGGATGCTTTCCAAATAGAATAAAAGAAAACATTCATGCAAAAATAAAGAATAACTGGAAGCAGGAGGGCAACATGCCATCACCTCCTGTGTTAAATGGAGCATTTGCTCTTTGTCGGTTTTCAACTCTGTCACTTGCTTTTCTAGCCGCTCCACCTTGAGTTGCTACTTTGTATGCCTCAATCGCATTATATAAATGCACTCCACATATTCGATGATAGTCGTGAATGCTCATTCTTGGGCTTTCTTCACTTTGTTCTGATATCCCGCCACGGTGGATTTCTAGGTTTGTACTTCAACCGTTAAAGAAAATTGATAGCCTTCAAACAAATACTCTATAGGGTCTGTTTGAGTGGCAACAGAGGTTAATGCCACTCCATCTACTTGTGTCCCTGATTTGGCCATCGTCGCTTTGGGCTTCTTAGCCCACTGCTTATATTTCTTCACCTGTTTCTTCAATAGGTGCATCTGCCTTCTCAGCCTCTTGACCTCTGTTTTGAGTCTCATTGTTTCTTTGAATTGTAGCTGATATTTATGCTTCATAGGTAGCCTTCATTGCTCACAAAATTCTACCCATTCTTGTTTGACCACCACCTCATCTAGTACTGCAGCCAGTTCGACAGGTGGTGGATTACTCGATGGAGTGTCCACAAGGTTAATCGACGAGGCTGCTTTGCTTGGTCTCTTTTCCTTGGGGGCAGCCGCTTCCTTATTGACTCCTGCCTCGACCTACTATGAAGCTATCTTGGTAGGTGGTGGGCTAACTTGATGGGTGTCCATCGGTGGTTTAGCCAAAATTTCCCCTCCAGGTTCCCTCGCTTCAAAAACACCTGCCTCTTCCTCTATTCTAGGCTCCTAGGAAAGGTCTCAATGCAGGTCTGTGGCCAACAAACCTGTGGCAGCTAGTTCCTTATTCGACTCATAAAAATTCAAAATCGGCGGAATGACAACATCCTCCTCCGTGTGTCGGGAAGAGTGAGACACCCTTGCCCAAATGGAGAAGAGGAAGATTGAAAGAATTTTCCTACCTGATCCATCTCGGCCCCAGTTGTGGCCTCGGGCTCTTTCCCTCTGTCTGCAACATCTCTGCTCTTGGTTGAAAACATTGCCTGTGCAATCTCCTATTCTGAGGTTGACGCTGGTTCTTGTGGAGCAGCGTTAGTGTCAACATCTAATTCCTTTGCAATCTCCACAGTCGGATAGGTTGATGGTGGTTCTTATGTAACATCACCTTCTATATCCCACAGTTCTTGAATAGACAATGCTGGCACTATTTATTCTAGCACAACATTAATAAAAATGGATTCTTGCATCATTACATCAATTCTGTCGATTATACCCATAGGCTCTCCTTCTGTTGGCCCCACGATTCTTTCAGCTTCAAGACCCTCTCGTTCTGGTTCATCTTCCTCCATTGGTTCTACAGTCGGGGGTGGTTCTTGTGGGACACCCCTAGCTACAATATTAACAAATTCCTCCACCTCAGCCTGATGTGCTCCCTTTTCTCTTATTACAATGCTCCTAATTTTCTCCACTAGCTCCATGGTCGAGGCTGGTTCTTGTGAGACAACCTTGGTCATGGTGCTGGTGACCCTTTCTATATTGGTCCCTTGCTGCAGCACTTCTTCTTCCATTGGTTCTGCAGTCAAGGCTGGCTCTTGTGGAGTAGCCTCGACTATCCTCTCTGGCTCACACTCCTGATTCTGTTCCAGCCCCTCCGGTTCCATCTCCATTTCCTCTAGTTCTTCTTGATCTATGTATTCATCCTTTGCTCTGGCTCCTTCCTCCATCACTTTCAGCTCTTCTTCTCTAGCAGCTCTAGTAGCTGCTATCCCTTCCTCTATAGAATCCTGAAATGTGTCCCATGGGATTTGAAGTCAATCGATTGCATGCATGACTAACAGCTAGACCAGCCCATGGTTGGTAATGACTGCCACCACTTGTCGCGAATGACAAGCAGAGTGCGCCATTAGCTGGAGACTTTTTCACAAGAAGAAAGGCATATTCAATGAGAGGGCTTCTGACTGTGGACACCAGAGGTGAGCCAACATTCTGAAATGATATTTAAACATAGTGGTATACCTCCCCTCGCAGGTTATGTATCTCACTACAAAACCTGTTACCTCACCCGATGGGTGTCATAATGAATTCTAGTTATACCCCTGGCCTTTCTGAATAACATTTTCTTCAGCTTGAAAAATGCTTCAGGGAAATCCGGAGGGAGGTTCTTCATGAAAACCATCTCTGCCCCTACTGGGGTAGCCCACTGACCTCTGTAATGGTTTCCTCTGTAACAAGGATTTCTATGCCCCGGACCCGAGAGCTCCCTTCTTCTAAATTGAGTGAAAATTCAATCACAATTGCCTCATTAAACCCCTGCAACCTGTCGAAATAGATGTTCCACCCTACATTTTCAAAAACCTTCCATACTTCCTGATTGTTTTGGACCATTAACATGTCCTCCAGCTCATGGCGCATAGCCAACCCACCCATCGTTGTAGGAATTGGATCAACACAATGGATATAGTCGGCTCGTAGGGGGAGAGTAACAACAACCCAATTGACGATGGCAATAATGTTAGCATGGTGGCTGTGGGGTAAAAGAATGGTAATAATGGCTGGTACACCTCAAAAAACATAGCAAATAATGTTAGGGTATGGCAATATAGGTGAATGATTATGGTGATTGAATACAGCATACTGGGGAAATGACAGATAAGGTATTTGGCGTACGATTTCAAATTCCAATGTGTCAGAATCATGATTACAAAATCGCACGATTTTTGGTTTCTGTTCACATTGGATTTGGTAATGATGTGACATGATTACGATTTTAGGTACACCATCGTTTATTTGTGACAGGACACCCCCAACATAAATGCGGCTGTCTGCAGCATATACTAGTCTCTTCTTTGGAATATTTTAATTAAATCTGTAAGAGTCAATGAAGGCATACCTAGAGACATACCTGGCGGCGGAGTAATAGAAAAAATAATTGGGGGAGTAATAGTAATGGCAAAGTAATAGCGCTGACGGAGTAACAGCACCGGTGGAGTAACAACACAGCAGGGTAACAGGAGCGACAGAGTAATAGCAATGGCGGAGTAACAACACCGATGGAGTAACAGCAACGATGAAGTAACAACAAATAAGGAGTAATAGCATCGATGGAGTAACAACAACAATGGAGTAACTGCACTGACAAAGTAACAACAATGATGGAGTAACAACATCAGCGGAGCAACAGCAACGGCGGAGTAACAACACCAGTGGAGTAATAGCAATGACGAAGTAACAACACTGATTGAGTAACAACAACGTCGGAGTAACAACACCGATGGAGTAATAGCAATGGTGGAGTAACAATAACCACTGTTACTTGGAAAATTTCTCAGTTTCTCCTTGTCATAATTCGGTTCTTAATCCTCACCATATATATATAGATAGGGCATAGGGAGTACTCTCTGCACCAACAACCATCAACCCAGATGTATCAGAAAGATGTATTATGAAGGCATCCTTAGAAGTTGGATGGTGTATAACTTCGGACGGTGTCCATTCACTAGGAAGGAAGTACGATTTTTATCTACTGTAACAAATCTAACTGTTCCATTGTCGAATACAACATCCACTTGATAGGGTCCCGTCCAACAAGTGTGAAGCTTTCCTTTAAAATCTTTGAACTGGGAGTCATAGAGCAATGCTCAGTCTGCTATATGAAACACCTTATTCTTGATAAATTTATCATGCCATTTCATTCTCTGTTGTTGGATAGCAGTGGTTCTCCAGATAGCTACTGAACAAATCTCATCTAACTCATTGAGTTGTTCCAGCCGGTGTTTCTGGGCCTCTGATATTTCTAATCCCACTTCCAAATCCGTTCTGAGTGTACAGATCTCGAATTCTATTGGAAACAAGGGGGATTTCCCATAGACTAGCTAAAATGGTGAAAGCCTAGTTGTATTCTGCCATGTCGTCCTATACGCCCAAAGAGCTTCTGGAAGTTTCTACGACCAATCCTAGTAATAAATTGGTATAGATTTTGTCAAGATATTTTCCAATACCTTGTTTATGCTTTCTACCTATCCACAGTTGTCACTCTGTTTTTAACCCCGTATTTCTGCATAAGCCTCTCTATCATGTGGGATGTGAATTGTGCTCCTCCATCTAAAACAGTTTCTCTCAGGGTACCATATCGGGCAAAAATCTCTTCAAAAAGGAAATCTGCTACCACCTGTTATATTGCTTTCTTAACCGCTCTGGCTTCCACCCACTTAGTCACATAATCAGTACAGACCAGGATGTGAACCTTTTCGTGAGAAGGTGGGTTAATGGGTCCAACGAAATCGATGGCCCACTTCTAAAAAGGTTCAAGGACTATCTGGGGCTGCAATGGCACTTCATCTGATTTCCCAGATTGTCCGATCTGTTGATAGTTGTCACATCTTCAGCCATAATCTCTAGCATTGCGAAAGATAGAAGGCCAGTAGTATCCCATTTGCAACACCTTGTCACCTATTCTTTTGTCTGCAAAATGTCCTCCATGAGGTCCACCATGGGTAGCCTTCAATATCTCATAGATATCACCCTCTGATACACAGCACCGAATCTATTGATCAACCCCTATATGAAAGAGGTATCCTACCATCCATGAATATTGGGTACTATGATGAATAATTTTATGTTGGTCCTTATATGACAAATGACGAGGGACCTTCCATGTAGCAAGATATTTAGCAATATCTGCATACCATGGAGTGTTACCAGAAATTGCAAAGAGATATTCATCTGGAAAGCTATCTTCGGTAGGTGTACCTTTGGAATTATTTTCTAACGTAGACAAAAAATCAGAAACCACATTATCCATCCCCGGTTTATCTACTACGGTAATGTCAAATTCGTGGAGTAGCAAAAGCCATCTTGTAATACGACCAGGAGTAATGGGTTTATTCATTAGATACCTGATGGTTGTATGATTAGTGTGTACAAAGGTGGGGTAACTAGTGATATAGTGTCAGAACTTGTTGATGGCATAGATGATAGCAAGGAATTCCTTTTCAGTCACTGTGTAGTTTAACTTAGTAGGAGCTAAGTTCTTACTAACATAGTAAACTTCATATGGTATCTTATCCACTTGTTACCGCAAAACTGCCCCAACTGCTGTCTGGGAAGCATCAGCATGAATATGGAATGGTAATTCCTAGTTTGGCCCTCCAAGGATCAGAGCACTACAGACCAGTTCCTTGATCTTCACAAGGGCTGCATCACAGTCATCTGACCACACAAAGTCTGCATCTTTTGTCAGTAATTGAAAAAACATATGTGTAGTTTTAGCAAAATTTTCTATAAAGCGCGTGTAATAACCAGCACAACCAATAAATTTACATACCTGAGTGGGTGTTTTGGGTATTGGAAAATGTTGTATTACCTTTGTCTTAGCTAGATCCATCTGGATTCCTGCAGCCAAAAGCAAGTGGCCCAGGACTATTCCTTCATTCATCACCATATGGCATCTTTTCGTACTTAAAGAGACATGCATCTGCTTGCATCTTTCAAGAACTTTTTCTAGCTTCCCCACTTCTTCTTCGAATGAATCTCCATATGCCGTGAAATTGTCCATATAAATCTCAACACTATCATCCATCAGATCAGAGAAAATCTCTAAAATTTCCCTTTGGAATGTTGTAGGTGCATTATAGAGACCAAATGGGAGGACCTCGTATGTGAACGTTCCCCAAGGGCATGTTAAAGTGGTCTTATCCTGATCTTTAGGAGCTATCTGGATCTAGTTGTACCCGCTAAATCCCTCCAGCAAGGAGAAAATCTTCTTCCCAACCAATGTATCTAAGACTCAGTCAATGAATGGTAATGGAAAATGGTGTTTCTAAGTTTCCTTATTTAATTCTTTATAGTCCACACATATTCGCCATTTACCATTTTTCTTAGGGACCAGTACCAATGGGGAAACCAATGGATGTCTGAAATAGGGTAGATAAATCCCAAGTCCAATAGCTTTTGGAGCTCTTCCTTAACAATGTTTTTCAGAGAAGGGTTCATTCTTCTCTGGGGTTGCCTCACAAGACGACAATCCTCCTTAATGTATATGTGATTGGTGCATAGATTAGAAAGAAACCCTTTCATATTTGAGTAGTCCCAAGTGAAGGCTTCTTTGTGTTTCTCAATAACATCCAAGAGTTGTTTCTTCTGGGACTCTGACAAATCTAGATTGATATTCAGGGCCTTTCCTGGTTCTATTTCCACGGAAATAATGTCATGGGGCGCAGTTGTAGGTAGCTCATCAAATCCATCTGTTGTTCCAATACTTTCCTGAGTCTCACAGCTCAAGACGGACTCTAGGATTTGATGATTTAAATATGAAACATAATAGGGATCGCTGATAAAGGTAGTAATTATGTCATCTTTTATTTCGATCTTCAGCTGGAGGGCCCGTCCAATAGTAAGGACTAGTCTTAACTCCTCATTTTCGGATTCAAACTCTTTCCCGGATAAATATTTCTTGCAGCCTGTTGATTTTGCTGATGAGTTAGGTTCTGTGGGAGGATATAATACTAGATTCTTAGTGTTTTGTCCATTTGAAAGGATCATATGTCTAGACCGACACCCAATATAAGCATATGCGGTTGCCAGCCACGGTCTTCCCAGAATTAGGGGATAGCCTCTAGCTCGAGATTGCGTTTGGAGTACTAGGAAGTCCATAGGGTAGTGACATGAATCAACTGAAATTGTGATTTATTCTAACTTCCCTACCAGTTTCACTGTAGATCGATCTGCCAGTTTTAACACTGTAGGTGTGTGTTTCAAGTTTCGAAGACCTAATGCACGCATAGTTTCAGTAGTGATGACATTTATGGTAGCACCCAAATCTACCAGTACATTTGGAATTTCTACCCCATTAATTTTCACGGTTAAAATTGGGTTCCTGGGATCCCCATACTTTATAGGCATGGACCTTCCCATCATGAAATCTAATAGCTTCCCCATTACGTGAATTGTGAGCAGGTCTCTTGATTTCTTTTTAGGCTTCTTAGAACAATATTCCCTAAGAGTGCATATATAGGTATGTCCCTCATAACTTGCAATAAGAGATCTTAACAAATAAATTCTATAACACCCCTAACAGGTCAAACTTAGCTTGAGGGGTTGGTTTACTCTAAGCCAACCTTTCTAGATAGGGCAGTTTAGCTTGGTGTTTTTGAGTAACTGGCGGTTGAGGAGGTGTACGATTTTTGTTGACTTGGTTTGATTCCTCTTCAACCATTTCTAGTTCCTTTTCCTCACTGTCAATTTGTTCAATGATAACTGGTGAGGGTTGAGCATCTACTATCCGCCTAGATCGTAAATTCATCTCATAGAATTCTGCAGTAGAGATGCTGTATGAAGGTAGGTTGAGGGTGTCAGCTTGTTGAGCCCCTTTATTGTTAGGATTCGGATTGGGTTGGATGGGAAGTTGAGGAAGAACAGTTTGATTACTAGGAGGCACATTAGAGGGTAATTGAAGTTTCTATTGTGGCATTAACTAGGGAAACTTACCAGGAGGAGAAGGTCCCTGGCGGTTCGGAGCCCACGAGGAACATGAACTAGCTTGAGGAGCCCACTGCTGCCAATGTGGGAACTGGTATTGGGGCCACATGGGCAGATAAGGCATGGACTGGGGACCCATATTAAAATTGCTAAAATATTGAGATGGATCTGGAAACATACCTTGATTTCCCATTGACGGTCGAGGTTTCCATGGATTTTTAGGTCCCATAAAGTACAACTGCTCCATATATTCACCTGTCCCTTGAAAAACCATTTTTAGTCCTAGCAAGGATGGGGATGAACTTGCCACATGATTCAACTCACATATTGCACACTCCTCTACAGAGTTTAATGTACATTCCCTTTGTGGGTGTTTCTTCTTGCATGTTGGGCAAAATACAGCCATATTTCTTTCGCATTCTAGCCATTTCTACTTTACCTGCAGCGTGTTTATTTGTTCCAACATGGTACTCAGGATATCAGTTGTTAGGTTGTCTAACAGATTCCCAATTTCTGCTTTTGTAACACCTCCACTAGATACTTTTGTTGATCGAATCCCTTGTTTATTCCTTGCAACTCCCCTTGAGCACTGGATGCACAACTCGCAAATGGTGTCAAAGTTCTCCTTTGATATATATCCCTTTCCGACTATATTTAACATTTCCAAAGAGTCCTCTCAAAAGGCCCAGAGAAGGATAATCTTCAAAATGTCCTTATCCAGGTCAGAGTGACCTAATCTCTGTAATGTGTATTTAAAGCGTTCCTCATAGTCTTCCATATTTTTGTCCTCTTTCTGTGTAATTTTGAAAATTTCTTCTTTAATATCTCGTGATTTACAGTAGTCTTGGTACTTCTCCAAGAAAGTAGTTCTCATCTCCTCCCACGTGGTGATAGACCTTCCCCCAAGACCCATAAACCACCGCAGGGCTGTCCCTTTTAGCGTAGCAGGGAATATTTTCAATTTCTGAGCATCCATTATATAATCATATCCTCGACACAAAATGTCAAATTCAAACAAAAACATTTTGGGGTCTTCTGATGTAAGCCCATGGAAATTGGGTAAAGCTTTTAAAGGAATGGGCTTTGTTGGTGCACCAGTCCCAAGATACCCAATTGGGAAGTCAATAGTAGAGGTTGTAGGTGCCATGAATATCCTCCAATACTCACTATGGATTTCAGAAGGCTCTGCCAGAAGGGCTTTTATCACAGGGATTTGAGTTGCCTTAACTATGCTCACACTTCCTCCCTATCATAGTGGCTTGACCCTTCAGATCTCCTCTCTGCAACTTCTTCTTCGCTACTGGGATGGACTGTTCCCTCGGATGCTTTACTTGTAACTTCTTCTTCTTCTATTACGAGCAATGGTACCCCTTTATCAAGCGTATTGTTTCTTGTCTCTTCAGCTGCTGGAAGGGCCTATTGTATCGAATCAGCAGGGGGTGTTGTGGACATCACTAGTTGATTTATAGATTGTCCCTTAGATCTTGTCCATGCACCTGGCCTCACGGCTAAATAGGAAGACACCTATAATTTAGCCTTTGCAATGATTTGCTAGATATAAGTATTCCTTCCCAAATCCTATCCTCCCTTCTTTGGGGCTCTCCCTCTGCCCCTTTTATTTGGCTCTCTGTTCATACAAGTTGGTGTGATGAAAGAAGTTGCTACCAAACCACAGTGCTTAAGAATGGTATTTTGATGCCCCGAGACAGGAAACCTAATCATGAAATATAACACACATGAGAAAACCTAACACTTCAAGACCTGAAGTAGGGTGTCAGAGGACCCCTCCCTCCCCATGGTGAAGATTGGGTTTCTCATAACCAAAACAACAAAAATTCTAGGGAAATCTAAGCTCAGGGCCTGGAGCAGGGCGTTGAAGGATGCCTCCCTCCCCAAGGAAAGAGATCATACCTAATTAAAATAGGAAAACAATAAAAGCACAAAACAAATGAAATACCTACGCTCAGGACCTGGAGTAGAATGAGAAAGCTTGTTCTCTCCCCAAGAAGAGAGATTCACCCTTTGGTTGATACAGATCATGTCTTGCACTTTTTTAGCTCCTCGACAATGACGCCAAAATGTTGGTGTCCAAGTATGAATGATTTATTCACCCCTTTTCCTACATTATTGTATCAATCCAGGTGTGTATTATTTTCAAGGCAACACACAACGTATATGTAGGGGAAAGTTTACAATCTTTCATCGAGTAAGGGTTCATGATTACCAAATCAAAACATTGTTGAAACATAAATAGAAATTCAACTGCAGAACTTAAAAAGGTATTCATAGTGATCTAAAGAATCAGCAACAACAATCAAGACATAGAAACAGCAATGAAAAATACACACATAACAAGGAAACACGTAGCACCTGATCAGAAGAGCGGGCCCTGCTCTCTAATTAGGGCTGTGTTACTCACAGCAAAAGATAGATTAGCAAAAGGGTTGAATTTTATTAATCTGAACAATGTTGTTACAATACAATGTAAGTTCTGGCTAACCCCTGATACATGAATTACCCGTATTTTATACAGTACAAAGGGGAATAAGATCTCTCCCCAAAACCTGGCAACTATATTTCCAAAGATATACTTCAGTTCAACATAGAACTAGTGCCGAGAGAGCAAGAACAAAAATGATCCAAAACGGGTTGAGAACAGCTGCAAATCAGTTATGTTGTTTCGTTGTGGTTGATCAACTATTGTGAATCGTGGAACTACTGTGATATGCCGTGCAGTCAACACCTGTGCTCCATAATCTACGGTCATAACATGTTTTAGTGGTTCGCATAGGTAAAACCCTCATGACTCTACTTCATTAATTAAATATCCCAAGAGATGATAAAAGGGGAATTACCTCATAGTTCTACATAGTAAATGTATGTGAATGAATACAAAAAGGGATGAAAAGAGGAGTGAAAATGCAGGGAAAATATAGGCCAATTTGGTGCCCAATAATGTATTCCCCCAGAGCTCCCATGTTCCACAACCTTTGGAACTCTGCATGCTTTCTGCTCAACAAGGTTCCATGTTAATGGTTTTATGTCCCTTCCATAAACTTTGACCACTCTCTTCTCTCCACGCCTCGTCTCCTTGTCTGATCATATTTTATTTTCCTTTGAGGTTGTTATCCTATATCAACCATGTTCCACAATGAAGGGGGACAATATGGGTGGTGTCCTTTTCCCATTATTCTCATTCCAAGTTCATTGTCTGCCAGTGTAGGACATTCCTTGGTTTAGGTGGTGGTTAAGGAAATTTATTGAGGTTGGTATGGCATGCTTAAGACAATCCATAAGTAACAAAAAAATCATGCAACACATACTTCATTAGGCACAAAACCTCCTTCCATAGGCCTTCCCTTCAGAACATTGGATCTGCCCCTCCCCCTCCCCTAGCGAGTCATCAATTTATTTCCACATAGATTTACATACATCTATAATTGACGAAGTTGTTTTTATACACATGGGGTGTTATGAAAAATGGTTTTTACAAATATCAAGAATGTAGTTATTATTAATAACTTTTGTGCTAAAGGTTGGGTGTATGAAGGTGGTTTATAAAAAGTGATTGTGAAAATTTAAACAACACTTCTACATTTTTTCCAAAACATAGACATATTATGTTTGAGTAGGATAGTTGATAATGTTGAACAAATAACATGCATACCATTTTAGTTTCTATGACAATAACAAACCAAAATATATTAATAATGTACATGCATTTTTGTTTCACAAAATAATTTCCTTGTTTTTCAGAGTGAAAAACTAACACATGTTGTTTAGAAAACTTATTAGTGGATTTCAATAATTGTATGGTGGAAATTCTATGCACATATCACCTTGTACAATATGGTGAGAATAAAAATGTTTAGGTATCCCTTTGATTATTTTATATTGTTGAAATATATTATTTTTGGGCCTTATAATTAGTCTTGATGCCCTTGTCTTTACGTAGGGGTTTTTGTGCTCAGTTTCATGGTTGACCTTTTTGATGATTTCTATTTCCCATTTGTGTCCCTAGGAATCTAATTAAATTGAATAATTTTTGTGATAAATATTTCCCATACCATAACATAATAATCACATACCTGTAGCATCCCTTCTTGGTCAGATAGCCTTGATGACACTTAGAGAGGGTGATTTTGATATAATGATATAATATTATGCATGAGAAACTTATGTACATGCTTTTATTCTATAGACCTGGTTTTGGTCACCTAGTTGTTTGCTTAGGATAATATCTATGGTTGTGTGTATAAGAATTGATTTTGGTTAAGAACATATTATCGATGTTTTCTCTTTTGGTATCTTATTTTGGCAACATCTGTATGAAATGGATGTTGATTTAGGATTGAGACGCAGAGATCTATGGATGATCATGGCTATGTGGAACATATGGTTAATTATGATTTATGGATGATACATGGTTTACATGATTATATATGTTTAATCTTCTAATGCGCAAGATGTGGCAGGTACATAGTTATTTGCAAACAAGGATGCTCAAATTATAAATGACTGTGGAGGTCATGATACATGATTATTATGATGTTATATGCTTAATCTTGTATTGAGCAGGATGTGATATCGAATGTGGTTATTTTCAAACAAGGATATTCAAATTTTAAATGGTTGTAGAAGTCATTTCTCTAGAACCAAAATGGTTGTGGAAGTCATGCACAATATTTGGAAAAATGTGAATAAGTTAATTAAGAAATTCATTTATTCCTTTGATCTATGAGATTTTGATGTGTGCAGGTCTTGGAACAAGGCCTTACCAACGATCCATCAGATGGTTATGAGCTCACAATCAGTAACTTAAGGTGAAGCGTGGAGTTTCAAAGCAGAGTAGATGAGAAGCCATGGAAATTAGGCCACAGAGTCCTAAATCCATGAAAGATAAAGACGTGAAGTCTTGTATCTATAATAAAAAATTTAGGCGCAGAGTCCTGAATAATTAAAAAGATCAAGGTGTGGAATCTTGGATCTTTAGAGTAGATCAGGGCGCAGATTCCTCAATCTACTAAGACATGAAGATGCATGCAATAGGGGTATGGAATCCCTATTCTCTGGAAGAAAAATACCACTCATGGGAAGCTCAGGGATGAATTTCCTTAATAAGGCCTCTTTTCTAACAATCCTATAGTGACTTTCTAAAAATAGAAAGTCATGTCTGGCATCTCAAGCATGACTTTCCAAAAATAGTAGATCACCTTACATAAATTGGAAATCAAGTATAGTTGAAGGAAAATCACTTAACTTATCATTAATCAATCCTAATCGTTCAATCTCGAATTAATGCTCAATATTATTATTATTATTATTATTATTATTATTATTATTATCATCATCTTTTGTGAGACTGTGATATTATTATTAAAAGATAATTACAAGTCACCTTCATCTCCTCAATCACTTCACACCTCTATCCTTGATGACTCTCATGGCTCTATGTAAATATCTCTCTTTTAATAATACATTACACTCTATTTTATTCACTCATCAAAGAATGGCATATTCCTCTTCAACTCATTAAATAAATGTCATAAAAGATTCCTCTTACACTCTCTTTAATGCATAAGTTAAAATATCCTTAACTAAGTCATGCATACCTCTCCTTAATGGCACGAGTTACACTCCTCTAAATGGAATACAATGCATGCATATTTCTCCTCCTTTTTGACAAGAATTTATTGCTCCTATATATGTGTCTCATGATTCTCACTTAGGGGGAGGGAGATGCATTGTGATACCAAGAGTTGGAGAGATTTGAAAAATATAATGAGAGTGAGAGACCTAGAGAGTAGCCAATTTCTTTCGAAATGATTTTGAAATTCCTAATCTAAATTACTATGTAGCTCTACCTAGTGGAGCTGACCATGAGTGGTGTTGGGAGGAACTGAAACTTATCTTCCTTAGCTTGCCTTGGATATCTCTACTGCTATATTTTTGTACTATTTGTGAGCTCTTATAGCTCGGGGGTTCCAGGGGGAGAAGTTCTCCCTGGATATGGTTGGGAGGAAAACCGAATGGTTCAAAATGAGTCTGTAAGGATATTGGAGCAAGAGAACAATCTCATTGGAGCTGGAGCATATTCCCATCTTTTTGGAAATGTATCAATACACTACCAGGTATGTTCATAAGAATTCTTGAAATTTTAGTTGATTATTAATTTAAAAGTGTTTTAGAACTTTAAATTCATTGGAAATTGCTACTTCTGAATGTTTATGAGGTATTTACAGATTTTTTTATGAGCTACCCAATAATGAATGGCAATTGTAGTTGAGAATGTACATGCAAGGGGATTAAAAGAATAGTGTGTTGCCAAAGTTTTAAGTTATTTTTATAATGAATTTTTGTCCATTTCAGGTTTCCATGAGTTGACTACAATACAATATTATCATAAATTTGAGTTTTTCTTTTTCTCCATGTATAGCTGTAGATGAAGTTTGTACACTAAGTGTTTAGCAAAGTGATAAATGAGATATTAGGAATGTTTTTGTTGTTGTTGTTTTAATAAATCGCATCTCTGGAATGTTCTATTACTTTTATGCTCAACATCGGGGGTTATCCATGCTATTTAGCCATTTAACTCCCAATTTGATTCCAAAAAATTACTTTGCAAAACCTAGATCAAAAATCTCGATTATTTTACAGATTGTTGTTGTCAATTATATGCAATTGTTTTCAAGTTTTTGATGAAAAACTAAAATTGTTTAGTCCCTATTTTAAGATGCCAAAATTTGAAGTTTAAATTTCTAAATTTTATGAGTTGAATAGGTTGAAGAAGAATCTCAAATTCATTGTTGCCAAGTGTTTGGCAAAATGCCTTAATGGTTGTAGATTGCATGCTTGCAAAGTGTTTGTCAAAATGCCTCAATGGTTGTAGATTGCATGTTTGGAAACTGTTTGTGAAAAGACATGAATGGCTACAGTTTTTGTGCATATAAAGTGTTAGAGTAAAAGTCCTACTTACCGTCATGAAAAGTGTTCCTCAAAAGACTTAGATGGCTATTGTTTTTGTGCATATAAATTGTTAGAGTAAAAGTCCTACTTACCGTAGTTTTTATGTACTAGAAATTTATGAATAGACTATTTGATGGATGTAGCTTCTTATGTCTGCAAGTTTTTGGTATGAACATGAAAATTAATTTAATAATTTGTTGAAGTGTGAATAGAGAATAGGGTTGTTGTTACTTTTATTACCTATATCTTTCATTAAAAAAGAGGGGGTGGTTGGAAACAATTTTATAGTGACTTTCTGTAGGATTTTGTGCAAGTGAGCATAACAAGTTTTGTCTGAGTTGCATTTGTTCATGGGTGCATTCTTGGGCTTCAATGACTGTAGAAAACAACTACTTGTGCCCAATTTATGATGTTCCATTGTTTTACATGACAGTTTTTGAAGAATAACATGCTTATGAATTAGTAACAATAGTTGCTTTTGTTTCAACATTCATTATATAATTCTCAAGATTGCAACATTGCCTTAATAATTGGGATTGGGCATTTTAATTGATGAATTTGAAAATGTGGTTGGGTCAATATATTTTGTGATTCTATTTCATAAACATATCATATTTATCATATTTATTGATGAAGAGAGACATATTCTTCCCTCAGTTACCTTTCTATAGGAAGGTTAATGCTCATACACTTCTATGTGATTTTTGTAAAAAAAGTATAATACTTTTGTGTTTATGATATCAAGAGTCAATAAATGAAGCCTATTTAGCATTATCTAGGAAATCAAATAGGTTGATCTAGCTTAATGTTTGCACATGGAATTATGGTAGAATTTAGTTCCACTCTCACTTAGAGCTCATATATAAGTATGAAAAGAGAACATGTTATTATCTTTTAAACTTGAGAGGAAATGTGTTTTGGAATTAGTCTTAAGGGAAAGTTATCCTTGACTTATTATGCTATATTCTTACATTGAAATAGTTGAAGGAACATGATTACATGATAGCTAAGTTAGTCATATTATGAGTAAAACAAAAATAAAATAAAAATAAAAATTGAGTAATAGTATTCAATTTTACCTTTACTTATCTATACTATTGATGGTTGGTAAGGTGGGACCTTACAATACCTCACCAATATGTGAATATATGCATTGATATTAAGTGATTTTGCAATAGTTAAATATTCATGTTCCTTTTCGGGTTGGGAAGTTGTATGGGGTATTTACTCCAAAAATGTCACCCAAGTATTGTACAAGCTCCAACCATGTATCTTAGCATTTTCAAAGACCAAAGATCATGTACAAGCAAACGAAAGTCATTCAAGATACTTAAATTCTAGTGGTGAGACTAACAATACCTCTATTTTATTAACACGGAAACACAACATTGGATATTTGATCAATGTTGATGTATCCATGTATTCATTTCAACCACAAATAGTGTTCTAAGTGCATAGATAATTTTCTGAAGATCATGAGCACCACCCCAAATTCAGTAGGTGTAATTCTTGAGTGTTCATAATTAGTTAACCTCTCCACTTAATTTTTTCACTACCATAGCAATAAATCATTTACTAATATTTGATCACTTTTCGTAACAACCCTTCATTGATTTTCTATGTAAATAAAAATAAGATGAAGATCATGGGACATGTATTCCAAGATGAATGTTGCGAAAAACATACTGATGGGTTATCATTAGTGATTAATTAATGGATATGGAATTTGGCAAAGGAAAAGTGGCATTAATTGAGATTTATTTATGAAATAAACAAAAATATGAGAAAAGGATTGTGAAGAGACACATATTTTCATGAGAGGGAAATTCAAGGAAAAATGAAGAAAATAGAGGCCTCAATAATAAAAAGCCTTCTGAGGATTAGTTCACAACATTTTCGTAGTTTTAGCTTTGGAGCTCTCTTTCATTCTTTCATTCTCTACTACTCTTGCACACTTATAGTATTCTTGGAGCATTCATGGAGCACTTTAGTATACATTGGATTTCGAGAAAGAAGGCAAAGGAAGGAAGGATAACACAAGGGAAGCTTTGAATCAGAAACTAGAACTAGATTTATTTATAGGTAAGAGGGCGCATGTTTGTTTTGCTTACTAATTTGTGGATGCATGGTATATGCATGTGATTTTCGGGTTATGTTTTGTCATTGGCATGACGATTTTCCTTGATTGATAGTGGTTTTATCCTTTCCTTGCCATTTCCTAGATAGCCATGGCGCTGTGTGATTTTCCACTTGATTGTTTTCTGATTGGTTCTCATAATTCCTTATGGATTTGGGTTGGAACAAATGCTCTGGAAGCCATGGAAAAACTTGGGTTGAGTTACTAGTCATAGAGAACAGGCTCGGACAAATTCTCTGAAGCCCTTGGTGAGTTGAGTTACTTGTTCTTGGAGAGGGCTTGGGAAAAAAAATCTAGAGCCCTAGAATGTTGTGGGTTTAGTTAATTGTCGTTGGAGATGGGTTGGACAAATTCTATAGAACCCTGGAAGGATGTGGGTTGAGTTACTAGTTCTTGGAGCCCTGGATAACTTGGGTAGAGACTGATCTGGTTTGTGTTAGTGATGTCTTACCATATAGGTGGAATCACTAGTTGAGGGTTGAGGTGGTTCACCTCCAGAATCCTTGGTTGGCTTTTTCTAGGTCTATTCCACGAGATCACACATTCATTCTTGGAATATTACATAGGGGTGATTGGATGAAAGAGAGATTTGTTTTAGCCCAATCTATGATTGGGTGGTATGTGGAAGCCCCTGAATTGCTTTGTATTTTCATATATTAATAAGAGATATTATATTATTGTGATTCATGTATATTTGTAGTGATTAAGTTAGTGATATTATGGCTGAGTCACCATGGTTCCTATGTTGGTTATTTTTTGGTTACATGATGTACATTATTTATGGATCTTGTCATGAAGATTTTAGCTATTGATTGGGTGATGAATGTATGAACTAATAAGTGTTGTTGCATCTATGTGCAGAGGGAACATGGCCTTCTTAGTGATTCTCATATGAATATTAAACTATTATGATCAGATATGCATTCATGCCTTGTAGCTTACGTGTTTTCCATGTGTTTGACGAAATATCTAGAATGTTTTGGCTAGTTTGGGTCAGGCTTTTTGTTTGAGTTTGAATGTTTAGCCATATTGTCATGTCATGTATGATTCTAGAAAGTCTCAAGAAATTATGAGGAATGGTCTGGAGGTTGACCTCGAATTTTTTCATAGATCTAGGGACCGCAATCTCTGAAATGGGTCACAATTGCATGGATGCATTGTTGTGCATGAGGTTGGAGGAATATACCACACCTAGGCATTGTCATGCATGCAGTTGGGAGTCAGGTTCAATGAGAAAGAACCCCATATTAGGGTTTGGTCACCTCGGGGCAGTGCTTTGGCCCTGAGGGATGTTGTGAGTTGCTAGTTGTGGTTAGTTGTAGGCCCCACTTCCTTAAGTAGAGCTTGGAGGTCAGGTCATTCCATAGTAACTCTTGAACTCATGTTTACCCTAGTAGGTCAGTGAAATTGGGTAAATGTGGGAAGAGGTGGTTATGTATTGGTATTAGAGTGAGGTTGCAGCACTGGACCTTGGGGTAGATGTGATTGTTATATATGCATGTCTGATTCTTTATGTGTATGTCATGCATGCATGTTGGTTATTTCTTGTGATTGTCATTGTTGCAGTTGTGTCATCATATAGAGGTTTATGATGTTGGTATGTTATGATGATTAATATGCTAATGTTATATATATATATATATATATATATATATATATATATATATATATATATATATATATATACACATATATATATATACACATATATATATACATATATATATATATCTATACATATATATATGTATATGTATATATATGTATATATATATATAGATATATATATATATATATATATAGATATATATCTATATATATATATATATATATATCTATATATATTATATATATATATATATATATATATATGTATATGTATATATGTATGTATGTATATGTATATATATGTATATGTATATGTATATGTTTTGTGCTAATCTAGATTGACTGTGTAGAAGAGATAACCTCCCTTGAACTTCCTTGAGGTATGTTGGATTGTGTTTATATTTAGTTTATCTAACATGGTATGTTTGCAAGAAGTAGAATATTAGAGATGAAAATAAAAATGGTGGATTATAGTTCATGTGACTCTCCTTAAGTCGGGTGAGAAAGGGCTTCATCAATCAGGCAGGAGATATGGTTAGTCGAGATATCGAGATCGGAACCAGCTAATGAGAGATATTCTATACGGCCAGCTCGCCCTGCTATCCATTCTTTTATTTGTTGGCCACCCTACTAGATCATATGTGCAAAACAAATATGAGTACTCCCCTAAAATAAAAAACACATCGAGAAATTTGAAGGAAGAGATCAGAAGTTGCAAGTCAGATAGTGACAAGAACATTCAGTCACAGGAAAGACTTGCCAGAGCACAGGAAAAAAAAAGCAGAGGTCAATGTAATGATTCTTCAGAGTTTATGAGATTTGTAGACACATGGATAGCCACAAATGATTTATTGATAGGAAGAAAGGACTAATGGGGCATATGGTAGTAAGTCTCCTAGAGGGAACATGTAACAGAAATATGACATAGTCAGATGGATGGACATACCTGACTACAGAGGTAGTGGTTATGGATTCTATTCTAATTCTAGATTAGAGAGACAACATGTTCATAATAATTATCATCCTTATAGGAAGAATGTGAAGCAGTACTTCCCAGATGAGTTTAAGAAATCCAAGCCTCCTACATTCGATGGAGAGTTGAAGAAATTGGAAGATGTAGTAGCATGGTTTCTTGGCATGAAAAAGTTCTGTGAATTGCATGACTATACAAATAATATGAAAGTGAGGATATCCATTTTCATTCTTAAAGGAAAAGTGGACATCTAGTGGGAATATGTGAAGCACGTCACAAGAATCATTATAGATGAGTTGAGGTGGGATGAGTTCAAAACACTCTTAAAAATGTAGTATTTTTTAGAAATATACTATGACAGTAAGGATAAAGAGTTCTACAATTTGAAGATGGTATGTATTACATATGAAGAGTATACAACCAAGTCCTTAGAGTTATTAAGGTATGTACCATATCTTAAAGGATGAGAAGACAAAATTTCAGAGAATCATTAGTGTATTTCCATTAGCATTTAAGGATTGGATTGAGTATGATGAGCCTTATCCACTCGAGAAAGTAATTGGAAAGTTGAAGCATTGTTATGAGGAGTTTAAGCATAAGTGTTACATGGAATTTTCATTTATGCATAAACACATTTTACCTAAGTGGATGGCTACACCTAGAACAACAGAAAGAAAGTTGTTTAACCTTTTCTTAAAGAAGATAGATGAGAAGGAGGAACCTACTTGTTGCCTTTCACTTCCTTGATCTCTTTTGAATCGCTCCTATCACTCCCACTTGAACTAAATTGTTAGGTCCCTATACTACTAGTGTAACTCCTTATTGTTATTAGTAGAACCCCCTTATTATATTTTTGTGCCCATGTAGTCCCCATATTATTATTATTATGCCCCATAGAAGCCCACTATTGTTTTATTGTTCCCTTACATTATTATTGTTATGTCGGCCATGATTATATTATGACCCCTTAGACTCCTATATATAGAAAGGTGGTCTTGTCGTTTGTATCATCCAAGAGTTGTTCATTTGTGTAATGTAAAGGAGTTTTCCCCCTTGAAGAGGCTTATTTATAAGACTTTCATCTATCTTTTCTATATTTTTGTGAGCTAGTTTCATCTCATTTGGTATCAGAGCTTTGGATTTTAGGGTTTCACTGCTCCAAATAGGTCATCATGGCATTTACGCTATAACTTTCTTTCGGTGACATTTCAGAAGATAAAAACAAAACACCCATTTTAGATGAAATCTCTCTGAACTTCGTGTCCTAATTTTAGATCTTGCCTCACTAGATTTTCGGATATATGATCTTAGTAAGTTAGGGTTTTTGCAAGCTCCAAAATTTCATCTAAAATAGGTCATCGTGGAATTTTCGCTATAACTCTTTCACTAAGAAGTTTAAGAAGGTAATAAAGAAACCCATTTGAGAAGAGATCGGTCTGAACCTTGGCTCCAAATTTCAGATCCTTTCTCACAATATTTTTGGAGATATAATCTGAAAAATTTAGGGTTTTTACAAACCCCCGAATTACATTCCAAATAGGTCACCTTGGGAAAATCATCATAACTTTGGCTCTAAGCATTGGATTGAATTTTCGTAAGAAGTTACAGAAAGAGGATGGACTGTAGCTTTTTGGGTATCATTTTTGGAGCCTAAGGTTGAAACAGTGACCTACGACATATCGTACAATTTCGCTCTACTGAACTAGTCTACACTCAGGTCATCATGGGAGATTTGGCATAAACCTTCACTGAAGAATCAAATCTTGATCAGACTTATAGGGTTAGAAAGAGGAATCAAAGGGCTATGACAGACCAAAATTTTAGAACTTAAAGATCTGCAACTATAGAGCTACAGTCGTTTCAAGATCGAGCTCCTAAAATCAAGAAAAAGCTAGATGAGGAAGTTTGATGGCAAGGATCCAGTAAACTGGATACTACAAATGGAGAAATATTTTGATCTACATGGTGTACCACTATTACAAAAGCTATGTATTGAATCTAATTATTTAGAAGCAAAACAATTTTTATGGTATAAAGGGCTTTGTTCTCGTAAACCACTTGTCATGTGGTCAATTTTCACGGAGGAAATGATAGCACATTATGAGGATACAAAGAGAAACACCTTCTTTAGCCAATTGATAAATCTCAAACAAAAGGGTTCAATGGTAAAGCACATTGAGGACTTCCAGAAATTGAATAGAAGGGTAAATGATATTATAGAGAAGAAAATGGTTGATGTATTCATAGGGACTTTAAAGGATAACATTCAACACGAGGTTTGTCTTTGGGAACCTGATTCATTGGAGAAGGCATTCAGGTGGGCAAGAAAAATTGAAAGTGAAATTGTGGAAACAAGGAATCCCACCACTCACGACTATAATTATGGAAGTGTTTTTTCTCCTATCCTTCCACAACCTACAAGGTTTACACCACAACAATTGGAAGAAAAAAGAGAAAAAGGGCTTTGTTACAATTGTGATAGCAAATACACTAAAGGTCATAGTGTGCTGAGAAGAAATTATTTTACATATATTATGAAGAGGAGGAAGAAAAGGATAAATAAGCATCAAAAGAAGAGTATATACACCATGAACGCACCCCAGAGAAAGAATAAATGAATTCGACCATATCTTGTAAAGCTTTGGAAAGAATTACCACTCCTCAAACTCTCAAGATAGAAGGACATATCAAGAAGAAAAAGGTTCAAGAAGTGAAAGATCACATCGAGAAAGAAGAAATGAATCCGACCATATCTTGTAAAGCTTTGGAAAGAATTACCACTCCTCAAACTCTCAAGATAGAAGGAAATATCAAGAAGAAAAACGTTCAAGAAGTGAAAGATCACATCGAGAAAGAAGAAAAGAATCCGACCATATCTTGTAATGCATTAGAAGAAATTACCACTCCTCAAACTATCAAGATAAAAGGACATATCAAGAAGAAAAAGTTAATAGTGTTGATTGATTCAGGCAATAGCCATAATTTTATTCATTGTAAGATAGCCAAGGAATTGAATTGATTCCTATATCTAGCACCAGAGTGTCAACTGATGGTTGCAAGTGGAGGAACCCTAAATTGCTCTGGAAAGTGCCATAATATCAAACTATCGATGGGAGAATATGTATTGAATATCCCAATGCTTTCCATTCCAATGGGTGGTGTTGATGTTTTACTAGGCGTCCAATGGATACAATCTTCGGGTACGATAGCTTTTAATTTTCAAGAACTTTTGTTGAATTTTTTTTGGGAAGGAAAGGAAGTTGAATTGAGGGGTATGGAAGAGAAAGCTGGAAATATAATCAACTCTAACAGCATGAAAAAGCTTCTAAATAAAGAAAAACAAGGCATAATTGCACAATTATGTTTACTAGAGGATCCCACATCGAAATCATGTATTTCTCTCGATCTCCAAAACGATTTGTACAATCATTCCAAGGTATTTGAGACTCCCAAAGGCCTCCCACCTATTCGTGAACATCATCATGCTATTCATTTAATTCCTGGATATGTTCCTCCAAACATCAGGCCTTACAGATATCTATATGCCCAAAGGAGTGGGAAATCATTCAAAAGTTGCAAAATATCCTAGTTCAAACAGTATTGCGAGAACTTGACAAGGAAGGACAAATCATATTGGAACCTGAAGTAGTCATAGAACCAAGAAATCGACAACTATGAAATAGATCAATTTCAGAGTATCTCATCGAGTGGAATAACTTACACATTGAAGATTCCACATGGGAGGACAAGAATACATATAGAAGCATCAAGAACTACTCAAGCATTGAGGACAACACATTTTGAAGGAGAAGGGCATGTTAGGTCCCTATACTACTAGTGTAACCCCTTATTGTTATTAGTACAACCCCCTTATTATATTGTTGTGCCCATGTATTCCCTATATTTTTATTATTATGCCCCATAGAAGCCGACTATTGTTATTATGGTTCCCTTACCTTATTATTGTTATGTCGGCTATGATTATATTATGACCCCTTAGACTCCTGTATATAGAAAGGAGCTCTTGTCATTTGTATCATGCAAGAATTTTTCATTTTTGTAATGTAAAGGAGGTTTCCCCCTCGGAGAGGCTTATTTCTAAGACGTTCATCTATCTTTTTGTGAGCTAGTTTGATAACATAAATCCCCTCAAAAGGTACCTTCAGCAAGAGAAACAGAAACAAGAAACGATCAAAGCATACATAATCTATCTACTATAAAACAATGGAATCAAAGACATTGAAATACATAATCATCATAGATATGAAAAATCATATGAGAAAGGAATAAGCTCTTTACTAATGTAGAAGGAAGAGTCTCACCCAATACAGTTTGATCTTGTTCCACTCCTCTAGCTTCAATTCAACCCTCACCACATCAAAAGCACACAACTCTAGCAGCATAACATTGCTTAACATAAACTCAATCCTCAAACAAACAGAATTTCCTTACAAAATTTAGATTCTAGCCCCCTGATCACTATTATGAATGATCAATTTATAGGAAATGGAGGTGGTTTTGTCATAAATGAGGGTATTGAATGGCCTTCCAAACTTGGGGTTATCTTCCATGGAGCAATGGGTGAGAGGATAGGAGGTTAATGGATCCTTAGCCTATCTAATTTAGAGCTCATAGGAGGAGATATGAGATGGGAACCTTCTAGAATCAATTAGAATGAAGGATACTCCTAGAACCCTATGAAAATTTCGCTCAATCTCAGGCAGCGCAGGCTAAAGAGGGCCGAAGTGCATTGCAATGCAGGCCACAGTGGGCCTGCCTGCTTTGTAGTGCACTGTCTCAAGGCATAGGCTGCGCTGGTGTCTCAAGGAGGCATTTCAGGAAGGCTTCAGGCCATGAAACTTTCAGAAAAGGAGGCACTCAATGAGTTAACTTCTCTAGGGAATGTAACAATTGAATTAAGGTTTGATGAGACCTAAAAGTACTGATCTGAATGTGAGGAGTGATGTGCCCAAATAGACCTATGATAGTTTCCCCCTAAAGCATGAAGTTGAAAATGATAATGTCGAGTGATATGCTTTACAATGTGATGGAGAGGAACTGAAGTGGATGGTGACCTGCATTAATTACAATACATAACATCATGATATTTTGGATTTTTCATGAATTTTTGAGGGAATTCATACCCATACTACGCATATAAACTTTTCATTACATGTACATAGATAGTCGTCTACATATATAAACCCATGATAGGATGACCATCACTGTAAATCCATCACAAAGATGATTTAGTGCTTTCCTGAAATCGCAACCTGGATGGACGATACTAGATCTGGGGTCTTCTATCTCATCCAATCATTCACTCAAGTACAAGTCTAACCATGTGAATATATGATCTAAAGTCGAACATGGGAAGACGCCATCTTATTACTAGCCAATGATGTAAGCTGTTAACAGATGCAAGAGAGATCACCGATGATGATAATGATTCTCAAGGTACTGCAGTACATTATTCATGGTGTGAATAGATGTTTTGATGTCGAACACCATACAAAGTCTTTCGGTCAAAGGCCAGTGATGTCAACCTATCGCCGGAAGCGAGAAACTTGCCATAGATGTATGCAAGCCCCAAGGTACTAAAAGGGTGTTTCTAGGTCAACTTCTTGGATAATGTGCCAATGTCGACAAGAAGCGACTCATCGTAGGAGGGCCTTGATGTATCGCACATCAACGACATGAAACAAGTGTAATGCTTTTGGAGATGGAATGTAGCTGATGAAACAAGGTTCAGGAATGGCGGTCATGAAAATGAAGGTTTATGAGTATTACAAAGGATGAGTTTTACTAAGTGACTTCACTTGAACATGTTGGTGACACTCAATGAATTGACAGCATTGACCCAAAACCAAAGTGATGGATGGTGTGATAGACCATAGGTATGATAACCATCAAGCATATAACCCAACCCAAATAGACACGGAGATGAAGTGAAAGTGTCATGTTCAAGAGCGACTTGCTACCATAAAGTGATTTATCCCTTTTCCCATTTTGCCCAATCATTGCTGACCAGTAACTATTTATTTTTTAACAAGCTTGAGGAGGATAACATATGCTTGTAGTATAATTCCACCCTTTGGGTGAATCCATCACTATGTGATGTTTTAATGAGCCTATGGAAGGTGAAACTCGGTCTTGTCATGATGGACAAGTTTGTTGCTATTTTATGTTTTAACGAGTTTAGTGACAATGAGAACTCGGTCGTTTTCATGTTTAGAGAGTTTGAAAAGGGACAAAAAGAAAACTCCACAAATTTTTTCGTAAATTTGTCTCTCAAGTCTGAAAAAGCATAAAATAATACAAGAGAGAACCTATTAACCATGTTAAATCAATGTATTCTTTTTTGTAAGTAATCTATCTCAGTCCTGAAAAAGGTTAAACTTATGCTGAGTAGATGTCATTTCCAATCTATTTACTAGGTGAAAAGCATAAGCGCTTGTCAATATTTTCATGTTTAAAGAGTCAGAAAAGAGCTTAAAGAGGACTCCACTTAGGGGAACGAGTGGTGTCTAGGATAGCAACCGCTTCTGGTGATGTTGTAACTTCTCAAAACATGTTGATTTATGTGAAGAGGCTAGCTAATAAGACCACTCATTGCAACTATTCCTCAAAAAGGGTAAAAAAACCAAGTGAAAGTGTATGATCGGCTAAGAAGATAGGGAAGATGGAAGGAGAAAACCCAAGGCTAATATAATGGCAATCATGAGGGCTTAAATGGATATGGGTTCATTTTTACACAAGCTTGAACCATAGGGAACTATGCTTGGATTCAGTTTCATGTTTACACAAGCTTGAAACAAGAAAAAACTATGCTTGAGATTGGTTTACATGCCCCTAGCATGATGACTCGATTCTAGGTGCATGCCCCCCAAGCTTCATTGCATTTACCTAAGTAGACTACTCGTGGCTATGAGGTGGATGGAATGAAGGTTCATTTACAAGATCAAATGAAAGACTCAACTGGGATTTTATGAGATCTAATTGTTGGGCCACCAAATTAACATACACTTTCACTTCATTTTCACCTTTATCCTCATTTTGTCACCTCATTTCATCACATTATCATTATATTTCCATTACCATATGGGTTCATATTTTCATTTCCCAAGTTATTGATTTTATGTATTTAAAGTGAATTTATGATGAAAAGTTAGAAAAATAACATCTATTTTCTTATACAAAAGTGGCTTCAGTTTGGTGACATGTGTAGGTGATTTGGAAGGTTCCAAGACACTCTTATGTGGCATCGAAGACTCAAATTCGAATTCTCTTGAAGATTTGGGATAGGGGTCAAGCATATCTCATGGATAAAAATCATGTATAAAGGAATATGTGTCTCATACGGGTTGTAATCATATGAAGGATTTTTGGATCTAGGAGGGATTAGTGGATCTCCATTAATGATTTAGTTGCTTATGTTTTTGTATAAATAGGAGTAACTCCTCCATTCTAAAGAGAGGACTCTTGGGGCATGTATCCTAACTTATGATGGAATAGAACAAAGTTTTCTTTCTATAGTTTTAGATATAAATTGTCTTCATGTAGTATATGAATTTATGGAATAGTTTGTCACTTTGTTCTTGAGAGAATTGAGCTCAATCTAAAAGAATCAAAGAAACATTTTATTTCATTATAGATTTTATTTTCATTTAATTACTTACATGTTTGAAGATTTTTCATTATTAATGAATGAATTTTAGTTTAAATATTATCAGCATATGAAAGGACAAATATGGGTCTAAGTTAGGCTCTCTTCCATTTGATATGAGTAATAATTGAAATTCATTCTCTTTTTCTAGTTTCAAGTGATTTTCTTAATTTCCAGTTTTCCAACAATGGAATTAATGATGGATGAATTTGTAATGAAGAATAACAAGGACCTCCTTAGTTAGGAGCCTCTTCTATTATTTCTTTATACATCTTAAGCTATTGTCTATTAGTGGTTTTTGATTTCTGTTCATGTAGTATTCTAGAAGAAGGACTAATCTGGTTCTCCTATTTAGGAGCCACTTCTCCTACTTATTACATAATGAATTAGAAATTACTTAGTTAAATTTTATATTTGTAATATGCACTTCTAATTAGTTTATAATTTCATTCCCTTCAGTTTCCATAACTTATCTTCTAAAGCTAATTATAGTTGCATCTGAGGTCCCATATATTTTGGTTTTCTTCTAAGTTTTACAAAACCCCCGGGTTGAAAAATTAAATGACAGGGATTTAACAGACAATTAAATCACCCAACACTAATAAAAGACTCGAATTGGAAATTTTCTCAAGGGGACCTTGTTTCATTTTTTAACGAGCTTGACACAAGACAAGGAACTATGCTCTGCTTCCTTGTTTCATTTTTTAACAAGCTCGACACAAGATAAGGAACTATGCTCTGGGACTTGTTTCATTTTTTAATGAGGTTGACGCAGTAAAAGAACTATCCTCATATTCCTTGTTTCATTTTTTAAAGAGCTTGACATAAGACAAGGAACTGTGCTCATACCCTTTGTTTCATTTTTTAATGAGGTTGACACAAGATCGGGAACTATCCTCATGATTCCATGATCATGAACCATAAGAGGTCATGAGTTCCAAGAGGTTCTCATAAGATGGGAGAACAACGCTCTGGAAGGGATACATAGCAAGGAATCCATTGGAGAGATCTGGTTCCAATGCCCCCAGTACATTAGTGCACAACATCATGAAATTGATCGTCAGGTGATGTAGGCATGGAACAGGGTGCCACATAATTGACCTGTGGCAGGGAAGATGCCATTGGGACAAAAGGACCATTTATGGAATATGGTTGACTAGAAGCCATATTTGGACCAAGAAATGAAAGCTGGTCAACGGTGACAATTTTGCCTTCATGTGGGAAACACATCACTCGAAAGAGTGTTGAAACAATAGCTCCCATGTCATAAACATATTTGCACCCAAGGAGTGAATTGTAATTTAAAAGGCCTGGAACTACCATCACATTGAGATAAACAAATTTTCCTCCCAAAGTAACACACAATTGAGGAAGGATCCCTAATGGTTGACTAGTTCCTATGTTAAAAGCCAACAGATTCTGGGTAAGAGGCACAAGTGGTGGCGAACCTAGCACTTGCCAAGCAGTGGAGGAAAGGATAATCACAGATGCACATTCATCTATAATTGTGCTAGATACAAGCATATTATTAACCTGTACTATGATCTAGAAAGGCACATAAGAAAGAAGATGACATATTTCTAGTCGATTCCAATCAAAGGAAGTGACAAGACTACTTAGAGGGGGTTTCGTAACAACGGGAGAATTACCCCCTTGAGTTACGATAATGGGAGGATTTTCCTCCTGTCTTGATGGAACATGAGGATTTCCTCCAAGCTCATTGGAATATGAAGAAACAAAAAGAGCCTGTGTGGTATCATACTCACTCTCTACAGGAAAGGTACGATTAACTGAAGGTGAAATTGAGTCAATTGTTTCCTCGACCTGTGATTGGTCATGTATAGAGTCATGGGATTCACATTTAGGGAGAGTGTGTTTGACCAATGGTTGATTTTGTTTATTCACTTCATTAACTAGTGAAGGATTAAGGGAGAGTCTCCTGTAACCAGATGGAATTCACTGCAGAGAAGTAGGACAGTTATCCAACACTTTTTGTGATTCATCCAGATAGGGACAAAGGTGAATGGGGTGATTCCCTTCGCATAACCTAAATGGAAACTTAACTTTGCCCTTCTTTCCATGAAATTTACTACAAGTAGTTGATGGTATGTCACCAGCATGATCTCCAAAATTTGATGACAAAGGATGATGTGAATGAGAAGACCATTCTTCTAAGATTTGAGGAATAGCAGAACAATTTCAAAGAATATGGTCTCCTGTATAAATTTTTCAAGGATATTGAAGTTTGTGAGGCTTATTGAATGGTTTCTCATCAGAAGTTGCATTCGAAGAAATGGTTGATTTGTCCCCCTTGTTGAATTTTCTTCTTCTTCTTCTTCTTCCCTTTATTCTTCTTCCCTTTCTTCTTCTTCATATCCACTTGGTTACTAGTGTCAATACTTTCACCAAGAGAAGAGGAAGAAGGGGAGGAAGATACAACCAACAAAGAAGGCAAAGGGTCAACTTTAGGATTAAAGGGGTGTTGTACTATGAAACAAGCCCCACATTTATAAAGAAAAATAGCTAGGGTTAGAGTTATAAATGGGGACCCTTTTAAATTTTTAGGCTTAAGATAATAAAACCCTAAATCTAAGAAACTACCTAGCAAAACCTTGCAAAACTAACTAAGGATGAAATCCATATCGCAAATTGCAAATCGCACCTTTCGACATGACTATGTTAAAACACCTTCGAAAAATTGCGATATGTGATTAAGTCTCCCGCTACAATAACATCACCTTGTCATTTCGCAATCAAATTTTTCACTTCACATATTTTGCAAGAAACTTAACCATGCCATTAGAACAACCACAAATGATTTATGAAGTGTGATATTGCGATATCCGTAATCGCATTTCGCTTGATGCATCTAGTAGCGCTATACTGTATCCCTTTTAAGACTGTGATGCGTAATTAAGAGCAGTAAAACATGTGAAATAATTACGTTTTAAATACCAAAACAAACGAGTTGACAGGTTAATAAATACTTAGTGGCCCAAGCAAGGATAATCATTTTCCAGGTTATGGGTAGTTATAATCGAGTATCTCACTAAAACCTTTCTCACGATCCAAAGTCATTTTAGAGAAGATTTCAGTCTTAATTACTAAATATCATCTGCGCTGATATATCTTGTCTATTTCAGGCAAGTGACAAAAGACATGTGAGTAAGAAAGGTGATGCAGAAACAATGCAAATAGACCAGTGTTGAAGCTAGGTTTACAAAGATGGATCCTATATTTTCCGATATAGTTTGTGATGTTGTCCGAAGCGCAACAGCTTGGGAAGTAATTTGCAATAGGTTGGAGGATGAGTGTCCTAAAATCACTGTTACAAGAGAAACAAATGAATCAAAAAGGCCTCCATATCTTCAATTTCGAGGTGCTTCCTATTCATTCCTTCATAGGATAGGAGAAAGAGCTAAAATCCTCCCCTATACAGATATGATCAGGTGGGTGATCGAAAACCTTATCATTGAAGATAGGAAGTTCAAGAATTCAAGTATGGAGCTCATAGGGTTGTTGAGAGAAGTAGATTTTAAGAAGATGTACCACATACCTGATCTGCAAGATATCTATGACAACGCATTTGTGGCTAACCTCGCAAAGAAGAACCCAGACCCCTTCAAGCTAATTCAAGGTTTGAGGGTGTTGGATAACAAATTCAAGTATGAAAAATCAGGTATGTATGCTATAGCCTCTTTGGAAAACCCCTACAACTATGCAGTAGCCATCATGTTATGTAGATTGTATGGGCTACCCAATAATACTAAGTTTTCAATAGAATGGATTCCTTTGATTGATGCCTGAGTTAATTCCCATATCATGAATTGGCCTTCCATCCTATCTGACAACCTAGCCACTACCATTACTAAATATCGACAGAAGAAAACCTCATTTTAATATAACCTCCCTCCCTTCTATTTTAGTGCCTACATTATAGATTCTATCTATTTTTGCATGATATTTCCAACCATGGGTTGGAAATTGAACTTACAAGATCCTTACCCAATCCATCTTAGTCATAAACATATATGGGAGTCGCATTACATATTGCACTTCTATAATATATTCCATGTTTTTGTGTTTCCCCTACATCAAATAATTTTCAATAAGAAAGCCCCTAGGTTTTCTCAAGAAGCCGTAGCAGACCTGCTTACTGTCGGCAAGTATTTTATTGAAGAGTGGTTCACCTACAATAGGGTTTTTGGTAGCACAACTAATCCACAATTCCTTCCTTTATATGTTTCTAATAAGTTATTAGCAAGAGATATTGCCTACCAGACTATGGGAAGGGCCTGACTAAAGTTCTCAAAGACAGTAAGAAGTCATTATGGCCCATTTTCCTTGTCAAATGCGGTTCTTTTTCTTTAGCCAATTTTTTTCATGCTACTAAGGAATCAACACATATGGAAGCCCTCATGCTTCATACATTTCCTAAGAGGCAGTTTGATCCAAACAAAGTGGCATATAATGTCACTACTGGAGTAAAGATCAAGCCAGACAATAATGACGATAATTATTTTGAGGATTTGTTACAGTCAACCGTATCCTTTGAACAAGCATTCGAATGGGAAAAAGTGAATTTGAAACCTAAAGATTTTCAAAGATTTTAGGAATTCAGAGATGAGAGGCTTTGAGTTATCCCAATGCATCTATTAGAGCCTGAGGATAAGTCTACTCCAATTGTCACTATTGATAGTGGAGGTGCTAGCTCTAAAATAGAATCTCAGGTAAACACTGAGAAGGCACCAAACACAGGGAAACCTCAAGATGCTGACATCACATTTGAGTTCAGTAGGAAGTCAACTGAGAAGCAAGTGAGGAGCCCCCTGACTACAAAGATCGGTTTAGAGTCAAAAGGAGGTAGTTTGGAGTAGGAGTGGGATCAGGGTAATAAAAAATTGCAAGGCACTCCCAAAGCCTCAAATTCCCAAGAAACAGAGGAATGCAAGACTCCTCGCATGTTCATAAAGATACAGAGCCCAAGCCTGTCGACAAACAATCTACACCTATGGAGGAACAAGCAACAACGTCCTAGCATACTGAAATTATCCCTGCACTAGCCACATCAGAAATTGTTCTGAAAGTAATTGAAATACCTCCACTTGATGTGTTCTATAGCCCTCTCCACAAGACTGTAGTTAGAAGGCAAAGAAAAAGGAGAAGGGTAGATACACCTGAATTCCCATCTGGAAATGAGTCGATGGATGTTGTATAGAAGGACATTCCTTTCAATCTGACTGAGAACTTGACTAGACTATCATAGTTCATGGGACCATATGTATCGGACACTATGGACAAGGCTACTCAGGTCTCTACTTTACTAAGGGAGAAAGAGGAGATAATTGCGTAGCTCGAACAAGAGCTTGAGGCAGAGAAAGCAAGGGCAAACAGGCAGGTGGTGGAGAAACTAATGCGATTGCAGCAAGACATGGAGGTCCTAAAAACAAGCCATGAGGCTGATATATTGGCCAAAAATACACAACTCAAGGGAATGCAGCAATCCATGGAAAGATACAAGGATGTCCCCACTACTGAGGAGTTCATGAAAGAGGCTCTGGAATTAAATTCCCTTTTGGTGAAACAAAAAGAGTATTTATGCCTGAAGATGTCATGCATTACTCCCTATTTGACTACTAGTGACCAACTAACAGATAAGGAAATTGACCAAAGAACAGAGTTTAATGGTTTAAGCACTAGAATCTCTAAGTTCATCGAATGGCAGGAAATAGAAGATGGAAGGAAAGCCAATCTACCCGAATTGAAGAAACTCATAAAGACATTCTCTTGACATATTGGGATGCTAGAATTAAATAGGCCGAGCTAGCAGTCGCAAGGGCAGCTAGAGTATCAAAGAACATCATCAAAGTAGTGAATCACATCTTGTTTGCTACCAATCTCATCAAAGAAGTCAATACGAAAGAAATTCCCGATTTAACTACTCTTTATAAAGACTAGCAAGAAAAGGTGGGGAGTCAAAGAGAGGCAATTACAAAACTAACCATGATCAACTGGGAGTCGTATTGGAAATATCTTGTTAAGACACATAGTTAGATTATGGCTCTCAATTTTTCCCTTCACATGACTCAAAGGATGTTACCACCGCTCACTGATGTGATCTTCACAGGACCACTCAGGGCTCTTTTTGGGCCACCTCCTCAAATTCAACCGATGACCGATATTCGTCATTTAAAGGACAAGCTGGTAGAAAACAAGTTATCCTCTTAGTTCTATTTATTTAGCCTCTATTTATTTTTGGAGTTAGTTACCTGGTTAGGAGGAAGGTTGTTTGGAACCTCACTAAATTTTGTATAATATATTTTTGAACATTTAATTAGAATAGTATTTATACCATTCTCATGCATTTTTTTATCAAAAATATTTGCAAAGAATGGACTATTGTAAGTTTGTGAATTTTTTGGTGAAATTATGGAACATGATCATTTCTTTTAGATATCAGACTACTTTCCTTTGTTGATGCACTTTTGTATGATTCCTAGTTGAATTTATGATTTTCATCTATAACTCATCATATATGCGATATATTTTATTAATTCCTTTGACTAACTATTTAGTCAAAGGAATTATTTTTTATGTTATCATCTCTATTTAGTTGTGTTCAATCTTTATTATTGTAGGTTAAACATATATCTTTTTAGATCGCATACCACACAGGAATACCCGAGTTTATATTACAATAAGTTAGTTAGAGAAATTGCATTATAGAATAGTTCAGTTAGATTGTCATTATTCTATTGCAAAGCACTCATGAACCACCCACTCTCATCTTAAAACCCACACTGGGAAACTGGTCCCATTATTCCCAATTAGAGCCACCACTTAAAATGGAAGATGAGCTATCCTAAGGTCCAGACTGGGTGGTTATCCCCCATGTTTCAGCAATAGGATTTTGAGGCCTCACCTAATTATGGTATCCCAGAATTAGAGAAAGGGATGCTTTTCAAGAAGCATTTCTTAAAAAAGTTGGTGATGAGAGGATCATAGCATCCTTGATCAATGATCTTTCTAATCTGAAAGCTAATCTAGATGAAAAGATCAAAGATTTCAACTCCAAATTTAATAAATTACTAAAAAAAATCCCAACTCCCTCTAAACCTTTTGTAGGTGTACAAAGAGAATGGTATATATCATCTCTTCCTTCTAATATTGAAATTTTTGTAGAAAACATGAGAGAAACTCTGTCTGTAGAAAGAAGAATCATAGCTTTGGAAAATAGATCACAAAGAGACAAAAGGAAGACCAAAAAAGTAACATTTAAGGATTACTCTAAGAAGAAAGCTTCAAAGGACCCTTTCAATCTTGAAGGCCTTCAAAAAGTGCTAAAAACAATGTCTAACGAAATTGTCGAAATTAAAAAACAAGTCACAGAATCCTCTGCTCCTAAGAAACCTTTTCGATCATTCAAAGGGAACCATTCTTCTGTATCAAAACCCCCAAACACCATTTCAAATGTTGAATCTGACCAAGAAGTAGAAGAAGATTCTCCAAATGAGGAGGAATCTAAAACGGAAGAATAAATTCAACTAAATGGGATGTGGGATTTTACCCTCCCAACTGAAGAAGATGCACAAGAAATGCCAGTGACTACAAGAAGTAAAAATTCTCCTGACATGTCTATCACAAATTAGAAGCAAAAAGTTGCTACTCCTTGAAAGGAGAAAACAGTAGCTAAGAAATCTAAGACTAGACAAATCGATCCTAACCCTCTAGATTCCCCAAATGCCTCAAAAACATTGGTAATCTCAGATACGATCGAATACAATATAGTGGAAGACATGAAAAAGACTAGAGCTAACATCTCATTACATGAGCTCACTAAACTAAAACAACAATAGAAGATTTTATTAGGGGAGTTGAAAGTAGTTCTAGTATCTCCTCTACCGTTTGTTGTAGTTACTCAAGCTGCCTATAATATGGGATATCCTCCCTCATCCTCAAACAAAGTAGATCCTTCATATCTAGTTCTAATTGGTGATAGGTCTGTTTCTCATGTTCCTCCATTTCTGCTGACTTATGAGATTTTCAGCAGGAACATTCACAATTGCCTTTTTGATTCAAGAGCCTACTCAAATATAACGTGAAGAGTTGTGTGTACCAAA
This sequence comes from Pinus tabuliformis, assembly GCA_031772625.1. Lineage (NCBI taxonomy): Eukaryota > Viridiplantae > Streptophyta > Pinopsida > Pinales > Pinaceae > Pinus > Pinus tabuliformis. The sequence goes on from CM062818.1 coordinate 127,087,280, forward strand.
TTGAACATTACGCCTCAAAAATTTGCAGTGCACATAGTTTAGTTAGATAGGAAAAAATTTGAGGTGCTTGGATAAATAACATCAGTTTCAATTAGGATTTCCTCTAATCCAAAAGTTTCACAAATAATTGATATTTTGGTGGCCGATATCCCTGAATTTTATGGTTTAATTCTCAGTAGGGATTGGTTTGAAAAGTTGCATGGTTATTTTGCAACTAATTTGTCTCACATGTGGTTGCCACAAAATGGTAAACCAAACCAAATCAGGGTAGAATAAGAGAAATTCATTAAATACACAGTCACTAACCTCGAGGGAAGCAATGAACCTGTTGCCTTCACTAATAATATCATTGGAAATTACTCAGCCAAGTCCTCTTTAGGATCTTTCAATACTCAGAGGTCTCCCTTTTCAGATAATGTTGGAGTTTCTCAATTAAAAAAAATTTCACAAACATCCTTCGAAATGTCTAAATTTATTAGATAAAGTTTCTAATAACTCTCTGTTCTGGACTCTCTATTTTGACAGTTCTAAATCAGAAGACGACGCAGGCGCAGGATGCATTTTAATCAATCCACAAGGAGAGAAAACCACGCTGGCCTGCAGACTTGAATTCCAGTGCACTAATAATGTCGTTGAATATGAAGCATTAATCCAAGAATTGTATAAAGCCATGGGTCTTAATGTCATATACCTGCATGTCTACGGTGATTCGGAAATAATTGTGAAACAGGTGAGAAATACAATCCATTGTGTTACTAGGCACCTTAAACACTATCAATTTTTAGCTCAGAAATTGACTTCTCATTTTTCTTCTTTCAACATATCTTCAGTCCCTAGACTACAAAATGCAAGTGCTGACTTACTTGCTAATGTGGCATCCAGGCTTATTCCCTTAGAAGACGTTAGTCCAATTTTTTTTTCAATAGAATTAATATTTAGGCCATCAATTCTCGACAACGCAACAAATTAGAGATTATTCAACAACGATGCAGATATAGTTAATTTCCTTTCCATTTCAGGCACCATACCTCTTTGCGCACCTCTGTTCAAACTGTTCTGTCATGCTTCAAACTTTGCATTTCATGGCAAAGATTTTGCAATTGCGCATGGATCTATCGAACCCCCAGATTTGGATCTTGCATCAATGTTTCATGTAGTCTCATTACAATCTCCAAGGCCTCTGCCTGAGTCGTAATCTTATGTTGTGATAATGAAACCCTTAGGTGTGGTAGGAGTGAAGCTACGAACCACTCGCAATGTTTTCCATTTGTTAAGTTCATATTATTTTCGTGGATTTCACATTTCAACCTCTGATCTAATTGCCACGGTGTCTCACCTGGTTTCATCGTAATTTCCTTGAACCTTACAATCGACTATGCCTCAGATTTAGGCCTACTGAACTCTTTATTTAATGCGGTCTAGATGTCTGCCACTCTAGCGTTTGGGTTATCATTAGATTACTTAATGTACCAGGTTAGAGCATGATCTTGCAATGCACTAACCAATGTTTCTTTCTTCATGTGATCATTGGTAATTACCTGAGCTTCTCATACAAATTTCAAAACGAACCAAAACTGGTCCAGGTTCTCATTTCCCAAGCCTTTAAATAAAGGCATCTTGACTCAATTTTCCATATTGAACTACAGTGGAGGTGGTCGTGGTATGGGTGAAGTTGCAGGTGATGGTGGTGAAGTTGGAGGTGGTGTGGGTGGAGGTGGCAGTTGTGGGAATTCTCATCTTATTAAATGAATTGCACTTCATGGATAAGCCTTCCCTACTCCCTCTTCATCACCCAATGGAGGTGAAATCAGTGGGCTATACTTAGGACCATTTCTTCCTTCATTTTTGTAAGTCTTTCTGCCTCAGCTCCAAACATCTAGGTAGCTACATAACCCATTTTTCACACAATAGCATCTTAATCCAGGTATTCAAAGACTTCAAGTACTTACCTCGTGGGCCCTTGAAAAAATGTCGCTCTGCCTCGATGTAGCTAACTGAGGTATCAACCACGAATTCACTAACAAATCCTCCTATGATCCGATCGAGCCAATGATCGACAGCACATGTGATCTTATCCCTAGAGGCTTCCAGACTCTGTACTAACTCAGGGGTCTAGACAATAGGACCGTCACGTCTCCACCTTCCTTACCTATCTACTAGTTTCATGATCCACTCATTTAGCTCAACTGGAAAGGAACAAAAAATTATCTTGTGAATTTCTGTATACAAGTACCTGTCCAGCCACAATTCCTTTGTCAGTCGCGGATTTATGTTCTCTTGCACTGTGAATTTGTGGATCTCCCTATCCACAAATCTTCGATCCCTTTCTTAGTTGGATTCCAGTGATACGACATCACACATCTCTTATGCAGATTTTGGTCCTGACAACGAAACCATTTGTTGGCTACATGGGTCTTGACCCAGGTTCACCATTAGTTAGCCAAACAAATCCCTACACTACTAGCACTTTCGGCATCAGCCCGTGGAGCGTGAACCAAAGTCTCACCTGAAGCAGTATGGGGGGGTGTTGGAACCAAGTTTCCGCACCCTGAGATGGTCGAGATGTTGGTTTATACCCTTTGTTCCTACTTTTGTGCAAGTCACTTAAGCTTCAGGGCTCTGTCAGTCTAACCCTTTATTCCACCCTTCAATGCCTTTGCAAAGGTGTACAATTGACCTTCACGTAGCCCTAACCCGTGATCCAAGTACTTTTGCGTAGCTATGACAGTACACTGTATTGGTTCCCAAGTTATCTTAAGTGTATTAATTATCTTACTAAACAATCACATTTAGTGCCACGTAGATATATATTCTTACTTGCTTTTGATTAACTAATAGAGTCACATACATTCACGCATCACATGAACATTGTAAATTAAACCCAAACCACAATATAACTAGATGCATAAACAGGAAATAAATACATAGAAATTGTATAATACTTCTCTTTATTAATATCTTCAGATTATTACAGACTCTAACCACCCTGTGCACACAGCTGTAGGGATCCACGCACTTAGCTGCAGACTTCTACCCTAGGCCTCTGCGCACTCAGCTGCAGAGCCTCTACCTACGGTAAGACCCAAAACACTTAGACTTCTCTACCAAGACTCTTCACTCTATCCTTTGCTAAAATACTTCTAACTACTTAGAGCTTACTTACTTAGCTCTTTTTATACAATCCCATGGTCCGTGGACCATGGGTGGATCTTTATAGCTGACTTTACACTTTACAAAATAAGGGTAGAGAACCCTTTATGACTCATGACACCTTCATGCTTTGTGAGCACAAAATGCAAAGACTTTACAACTTTATTACAAAATTGACCCAAAACATGGGCTTTTAGCCCAAAAACTATCCTTGGGGGTTCCCAACAAGAAAGAATATCATTCATTAGGTTATTGAATACATATAAAGGCATCTTTTCTTGGGATTGTGTAATCTCAAGACTTATGATGCCTCTATAATTCAACATACCATACCTATGAGTTCAAATGAAAAGCCAGTTCAATAGAGGCTTTGCAAAATTCACCCAAACCTTGAAATTCAAATCAAATCAGAATTGAAGAAGCTTCTGAAGGCCAAAATAATCTTCCTTGTTAGAAATTCTAAGTGGGTATCATATATGGTACCTGTAAGGAAAAATAATGGAGATGTTAGGATTTGTATTGATTTTAGAAACCTGAATCAAGCTTGCCAAAAAGATAATTTTCCCTTGCTTGCTATGGAACAAATATTGCAATCAGTTGCAGGTTCCGAATTACTGTCCTTTCTAGATGGATTCTCAAGATATAATAAAATACTTATGCATCTAGATGACAGATTAAAGACAACATTGAGGACCAAGTGGGGAACATATGCCTTTCGGACTCATTAACATGGGTGCCACATTTCAACGTGCTATGGACATTGCCTTCAAAGGTCTAATCAATCAATCGGTGGTTATTTACTTGGATAATATCACAGTCTATTCCAAGGATAGGAGCAATCATTTAAGTGACCTAAAAAACATTTTCGAAAGATGCAAGAAGTATGGAATTTCCTTAAATCTCAAAAAATCATATTTTTCTTTACCAGAAGGAAAACTACTTGGGATTATAATATCCAAGAAAGAAACTTACATTGATCCTGATAGAGTCCAAGAGATTGATAAAATTCCCCTCCCACACAACAAGAAAAACATGAAATCATTCCTAGGCCAAATAGATTTTCTAAAAAGATTTGTCCCTGATTTTTTACAAATTGTTCTACCCCTTCAAGCAATGATAAGAAAAAATTCAGTTTTCAGATGGAACAAGGATGAAAGAGAGCCACTTGAGTTGATTAAAAAATACATTATTAATTCTCCCTCATTGACAACCCCAGAATTTCTCTAACCTTTTTTATTATATACTTTTTCATCTGATACATCATATGCAACAATTTTGACACAGCTGAATGATGAAAATATCAAGGCACCCATCTCCTTTTTCAGTTCCAACTTGCAAGGCACCAAATTAAATTATTCAGCTGTAGAGAAACAAGCATTTTCTATTTTTAAAACTTTGAAACATTTTAGTCCTTTTCTTCTTAAACCCATACAAAGATAGTTGTGCCCTACCTTGCAGTAAGAGAACTATTGATCCAAAGAGAAGTAAGGGAAAAAATACCTAATTGGTTAACTACATTCCAGGAATATGATGTAGAAATCTAGCCAGGTAAAATTTTTAGGGGCCAAGGTTTTTACAAGATGTTAATAGGAGCTTCCTAGTTACCACCAGAAGAAGATCAAGGCAATGAAGTGCAAATATCAGAGGTGAGCCTCAATGATTTGCAATCACAATACGCTGATTTGAAATTTTATCTAAAAACGGATATGCTCCTATGCATCTTAATTATAAAACAAAGCAAGCTTTAATATTGAAATCAAATCAGTATGAACTAGTCAATGATGTATTGTTTAGGAAGAATTATGATTCATTATTGCTGAGATGTTTAGAGAAACTTGAAGCCGAAAAGGTCATGCAGGAATTACATGATGGACCAGCTGGAGGACATTTTGGAGGAAATACCACAGCTCACAAAATCATACATGTAGGGTATTATTGGCCAACGGTATTTAAAGATCCACATGAATATTCAAGGAAGTGAAAAACTTGTCAGACCACAGCTGGAAGAGAAAGAAAGCCATCATTCCCTTTACAACCAGTTAACATCCAACAATCATTCGAACAATGGGGATTAGAAATAATTGGTGAGATTGTTCCTAACTCTTTCAAACAACATAGGTACATCCTTACAACTACTGATTACTTTACTAAGTGGGTAGAAGCTGTTGCATTAAATATATCTAATACAGAAAATACTACAGACTTCATTAATTAGTACATAATTACTAGGTTTGGCTTACCCTTAGCTTTAATGTTTGACAATTCATCTTACTTTTCTGGAAATACAATGGTAGAATTTGCTCTTAATTGAGGTTTCAAGTTGAAATATTCAGCCAATTATTATCCTCAAGGTAATGGATTAGCAGAATAAAAAAACAAGAACCTCATTAGAATTATCAAAAGGACTATTGATCAAAATCACAAGAATTGGCACAAAGCATTAACATTTGCTCGATGGGCAGACATGATCACTCAGAAAGCCTCTATTGGTTCTTCTCCTTTCGCTTTAGTTTATGGAAAAGAAGTTGTTCTTCCCACAAACATAGAAATCCCATCTCTTTCCCTAATACAATTTATCGATGAAAATCCTTCATTTTCTCTCCAGGTTAGACAACTTCAAATTATCATGCTTGAAGAAGAAAGAGTAAAGGTTAAAGCAACCCACTTCCATCATCAAAAATTAGTCAAAGCTTCTTTTGACACAACTTTTGCTAGTCATAAAAATCTTGAAGTAGGTGACTTGGTTCTGAATTGGGACAAAGAACACGAGGAAAAGGGTAGACATACCAAATTCCAAAGACTATGGCTTGGCCCTTTTCAGATCATTGAAAAAATTGGACAATAAACATTTCTTTTACAAGACTTGTTAGGTAAGAAGGATTCTTTTCCCGTCAATGGGAAAATTTTGAAAAAGTACTTCTCCTAGGAGATAACCTTTTCCAATTTTGTAACATATTCCTTTCTAGGAAAATAATGGTTAACTAGTATTTATTTTTGGCTTTTCAAACTAAAACCTTTTATAACATTTATGTTTTTCACTTTTATAAGAAAGCTAAGAGTTAGAAGGAATAATTAGGACATTTGAGTACTAAAGTAAACTTGATTTCTTTAGAAAAACTTGATGTTGCTTTAAATATTTATTTTACAAACAACCTCTGATCTTTATAGAATATGAAGGTTTTGTTATCAGTCAAGAAAAGAATCATTAGCCTAGTAAGGACTTTCTACATATCAGTATCTTAAAAAACTCTATCATTATCACCCAAAACTCTCAAAAGAGCCAATGATCCACCCCATCTATTAAAACTTTCCTTTTTCAAAGTGTAATTCTAAAATATATAAACTTAAAAGATAAAAAGTCTCATTACGAGCTTGTTTACCATGTTCATAGGGAAGTGATTAAAACTAATATTACCAATACTACATATCAAATAGGGTAATAGCTAATGATCTCCTCAATTAGAAGACAAGGGGTCTCATCAAGAGCCAACTTGTTCAGTTTAGTTACAACCAGAAAATGGTATTATCACTAGTAGGTTACAACGCCTAGACAATGTCTTTTAAGAATCCAAAAAAGAAAAAAAAATTACATTCAAAAGGGAAAAAAGGGAGAAGGTCCAAGTGAGATTCAATCCAACTGAATATCATTTTGAAATTTGAAAATTCATACAGACATGATAATGAATCATTGTTGGTTAAAATATAACCTGTTGAGGCTATGAATGCCTGCTGGCAGTAGAGGCTCTATCTATGATAAATTAGTAAACACCAAAAACCTAATCTGCAGAAGACACCTCCTATATTACTTTAAACTTTATTGGCTGATGCGAATGTTTATACTTCTATCATTACAAGGGTAAAGTAATTAAGTAAATAACTTGAGCCAGTAATGATGATCTGAGAAAAATGTTTTTTACCTTATAACTCATGTAGTCATTATTCTTATAACTCCAATTACTTTGAAAGTTTTTAGAAATTTCAGAAAACTACTCAGAGATAACTGGTTCTCCCAAGTGAATCGCCAATTGTTGTACTACGAAACAACCCCCCCATTTATAAATAACAATAGCTAGGTTTAGAGTTATAATTGGGGACCCTTTTAAATTTTTAGGCTTAGGATAATAAAACCCTAACTCTAAGAAAATACCTAGCAAAACCTTGCAAAAATACTAAGGATGAAATCCATATCGCAAATCACAAATCACACTTTTCCACATGACTATGTTAAAACACCTTTGAAAAATTGCGATATGCGATTAATTCTCCTACTATGATAACATCACCTTGTCATTTCACAATCTCATTTCGCACTTCACACAGTTCACAAGAAACTTAACCATGCCATTAGAACAACGACGAACAATTTGCGAAATGCGATATTGCGATATCCGCACGATGCGCGATTAAGAGCAGTAAAACATGTGGAATAATTACATTTTAAATATAAAAACAAACAAGTTGATAGGTTAATAAATATTTAGCGGCTCGAGGAAGGATAATCATTTTCTAGGATATGGGTAGTTATAATCGAGTATCTCATTAAAACCTTTCTCATGATCCAAATTCATTTCAGAGAAGCTTTCAATCTTAATCACTAGATATCATCTATGCTGATATATCTTGTCTATTTTAGGCAAGCAACAAAAGACATGTCACTAAGAAAGGTGATGCAGAAATAGAGCACATAGACCATCGTTGAAGCTGAGTTTATAGAGATGGCTCCTATCTTCGCTGATAAAGTTTGTGTTGCTGCCGGAGGCACAACAACTTGGGAAGTAATTTACAATATGTTGGAGGATGAGCATCCTAAAATCACTATTACGAGAGCAACAACTGACTCAAAAATGCCTTCAAAACTTCAATGTAGAGATGCTTCTTGTTCATTCTTTCATAGGATATGAGCAAGACCTAAAATCCTCCCCTATACAGATATGATTAGGTCGGTGATCGAAAACCTTATCATTGAAGACAGGCAGTTCACAAATTCAAGGATGGAGCTCATAGGGTCGTTCAGAGCAGAGGATTTGAAGAAGATGTACCACATACCTGATCTGCAGGATATCTACGACAACACATTTATGGCTAACTTCACAAAGAAGAACATAGACCGCTTCAAGCTAATTCAGGGTTGGAGGGTGTTCGACAACAAATTCAAGTATGACAAATCAAGTATGTATGTTATAGCCTCTTTGGAAACCCCTACAACTATGTAGCATCCATGTTATGTAGATTGTATGGGCTAATGAATAATACTAAGTTTTCAATAGAATGGATTCATCTGATTGATGCCTGTGTTAATTCCCATATCATGAATTAGCCTTCCATCATATCTGAGAACCTAGCCACCACCATTACTAAATATTGATAGAATAAAGCCTCCTTTTCAGATAACCTCCCTCCCTTCTATTTTAGTGCCTACATTATGGATTCTATATGTTTTTGCATGAAATTTCCAACCATGGGTTGGAAACAGACCTTACAAGATCTTTAACCAATCCATCTCAGTCATAAACATATATGGGAATTGCATTACATACCACACTTCTATAAGATATTCCAAGTTGTTGTGTTGCCCCTACATCAAATAATTTTCAATAAGAAGGCCCCCAGGTTTTCTCAAGAAGACGCAACAGACTTGCATACTGTTGGCAAGTATTTTATTGAAGGGTGGTTCACCTACATTAGGATTTTTGGTAGCACAGCTAGTCCACACGTCCTTCCTTTATATGTTTTTGATAAGTTATTAGCAAGAAATATTGACTACCAGACTGTGGGAAAGGTGTTGAAAATAATACTGTGAGGGGGGGGGTGAATCAGTATTATTAAATTCTTTTCACTATACCTTCCAGATTTATAATTCAATTTATTCTTCAGATGTTGACCATTAATTTGTATGTCAGTACCATATAATAATGAACAAGAACAAGAAAAACAGATAGTCACACCAAAGAACACCAGATATAAGGTGGAAACCCAATGTGGGTGAAAACCACCTGCTGCAATATGTCTCTATCTTCTTTAAATTAGAAACTTCTTTTTACAATGATTATGTACTGGTGCAGTCCTTTACTAGTACACAGGTTGCAACCTGCAAAGAGCTACAACCCTCTCTCATTTTCCAGACTCTCTTCGAAGAGAGCTACAACCCCCTTAGCTCTTGTACTAGCTGAGCTACTAGTACGTAGGTGCTGACCTACTTCTTTTCCTCCAGGGACCACGTTAAATAATCAAGTACATGTGAATCAACCAATCTCATTTTACAATCAACTAATGAATCAACCAACAGCTTCTCAAAATGCAGTAACTAGAAAAGCAATACCAGTAATCAGACATAGATTATAAACCCAGAACTCTGCAACAATAGACAAAAGGCAACCAACATATATTTCAAGAAAAGTCCGCAACTTCACCAATAGAAACTTGCGAATATCTGCACTTCTGCTGTGTCTAGCCTGCGTAGCTCCGCACCTGCTCTATCTACTCGACAGTGCACCTCCGCACTTGATCCGTCTACTGGACTGCTCATCTCCTCACCTGATCCGTCTACTGGACTGTGCACCTCTGCACCTGATCCGTCTACTGGACTGCACACCTCTGCACCTGTGTCGTCTACCGAACTGTGCACCTCCGCACCTACGTCGTCTACTGGACTGCGTACCTCTACACCTGAGCTGTATCTCACTTGTGGACCTCTAGATATAAACACTTTAACAGTCCTCAATTGTACCCCAGTCTGTCGAATTCACAGATCTAATCATGCGCCAAAGATACCTTGACCTATCAGTAGATCCGCCTTTTAATTCACGGTTTTCTCCTTGATTCAAATCTAGCTTCACAAACCGATCACCAAAATTTCAGATCTTAAGATATTCAATGTTCACAAGTATATGGGCCAAATGATCTCCTTCCCTTTTTATAGTTTAGGCCTTTCTCAAACCATGGACCAAAACCATTGAGAAACAATACCAAGGACTCAATACTTGGGTTCAATTCTTTTAAATGCAATACCACAGACCAAAACCATAGGATCAAAAACTATGGATTAAATACCATGGATCAATCATAAAATTTCCCACGTGCGCGCGCTTTTTTGCATGGAAGTGAGTGAATTTGATGTCCATAGCTTTTGTTCGGAGATCCTGCGGTATGTCCGCACTTCTTGTTCGGGGCACCTCCGGGTCCGCAGCTTTTGTTAGGCGCACCTACGGGTATCTCATTTTCTATTATTTTGAGAGCTTGAACAGTGATTTGCCACTTGAGTGAGTTGCCATCAAGGACAACACCTGTGCCATAGTGCCAAACCTAAGTCATAATCCCAACAATCTCCCCCTTTGGAATTGATGGCAACCCCAAGATCCTCAAATTCATTCTCCCCCTTTGTCATCAAGGGCAAAGGGTTATGCTCCCCCTGAGAACATGCTAAAAACTTTGCTCTGTTGTGCTAATCGTGCTCCCCCTGACTGTAGGCTAGATCTGCAAAAGAAATTTTCTTCAAGAAGAACCATAATCCACCATACACCATAAATGACCTTCCTATCACCAAAAGACTCTATACATACATTCATCACCCAACCAAGTGGGGATCATCCACCCAACCAAGTGTGGTTACATCAGAAATTTACATATGACAACCAAGTACATTATATCATTCATCCTAGACATAGGCCGTTACATGACCTTGACAAAAGAAATATATGACATAGAGACAAAACATTAGCAGCAATATTCAGATCAGCATCCATGTTCTCCTTCTGTACTTGCTCCTCCAAGATCTTCTACAATAATGCCAACAATGCATTATTAGAAGAATATATGCTCCCCCTGAACCTGTGCCATTTGGTCTTTGACCAATCCATAAACCAGCGAATGTATGCGTATACTCCGTATGAAACTCACGTACAACCAACAATTTCTGAAACAGATAAGATTCAACAACAAGATGATGCATCAACTACCCCCAGCTTTTGTCTGAGGTATTCAAAGGTCTCCCTGGGCAGAGGTTTGGTGAGAATATCCGCAACTTGTTCCTTAGAGGGAACATACTCCAACTTGACCTTTTGTTCAAGCACTTGTTCCCAAAGAAAATGATACTTGATTGGTATGTGTTTGGTCTTTGAATGCATGACAAGATTCTTTGAAATACTGATTGCACTTGTATTATCACAGAAGATGGAGATAGGTGGAGTACAAGTGATTTGCATGTCTTGCAATGTTTGCATCATCCAAAGGAGTTGTGTGCAGCAAGATGCAGTAGCTACATATTCTGCTTCAGCTGTAGATAATGCAATAGAGATTTGTTTCTTGCTGAACCAAGATACTAATCTAGGACCCATGAAGAATGCACCACCACTAGTGCTTTTCCTGTCATCCACGCTCCCTGCCCAATCTGCATCTGTGTATGCATGAAGTTTGAGGTTTGTACTATTAGGATACCATAAGCCATAGTTTTGAGTTCGTTGAGTTTCCTTTGGATTTTCCTGAAACCTTCCAACTATTCCCACTACATGCATAATGTCTGGTCGGGTACCTGTTAGATAGAGTAGACTACCAATCATGGATCTATAGGTTGGTTAATGTACTGCTGCCAATTCATCATTCATGCTGAGGCTGCATCCTGTCACCATAGGGGTACATACTGGTTTCGAATCCTCCATCCCATATTTCTTCAAGATCTGCTTGAGATACTTGGTTTGTGATAAAAAAATACTATCTTTGTTTTGTTGGACTTGCAAGCCAAGGAAATATGTGAGCTCACCAAGCATGGACATTTCAAGCTCCTTTTGCATCACCAAGGCAAACTTTTGACTCATGTCTTCTTCATTGCTGCCAAAGATGATATCATCTACATACACAACAAGTATTAGCAACTTTTCATTATCAACCTTTATATATATATTGCTGTCAGTTGATCCTTTTATAAAACCTTGTTGATGAAGATATTTATCCAACCGATAATACCACGCCCTAGGAGCCTGTTTAAGACCATAGAGAGCCTTTTTGAGCCTGCATACAAGATTTGGATCATTTCCAAGGATGAACCCATCTGGTTGTTCAATGTACACTTCTTCATTCAAATCTCCATTCAGAAAGGCAGATTTTATGTCCATCTGAAATACTTTGAACTTCTGAAATCTAGAGAGAGCAAGGAACATTCTTATAGCCTTAGGTCTAGCAACTGGTGCAAAGGTTTCTTCAAAGTCTATGCCCTCTTGTTGTGCATATCATTTACAAACAAGTCTTGCAACCACATCTCCATTTTCATTTAGTTTATTTTTGAAAATCCACTTTGTCCCTATGACATTCTTATCTTTTGGTCTAGGAACCAATTCCCAAGTGTTATTCCTTTCAATCTGTTCAAGTTATTCATCCATTGCCTTGACCCAACATTCATCTTTGCATGCCCCTCTTACATTTTGTGGCTCAGTGGAGAAGAGTAATGCCAAATAGCTTGAAGCTTCTGCAATTGTTCTTCTTGTTTGTATACCTGCCTCTTTCTGCCCCAAAATTTGAGATTCTGGATGATTCTTCTGAACGTACCTGGATGGAGTCTTATCTTCTATCCTTATCTGTTATTTTGGTGCCTCATGGGTTTCTTCTTCATCATGAATTTGATTTGATGTTGATGGATAGTCCTCATCATCTTCGAAATCTTCATATCTTACCTACCTGGGAGTGTTTTCTTTTTCATCCACCACTACATCAATGTTGTCGACAATTCTTCCAAGCCTTTTATTGTAACATTTGTATGCTTTGCTGTGACGAGAATGCCTTCATCCGCTCTAGGTTCAAACTTGCCAAGATTTTCATCATTATTTTTAATATAGCATTTGCTTCAAAAAATTTTGAAATGTTTTACCGAAGGAGTCTCACCATACCAGAGCTCATGAGGAGTTTGAGTTTTGTTCACCCGGATATTTGTCTTGTTGAGAATAACAACTATAGCAAATGCGGCTTCACCCCAGAAGGTTGCAGGAGTTCCAGACTCATCAAGCATAGCACGAGCCATTTGTTGAACCATTCTGTTCATCCTTTCCACTACTCCATTTTGCTGAGGAGTCCTAGATATAGAGAATTCCCTTCTTATTCCATGTTCTCCACAAAAATCGAAAAATTCATTCAAAGTAAACTCCCCACCTCTATCAAACCTGAGGCATTTGATTTTGTGATCTGATTCGTTCTCCACCAAGGCTTTGAATGATTTGAACTTTTCAAAGGCTTCGTCTTTGTGCTTCATAAGTCCTATCCAACACATCCTGGAAAAGTCGTTAATGAATAATATGAAATATTCTTCTCCTCAAGGTGACCTTTTCCTAGATGGGTCGCATACATCAGTATGGATAGGTTCAAGTGGCCTGCTAGCTGATCCTTCCTTCTCAGGGAAGTTAGTTCTGGTTTGCTTACCAAACTGACACGATTTGTAAATTGTATTGTCTGGAATTCTGATGTCTAGAAGACCATGAACTTCATGGTATTTACATGCTTTCCTTATCTGTGAGAAGCTAAGATGTCCCAATCTTTTGTGCCATAACCAGTGTTCATCGTTCTTGCTTAGATAGCATTGATGTTGTCCTTCTTTGAATATGTATAAATTATTTGGAGTCCTTATGCCTTTGATCACTGTTTTTCCTGTATCAAGATCACGAACACTACATCCATTTGATCAAAATATTACCCCCGTTCCTTGATCACACATCTGACTGACACTCAATAAATTATGCTTTAACCCATCATCATACATAACATTTCCATCTTTGACCTTTTCTTTCAACTGGACAGAACCTTTACCTTTTATGAGCGCAGGGGTGTCATTTCCAAATGAGACCTTCTTCTCCTTCTCAAAGGCACTATATGACTGAAGTTTTTCTTTGTCACTCGTCATATGTTTCGAACATCCACTGTCGATGTACCATTGATTTTATTTCCCTTCCGCATATAAGGCTATACCACATCTTTCTGGTTGCGGTTCTTTCATTCTCCATGTTTTGGCATTTGAGGCTTGTTCCTTTGTTTGCCGAAACCTGCTCCTGCATTCAGAATATTCATGACTGAAGTTGTTACAAATAGAACATTCAATTTCATTCTCAAGGGCAGAAAAGTTATTGTAGGTTCTTTTCGTGATCCCAGTCATACTTCTTTGTTTTTGAGCTTCTCTAGTCATGATTGTCTTATAGGCAACACATTGAGCTACTTTGTGACCAAAGTTATGACAAGAAAAACATTGGCCATTGAATAAACTCCTGCGATTATCAAATCTACCAACCAACCGATTGTAGTTTCTACTGACATCCATTCTTGAGGCAAATTGGGAAGATTTTACCTGTGGCTAGTTGTAGCTTCTGTTCATCCTTAAGGTGGATTTCCCCTGATTTACCTGGTAGTCTTTGTTCATTCTTGAGGTAAATTGTCCCTGATTTACCTGGTGATTTCTATTTGACCTTTGCTCACTCCTCCTTGCTGCATCAAGATAGCTTTTGGAGGTGGATGGTTGCTGCACTTGAGATGCTTCTTCATTATATCCTAGACCTGTCTTGACTAGTGGAGAATGCTGCACATTGATAATCTCATCTAGAGTTTCAAATCCTTTAACAAATATAAGATTAAGAGCTTTTGTTTTCTTAATCTCTTTTCTAAGACCAACAATTTCACATTCTATTTTTTCATGAAGTTTTCTTTTTCAGCCAGTTGGAATTGCAAAGTATCAATAATCATATTTTTCTCTTCTAAACAAATTTTGAGTTTATAAATCTCTTCATACAGACCTTATTCATCTATAGCATCCATGAAATCATCATCTTCAAAAGCCATTAAAAGTCTATAATTGTTACCTTGTTCATCTTCATCACTATTTGAAATTCCATCACTGTCTTCATGAGTGTAATAGCTTTTCTTATTTACATTCTGTTTCTTGTTCCATCTGACAAGTTCCTTAGCTTTATCAAGCTTATCTTTATGAGGAAACTTTGCAGCATAGTGACCAACTCTTCCACAAGAAAAGCATTTGAAATCTAACTTACCCGTGAATCTTCCAACACCCCGTTGAAGGTTCTTGACAAAATTTGATTCTTCGTCTTCTTTTGATAGATGTCCTGACTAATAGTAATCTCCTTTGCCTGAAGCCTTGAATGTAGCTTCTCTTCTGTCTGATGGTCCCCCTTTCCACATTTCGTAAGCAGTCAGAATTTCGTGCAGCTGTGACATGGTAAGGTTTCGTAGATTCTCTTTTTCTTCTATTGTAGAAACTTTAGATTCAAACTTAGGGGACAACTTAGAACTTTTTCAACCACAACAGCCTCTTTTATTTCTTCACCCAAGCTTTTCATACAATTAACAATCTCATCTACATGAAGGAAATAGTTAGCCACACTTTCACCATTGTGCATTCTGAGATTTTCATACTGAATTATGAGGGTTTGAAGTTTTGCTCGTTTTACCTATTCATCTCCTTCATAGCTCAGAACAATCTTGTCCCATATTTCTTTTGTGGATTTATACTGCATAACTTTGACGAATTCTAATTGAGATAGACATCCCAATAGAGTATTGACAGCCTTTGCATTTGTTTCATATTGCTTCTTACTAGCCGAATCTGTAGGAGTTGTGGATGGAAAAGTGTACCCTGTATCTATGATATCCCAGACTTCTGTACCAAGAGATTGAAGATATGTTGTGACTCTTACCTTCCAATAGACGAAGTTGGTCCCATCAAAAATTGGTGGCCTGGTCGATGCTTCTCTCTCGTAGTTGCTCATTGTTGGATAGGTAAATCCCCTCTGCGGACAGAGGCGATCCCACTAGCCTAAAACAGAACTAGCCACAATCAATTCACGCTGCCACGCAAGTTCCTAGTTGTACATTAAAGGTGAATTAAGAAGACCAACCTGGAATCCAACGCTATAGTTGAAGCAGAGTTGGTATTCCTGCTCCCTCGCTCTGGCAGGTCACAATCCTTGCAATCCTTGCAAACGGACACCTGCACATGCAAAGGAAGAAACAGATACAAGCATAAAATCCACCAAGGCACAACTATATTTCAGTCAGAAAGGAAATAAATCAAACATCACTATAATAGACAATGAGATTGGAACTATAATAGCAGTCGTTCATTAATGAATAATAGACAGGAAAAGTTACAACCAAGGTTCTGACGTTGAACCTCTCCTCTGGCTGGGCGAGAAACTATATGTGTCTTGCAATGTACCTCCTCTCCGGCAGCATAACTTCTCTATGCTTCACTATCACTCATGACAAGCATAACCACAACTAGCATTCCTTCAAAAACTTTAGAACTCAACCACTAGCTTGTCTTGCATGTTAATTTTCTCTTGCTTGCTTGAGTGAATGAGCTTCTTGGGTCAGTTTCGAGATTGTTATTTACTGTTTGATCCATTTGAACACTGTCGGCCCGACCTGGGGTCGTGTTATTTTTTTTTAGCCGGCAAGCTTAGTTGGCGCGGTTTTTACTCTTACAGTTGCGCCAGTTGGCGCATGTTGCTTAACAGCAACTCGCGCCAATCCTTTGGTAGCGCAAGTTGCAGGCTGACAGTCACGCCAGCCCTGTGAATTTTGCCTGTGTGTTGGTTGGTAGCTCTTTCAACTAAGATTTTTATCTTTTTTATATCTCTTACAGCCTCTGGAAGTGTGTTGAACCTCTGTTTGACTGGTTTTGCCTTTATCCTTCAATTGTTTGCTTATTTCTATTGATTTTCGTCTCAGCCCTAGAGCATCTAGTGGCTTCGCATGTCTAGCCTTCTGTGGGAAGTTTCGGTCTTTTGATTTTCCAGTCAACTTGTTGGTTGTGTTCCCCACCTATCTAGTGGTTTGTTAAAGATTGGTCTTCTATGCTTTGGGTGATTCACTTCTAGCTTCTTTGGATTTTGCTCGACTTCATTTGAACTTAGATTACATGGTTCATAGAAAGTCTTTGTGTTTCTCCTTGCTTGGATAGTTCATCTTGGTGTTTCAGAATTGGTTCCATTTCATTGAGTGAACTTGGTTTGTTTATACTTGTGAATATCTCTTAAAATTTGTTTAAATGCATCATACCATCTTAAAGGAGAGAAAAACAAAAGATCTTTTGCATCATATTAGTTAGCGTTTATTGTTATTTGTTGCTTTTAAAAAGAAAAAGAAAAATTTTCATTTCTTGTTATTAGCTGCATTAGGATCTTTGTTGTTTGCTGAGTGATCATTTCGTTTGTGTAAAGATCTCAACCCTCCTGTAGATAGAATTCATTGAATGAAATGATATAGTTTTGGCATGTAGTTCGCATTTAAGAAGTTTTTGAGATATCACATACGGTAGGACCAAAAAACTGAAACATAATTGAAGATAAACTTTAAAATAAACTCAATGAACATAACAACGCATTGGAACATAACGCAAACATTCTAGAGGTCTAGGTTAGAGACGTGTTCCGGCGTCTTTAAAACTGGTAGATTATCGTCGAGTGGTTGGGTGATTCCTCCACGGTGAAACAATAGGTGCCAATACGGACTGAGCTCCCACGTACCGTCGCGTATATACGGGAGACCCCACTAGGCTATCATCCTTTATCCATAGGAAGCTGAGTCTGCCGCCTTACAAGCCGTAATGCACTGAACACAACATTCGGGAAGATTGAATGTAGTACGGGAAGTCCTTGGTTTTCATCTGATTGCCAAGGTGTATAAGCCGTTTTACGGATTGTTTGGTAAACCTTTTTGCCTAGAGTCTCCAGAGTAGTCACTTTTGATCCTTTTCGGACTCCCTAAAAGAAAAGGTGCCTGTGAGCGTCTTGTCACTTCGTCCTCATTAAATATTCGAAGGAGACTAGAGTCATCTTTTGTCCTTTTCTCGACTCTTAAAACATGAAAAGGTCAAGTTGTGTCTTTGCGTCTTAAAATTTATTGACCACGATAATATTTACCCAATTAGATTTTGTTTGCTTTAGCTTGAGTAGGATTCTTTCTCGCTCAATGGCATCCTTCCCTACGTCCACCGGCCAAGGTGTTCCCCCTGATGGAAACCCTAGTCCATTTCCTTCTATTGGAAATGTCGGTGTTCAGTATATCGCAACTTTGTCTTTGCCTAGGTTAACCATTGGTTTGCCCGTATGGTTGTTTTCAAACTCGGTGGTCTCGAGTGTGATAACTCCTGTTCCACCACCACCTCCTCCACCCGAACAACATCATGTTGATTCCAAGGTGGATCCTTCCCCTTCTTCGCCTATTGTTGCGTCCTCATCTTCTACTTCGCCTGGTGAAACTCTGGATTTAAGTAACCAGGTGGCTAAGAAGAAGAAGAAGAAGACCAAAAAGAAGAAGTCTCCCAAGGGAAAGGTCGCATCTACCACGAGTATACCTGAAGTAGAGCCACCCTCTGCTCCTCCGCGGAAGGCTAAGTTCCCTTGTTGATTATGCATGGAGGATCATTTTCTTACTGATTGTCCTGATATTCCCAGGGTCCTAGATATATGGTCTCGTGACCCAACTCGCCCCTCGTCGTCGCAGATTGACGATACCTTATCAGCTGGTAAGGGAAAAGGGAAGGTTCGTTTCCCTTGTCGACTTTGTGGAGGTAATCATCTCCTTCGCCTTTGTCAATTTATGGATGAAGCCTCCCGTCTGTTGGAAAGTCTGTCAGCTCCCTTACCCCAACTACCTGCTGGATATCAGCGTCTTTTTCCAACTGCAGATCCTCTCTCTACTAGCCAAGAGATCAAGCATGATTCCTCTTTGGTCCAGCCTTCTCTTCCCGAACCTGGCTGTTCTCAGCCTGTTCCAGACCAGTCCCTAGTCGGAAAGAGTGTTGATTCACGTTCATCGTCTACGCACCACTTTGTTCCGGGAGCGTTTATCATCAAGGACGAACCATCTGAATCCAAACCAGACGAAAGTCCACAGGTCCAGATGACAGTTGACCCGGTCTTTCAAAAGGTCCAGATGACAGTTGACCCGGTTTTGCCTTCAGAAGTTCCATCCTCAGATGATATTATCACTGTAAAGAATGAAGACCACACCGTCCAAATTCTATACATAAACACAGACTCTAATGATCAAGTGAGCATCCCTCTCATTCCTTCGCAGCAGGAAGGAGGTTCATCAGAGTCATATCCGGCCGTTTATCCGGTCCCACCTCCAAGCAACCTAGTTGTTTCCTTCAATTGGGATCAACTAGGCAATCCCCGGTTACCAGCTTCCATACCATTTCGAATTATAGTCCAAGTCTACCGAATGGTTATGGCCGGTGCCATTATTGATGAGGGATCTCCTGTGAGCATCCTTTCTTCAACAACTTGGGAAGCACTTGGTTCGCCACTGCTTCTACCTGAGGTAAGAAACCTTACAGGTTTTAATCGCGAAACCAGTCGACCTTTAGGAATTCTTCCCAATGTACCTATCACATTAGAAGGGAAGACCGTTTAGATGGGCGTCATGGTAGTCCAAGGTCCGTTAGATTACAATTTACTCCTTGGGCGAGACTATATTTATCGCATACGTGCAATTGTGTCCTCACTCTTCAGAGTGATGTGTTTTCCACACGAAGGAAGGACGATCAAGATCGTAGACCAACTTTCGTTCCCCGGTTCACACTTCACATATAGTCATCTACCATTCCTAAATGGTCTTATTTCCACAGGAAATGCCTCAACATCCAGCCCGTCATTCTGATGACGACAGCTGACCCGGGCAAGTGACCTAAGCCCGGGGGGCATGCATCCTCCTTTTCAAAATCGAGTCTTTCCAAGTGAACCTTCATTCCATCCACTCCGTGAATGCCATGAAGCTTGGGGGGCATGTACCTCGATTTGCATTATCATGCTGGGGGCATGCAAATTTATAACAAGCATAGTTTTTTTTCGTTTCAAGCTTGTGTAAACATGAAACCGAATCCAAGCAGAGTTCTCCATGGTTCAAGCTTGTGTAAAAATGAACCCATACCTGATTTACATCCCGTGATTGCCTTTTATCTGCTAAATTCTGCTAGATGAGCCTTGGTTGTTTCATTCCATCGCCACCATCTCTTTGGCCGATCATATGCTTTCACTTGGTTGTTTATCCTTTCCTGAGGAACCGCAGCGATGAGTGGTTTGTATTAGCCAGCCTCTTGACCATTACGTGTTTTGAGCAGTTCCACCATTACCGGAACCAGTTGCTACCATTTATACCACTCGTTCCTCTAGGACGAGTCACCTTTAAGCTCTTTTCTGACTCGTAAAATATGAAAAGATTGCCGAGTATTTTTTCCTTTTTGACTCGTTAAAGAGAATAAAAATGGAGGTCCGCTTTCAGCTCTTTTTCTGACCATTTAAAGAGGAAAAGATTGCCGAGTCGCTCCTCTTGACTCGTTAAACGTTAATAAGGGGCGGTTGTTTTAAGTTCTTTTTGTCGACCATTAAAACATAAAAAGATTACCGGGTTTTTGTCGTTTCAAACTCGTTGATGGTTACGGAACGACGTGATTTTGATCGCTTTTTTACTTTTTCAGGTTGAAATTACTATTTATGAAAAGTACTCCTCGATCGTAATGGTCGGGCGGTTCTTTCGGGCATTATTTTATACTTTTTCGGGCCCGAGAGACACAACTTTACGAAAGAGGACACCCCTGGAGTTTCCCTTTCTGCTGTCTTTTCAAACTCTCTAAACATGAAAAGACGTCGAGTTCTTCCTTTGTCAAACTCGTTAAAACCTGATGACATCGGATTTTGTCGAAATGACACACCACAAGCATATGCTATCCCCATCAAGCTTGTTAAAAATAACTGGGGTACTCGCCAGAAATGGTGGGGGAAAAGAAAATTTTGGAACCGTAATCATTATCGTGTCGGCAGTATGTCGCTCTTGAACATGGCACTTGTTTGCTTTCATGTCTGGGTGGGGATATCTCATCTCATTTTTCACTGGCCTCCATGGATTTGGGTAATCCTATTTGACTTCTCATCTACTCATTGCCTCATCATCATGACCTTTGATACATTGATGTCAAATACTGCCAATTCCATTCATGTGCCGCTGATATGTTCAAGAGAAGTTGACCTCTGAAAAGAAACAACCTCCATCTGATAGTTCACATAATCTTGATTCACAACATTATCTCTCTGTCTCGTGTCGATGATGTGGGAAACATTATGGCCCACCTTCGATCAAGGTCACTTCCTGTAGACTTCAGCTCATTATCCAGGAAGCTGATCTAGAGACTCCCTTCCGGTGCCTTAGAGCCTGCATGCCTCAATGGTAGGTTCTTCGCGTTCGACGTCAGGTTTTCATCATTGGCCTCCAATCGAATGATTCTATGGGTGTTCGACGTCAGATCATTAATTCGCACGCCGTAGATTGTACCTATAGTACCTTGAGGGCCATTGTCATTATTGATGGTACCTCTCGCGTCTGTTAACAGTTTCCACTATTGACTGGTAATCAGACGATGTTCATGCATGTTCGACTTCAGCTCATATATTCGAATGCTTGAACTTGTACTCTTGTTCGGGCCAAGATGGAGCGCAAGACCCTGGATTGTGTCTGTTGTAATCCAGGCGTGATTCTTGATACATGACTCATTCACTGGATGGCTGCGACCATGCCTGAGTCTAGTCATTGATCCTAATTAGATGGCTGTTGGAAATAATACTGAGAGGGGGGGTGAATCAGTATTATCAGATTAATCAAACTTTTCAAATGCCCAGAAACATATACGCTACTTCAGTTAAGTGAACCAGCGTGTACACGCTACTGTGACGAAGTAAAACAGCGTATAAGCAGAAAACTCACAATTTAGTTAGCTTATTCTTCAATTAAGTGCATCAGGACATTATTCATCATATTAACAGTAAACATGTGCAGTATAACAGAACAGATAAAAAGCCACACACATGAACACCAAGATATAAGGTGGAAACCCAATGTGGGTGAAAACCACCTGCTGCAAGTTGTCTCTATCTTTCTTAATATGAAACTTCAGTTTACAATCTTTTGTACTGGTGCAGCCTTATACCAGTACGCAGGCTACAACCTGCAGAAGGCTTCAACCTTCTCTCGTTCTCCAAACTTCCTTGGAAGGGAGCTCCAACCCCCTTTGCTCTTGTACTAGCCAAGATACTAGTACGTAGGTGCTGACCTACAATCTTCCTTCTTCCAGGTATCACTTTTCATACATTTTCAGACTTGGATATTCCTGAAGCACAACATTACAATCTGAAGACCACAATTCATTCAATTTCCACAACAGATCATTGAAGCATAAAACAACCAAACTTTGAATCACTGAACCACTGAACCCTGTCAATCACCAGTTACCAGAACACAGAGCAGACTACAGAACTCTGCAATAACAGTCAGACCCCACTGTAAACCCAAATCAAGCTTCAAAAGATATACGCTACTTTAATGAGCAGAACCCGCGTATACACGCTCTTTTACCGAAGCCAACCTGCGTACAGATCTAAAAATAAACTTTCTCAATTTGCAGCTGTACCAGACATTAGTTAGACTCAGAACGTAACATTGCGACAATATGCAGATCTAGAAATACGCATAATCAACCATATCATGATAGTGCATTTCAAACCATTAGATCCCGATCTATCCTTAGATCTAGTCTTCCATCAACCGATGTGATCTCTCCTTGGCTTAGATCATGCAACTCAGAACCTGCATATCAGATCTCTTTCTCTCTTAGATATTCATGCCTTGTCGAAAGATGATTTTGCCTAATGATCTTCTTCTCCTTATATAGCCTTAGGCCTTTCTCAATACCAAGAGCCAAAACCATAGTAACACAATACCATCAACTTTAAAACTAGGGATCGACACGCCCGTCGAGACATAATGGTCCGAAATCATAGGCACAACTTCCAAGGACTAACCACCATGAACCAAAGGAACCTTTCCACATACACGCGCTTTTTCTGAATCGAACTAGCGTGTACACGCGACTTGGGCTTAACGAAACAGCGTGTATGAGCTTCCTTGGCATGCTGTACTGAGATCTGTCTTCTGATTAAGTTGCCATCACCTGTACTAACCTCTGAGCACCTGTACCATCCACTGAGTGAGTTGCCATCAAGGACAACACTTGAATCATAATGCCAACAATCTCCCCCTTTGAACTTGATGGCAACCACCACACCAAGTTACTCTCCCCCTTTGACATCAAGGGCAAAGGGCTATGCTCCCCCTGAGGACATGCTGATACTTCTGCTTGGCTGTGCTGACTCGTGCTCCCCCTGACAGTAGGCCAGATCTGCAAAAGATGTTCTTCAACAAGAACCAAGACTTATACACCATATGGGACCTTTCTATCACCAAAGGACTCAATACATACAACCATAACATATCAGAAACAACCAATTATATTACAGCATTCATCCCAGGCATAGTGGGGAAACCAACAACGGCCGTTACATGACCTTGACACCATAAAAGAGACAAGAGAGATACATGACATAGAGACAACAGATCTAGACCAAGACTTAGGAAAGACATCAGCAGCATCTGATAAACATCTTGTTAGATCAGCAACTAGAATTTCTTTCTGAGCTCCTTCTCCTGAAACCAACAACCAAAACATCTGAATGCCAACAATGCTTTATGAGACTTTTGAGCTGCTCCCCCTGAACCTGTGCCTGTTGCACTCCCTGAAACTGTGCCTGAATAATTCTGACATTCCTATTGCTGTTCAGAACTTCAGAGTTTTCCCTTGCTGTTCAGAACTTCATATACGCGTTTTATCCTGTATAAAACAGCGTATGTACGCGGATATTCTTTCTGCAACAAGCGTCCAGCATACACGCGACTTACCCACCATGAATCCGCGTGTATACGCTCATATCCCTCCGTAACCTGCGTATACCAACTTTTCTGTAGAACAAACAAATTTCAACAACAGGATGAAGCATTAACTACTCCCAGCTTTTGTCTGAGATATTCAAAAGTTTCCCTGGGCAGTGGTTTTGTGAGAATATCAGCAACTTGCTCCTTAGAAGGAACATACTCCAACTTGACCTTCTGCTCAAGCACTTGTTCCCGAAGAAAATGGTACTTGATTGGTATGTGCTTGGTCTTTGAGTGCATGACTGGATTCTTTGAAATGCTGATTGCACTTGTATTATCACATAAGATAGAGACAGGTGGAGTGCAAGTGATTTGAAAGTCCTGCAAGGTCTGCATCATCCAAAGAAGTTGTGTGCAACAAGATGCTGCAGCCACATATTCTGCTTCAGCTGTAGATAAGGCAATCGAACTTTGTTTCTTGCTGAACCAAGATACTAATCTGGAACCCATGAAGAAAGCACCTCCACTTGTGCTTTTCCTATCATCCACACTTCCAGCCCAATCTGCATCTGTGTAAGCATGAAGAGTGAGATCTGTATTTCTAGGATACCATAAGCCATAGTTTTGGGTCCCTTGAAGATATTTGAAGATTCTTTTGACTGCCTGAAGATGAGTTTCCTTTGGGTTGGCTTGAAATCTTCCAACCATTCCTACTGCATGTGTAATATCTGGTCGAGTACCTGTCAAATAAAGCAAACTCCCAATCATGGATCTATAAGTGGGTTGGTGACTGCTGCTGATTCATCATTTGCACTGAGGCTGCATCCTGTAACCATGGGTGTACATACTGGTTTTGACTCTTCCATGCCATACTTCTTCAAGATCTGCTTGAGGTATTTGGTTTGAGACAAGAAGATACCTCCTTCATTTTGTTGGATTTGCAATCCAAGAAAATATGTCAATTCTCCAAGAAGTGACATTTCGAATTCTTTCTGCATAACCAAGGCAAAGTTTTGACTCATAGTCTCTTCATTGCTGCCAAAAATAATATCATCTACATAAACAACAAGAATTAGCAATTTGTTATTTTCAACTTTTATATAGAGATTGCTATCTGCTGATCCTTTTGAAAAGCCTTGTTGGTGAAGATATTTGTCCAACCGATAGTACCAAGCCCTTGGAGCTTGTTTGAGCCCATAGAGAGCCTTTTTCAATCTGCATACAAGGTTTGGATCATTCCCAAGAATGAACCCATCTGGCTGCTCAATATATACTTCTTCTTCTAAGTCTCCATTCAGGAAGGCTGATTTCACGTCCATTTGAAATACCTTGAAGTTTTGAAAGCTTGAGAGAGCAAGGAACATTCGGATGGCCTCTAGTCTTGCCACAGGAGCAAAGGTCTCTTCAAAATCTATTCCTTCTTGCTGTGCATACCCTTTACAAACAAGTCTGGCCTTGTTTCTAATTACTTCTCCATTTTCATTTAACTTATTCTTGAAGACCCATTTTGTTCCTATTACATTCTTATCTTTTGGTCTAGGAACTAATTCCCAAGTGTTGTTCCTTTCGATTTGCTCAAGTTCTTCATCCATTGCTTTGACCCAACATTCATCTTTGCATGCTTCTTTCACATTTTGTGGTTCAATGGAGGAGAGTAGAGCCAAGTAGCTTGAAGCTTCTGCAAGTGTCCTTCTTGTTTGTACTCCTGCTTCTTTCTGCCCCACAATCTGAGTTTCTGGATGATTCTTTTGGACATATCTGGATGGAGTCTTCTCTTCTATTCTTGTCTGCTCCTCTGGTTCTTCTTGAGATTCTTCTTCTTCTTGAGGTTCTTCTTCTTCATCATTTCGCCTTTGAGAGTAACCTTCATCTTCTTCATGATGAACTTGCCTAGGAATATATCCCTTCTCATCAACCACTATATCAATACTGTCAACAATTCTGCCAAGTCTTTTATTGTAGCACTTGTATGCTTTGCTATGTGGAGAATAACCAAGAAGAATGCCCTCATCTGCTCTAGGTTCAAGTTTGCCAAGTTGCTCATCAGTATTCTTAATATAACATTTGCTCCCAAAGATTTTGAAATGCTTCACGGAAGGAGTTTTACCACTCCAAAGCTCATGAGGTGTTTGAGTGCTGTTTACTCGGACATTTGTTTTGTTAAGAATGATAACAGCAGCATGTGCGGCTTCTCCCCAGAAGGTTGCAGGAGTACCTGATTCATCGAGCATAGCACGAGCCATTTGTTGGATAGTTCTGTTCATTCTTTCCACAACCCCATTTTGCTGAGGAGTTCTAGCTGTAGAGAATTCTCTTCTTATCCCATGTTCATCGCAGAAATCAAAAAATTCATTTGATGTGAACTCCCCACCTCTGTCAGATCTGAGGCACTTGATTTTGTGTCCTGATTCATTTTCAGCCAATGCTTTGAAGGATTTGAATTTTTCGAATGCTTCATCTTTGTGCTTCATAAGCCCTAACCAAACAAACCTTGAGAAATCATCAATGAATAATATCAGATATTCTTCTCCTCGAGGTGTCCTTTTCCTAAATGGACCACATACATCTGTATGGACTAGCTCAAGAGGCAAGCTAGCTGATCCTTCCTTCTCTGGAAAGTTAGTTCTGGTTTGCTTTCCAAACTGACAAGATTTGCATATGGTGTTGTCTGGAATTTTGATATCTGGAAGATCGCGAACTGCCTGATATTTGCATGCTTTCCTTATTTGTGAGAAGCTTAGATGTCCCAACCTTCGATGCCATAACCAGTGCTCTTCATCCTTGCTAAGATAGCATTGTTGTTGTCCTTCTTCAAATATGTACAGATTATTTGGAGTTCTTTTGCCTTTGAGAACTGTTTTACCTGTATCAAGATCACGAACAAGACATCCATTCGATCTGAAAATAACCTCTGTTTTTTGATCACACATCTGGCTGACACTTAGAAGATTATGCTTCAATCCATCAACATACAAAACATTTCCAGCCTTGACCTTTTCTTTCAAAGGAGCAATACCTTTTCCTTTTATAGTTGCAGGAGTATCATTTCCAAAAGAAACTTTCTTTCCCTTTTCTAAAGTAGAATAAGATTCAAGTTTTTCTTTATCACCTGTCATATGTTTCGAACATCCACTGTCAATGTACCATAGATTTTCCTGTCCTTCTGCATAAAATGCTATCCCACATCTTTCTGTTTGAGGTTCCTTTATTCTCCATGTTTTGGTGCTTGTGGCTTGTTCCTTTTTCTCCTGAAACCTGCTCCTGCATTCAGAGTCTTTATGACCAAAATTATTGCAAATAGAACATTCAACTTCATTTTCAAGCACCGAAAAGTTGTTATAGGTCCTTTTTGTAATCCCTGTCATACTTCTTTGTTTTTGAGCTTCCCTAGTCATGATTGTTTTATATGCAACACATTGAGCTGCTCTGTGACCAAAGTTGTGGCAAGAAAAGCATTGTCCATTGAAGAAGCTTCTGCGGTTATTGAATCTACCAGCCAACTGATTGTAATTTCTATTTTCATCTATTCTTGAGCCAAACTGAGAAGATTTTACCTGTGGTTGGTTGTAGCTTTTGTTCATCCTTAAGGAGGATTGTCCCTGATAGTTTCTGTTTGTAACTCGTCCCTGCTTTACCTGATTATCTTCATTGTTCTTCCGCTCATTTCCTCTTGCTGCATCAAGATAACTTTTTGAGGTGGATGCTTGAGAGGTTTCTCCATTATAGCCCAAACCTGTCTTGTTTAGAGGAGACCGCTGCACACTGATAATCTCATCCAAAGTTTCAGATCCTTTGACAAATTTAAGATTAATAGCTTTTGTTTTCTCAATTTCTTTTCTGAGACCAACAATTTCACCTTCTAGTTTTTCAAGATGTTTTTCCTTTTCATCAATTTGAAATTGCAAAGTATCAATGATCACATTCTTTTCTTCTATGCCTCTCTTGAGTCTAGTGATTTCATTATAGAGATTATCCACATCTATAGCATCCTCATAATCATCATCTTCAAATGCCATTAACAGCTTATATTTATTACCTTGTTCATCTTCATCACTGTTTGATAAGCCATCACTATCTTCATGGGTGTAGTAGCTTTTCCTATTTGCACTTTGTTTCTTGTTCCATCTAGCAGGTTCTTTTCCTTTATCCTTATAAGGACATTTTGCAGCATAATGACCTACTTTCCACAAGCAAAGCATTTGAAAGGTAGCTTACCTCTGAACCTTCCAGAACCCCTTTGAAGATTTCTGACAAAATTTGATTCTTCTTCCTCTTCTTCTGGAACATGGCTTGCTTCATAGTAATCTTCTTTTCCTGATGCCTTAAAAGCAGCTTCCCTTCTGTCAGATGGACCTCCCTTTCTCATTTCATAAGCGGTTAGAATTCCATGTAGCTGAGACATAGTGAGAACACGGAGATTTTCTTTTTCTTCTATTGCAGATACTTTAGATTCAAACTTGGGGGATAAAGATCTTAGAATCTTTTGAACTACTATAGTTTCTCTTATTTCTTCACCCAAATTTTTCATACAATTAACAATCTCATCTACCCGAAGAAAATAATTAGCCACACTTTCATCATTATACATCTTGAGAGTCTCATATTGAATCCTGAGTGTTTGAAGTTTAGCTTGCTTTACCTGTTCATCTCCTTCATAGCTAGTGATCATTTTGTCCCATATTTCTTTTGCTGATTTGAAGTGCATGACCTTCATGAATTCTGTTTGAGATATACTTCCTAATAGAGTACTGACTGCTTTTGCATTTGTTTCATATGCCTTTTTCTCAGCTGGATCTGTAGGAGTAGCTGAAGGAAAAGCATAGCCTGTTTCTACAATGTCCCAAACTTCTGTACCAAGAGATTGAAGATATGCAGTAACTCTTACCTTCCAATAATTGAAATTTGTTCCATCAAAAACCGGTGGCCTGATTGATGCTTCTTTCTCGTAGTTGCTCATGATGAATGATCTTCCTTCAAGCGATCAAGCTTCTCTGAAGGACCTGCTCTGATACCAATTGTTGGAAATAATACTGAGAGGGGGGGTGAATCAGTATTATCAGATTAATCAAACTTTTCAAATGCCCAGAAACATATACGCTACTTCAGTTAAGTGAACCAGCGTGTACACGCTACTGTGACGAAGTAAAACAGCGTATAAGCAGAAAACTCACAATTTAGTTAGCTTATTCTTCAATTAAGTGCATCAGGACATTATTCATCATATTAACAGTAAACATGTGCAGTATAACAGAACAGATAAAAAGCCACACACATGAACACCAAGATATAAGGTGGAAACCCAATGTGGGTGAAAACCACCTGCTGCAAGTTGTCTCTATCTTTCTTAATATGAAACTTCAGTTTACAATCTTTTGTACTGGTGCAGCCTTATACCAGTACGCAGGCTACAACCTGCAGAAGGCTTCAACCTTCTCTCGTTCTCCAAACTTCCTTGGAAGGGAGCTCCAACCCCCTTTGCTCTTGTACTAGCCAAGATACTAGTACGTAGGTGCTGACCTACAATCTTCCTTCTTCCAGGTATCACTTTTCATACATTTTCAGACTTGGATATTCCTGAAGCACAACATTACAATCTGAAGACCACAATTCATTCAATTTCCACAACAGATCATTGAAGCATAAAACAACCAAACTTTGAATCACTGAACCCTGTCAATCACCAGTTACCAGAACACAGAGCAGACTACAGAACTCTGCAATAACAGTCAGACCCCACTGTAAACCCAAATCAAGCTTCAAAAGATATACGCTACTTTAATGAGCAGAACCCGCGTATACACGCTCTTTTACTGAAGCCAACCTGCGTACAGATCTAAAAATAAACTTTCTCAATTTGCAGCTGTACCAGACATTAGTTAGACTCAGAACGTAACATTGCGACAATATGCAGATCTAGAAATACGCATAATCAACCATATCATGATAGTGCATTTCAAACCATTAGATCCCGATCTATCCTTAGATCTAGTCTTCCATTAACCGATGTGATCTCTCCTTGGCTTAGATCATGCAACTCAGAACCTGCATATCAGATCTCTTTCTCTCTTAGATATTCATGCCTTGTCGAAAGATGATTTTGCCTAATGATCTTCTTCTCCTTATATAGCCTTAGGCCTTTCTCAATACCAAGAGCCAAAACCATAGTAACACAATACCATCAACTTTAAAACTAGGGATCGACACGCCCGTCGAGACATAATGGTCCGAAATCATAGGCACAACTTCCAAGGACTAACCACCATGAACCAAAGGAACCTTTCCACATACACGCGCTTTTTCTGAATCGAACTAGCGTGTACACGCGACTTGGGCTTAACGAAACAGCGTGTATGAGCTTCCTTGGCATGCTGTACTGAGATCTGTCTTCTGATTAAGTTGCCATCACCTGTACTAACCTCTGAGCACCTGTACCATCCACTGAGTGAGTTGCCATCAAGGACAACACTTGAATCATAATGCCAACAATGGTTGCGTCCATACTATGGATCTCGATTATTTATGTACTCTCTTATGGATGGCTGTGACCATACCACTTACATCATGTAATTGAACTATTAGTCGTGTCTCTCAATGCAGATCCTCGGCGGCAGCTATATGTGTGTTCTTGTGTGTTCCTATAAAGCATTTCACCCCTCTCTCTCCCTCTCGGACTTCATGCTTTAGGGGGCATCTGTTACACAGTAATTTGTCACCATTGGTCACCGTCCCTATCGCCCCGTTTCCATACATTGGAGGACGCATTCCGGGACCTGTGAGCAGTGACATAACCCAAAAACACTTGCATTATGTTCCCCTGAGTATGTACTTCATGTTCCCTGAAGACACCTTCTGCAAATTATCCCTGGAAAGTACTCTTTTTCCATTGGCGCAGGTCCACAGTATCTTACCCGCGCCAATCACTGAGATCCTCAAAAGCGGGCGCGACCATTGGCGCTTTGTCACAGAACAACACTCGCGCCAGCCCAGTTTGGTAATGATTTTTGACAAACGCACGCCCATCTGCTTTTTCCCTTCAGATCACGAAGTCTTTTGAGGGTAAAATCCATCTGATAGAGGTCGAGAGTCATCATCTATCCTTGACATCTATCCACAGTGGCTTTTTCAGAGATAATGCCAATCCACAATGAGTGTCCTGGTTCATCGAATCTTTCTCCCTTGTCCATCTATAAATATCTGTCCTCATGCATTAGACATGCTAGTGGTTGAGTTCTAAAGTTTTTGAAGGAATGCTAGTTGTGGTTACGCTTGTCATGAGTGATAGTGAAGCATAGAGAAGTTATGCTGCCGGAGAGGAGGTACATTGCAAGACACATATAGTTGCTCGCCCAGCCAGAGGAGAGGTTCAACGTCAGAACCTTGGTTGTAACTTTTCCTGTCTATTATTCATTAATGAACGACTGTTATTATAGTTCCAATCTCATTGTCTATTATAGTGATGTTTGATTTATTTCCTTTCTGATTGAAATATAGTTGTGCCTTGGTGGATTTTATGCTTGTATCTGTTTCTTCCTTTGCATGTGCAGGTGTCCGTTTGCAAGGATTGCAAGGATTGTGACCTGCCGGAGCGAGGGAGCGGGAATACCAACTCTGCTTCAACTATAGCGTTGGATTCCAGGTTGGTCTTCTTAATTCACCTTTAATGTACAACTAGGAACTTGCGTGGCAGCGTGAATTGATTGTGGCTAGTTCTGTTTTAGGCTAGTGGGATCGCCTCTGTCCGCAAGTTCAACCAGAGATTCTGGGTTCGATCCCCAGTGGAGTCGCCAAATTGTTGGATAGGTAAATCCCCTCTGCGGACAGAGGCGATCCCACTAGCCTAAAACAGAACTAGCCACAATCAATTCACGCTGCCACGCAAGTTCCTAGTTGTACATTAAAGGTGAATTAAGAAGACCAACCTAGAATCCAACGCTATAGTTGAAGCAGAGTTGGTATTCCCGCTCCCTCGCTCCGGCAGGTCACAATCCTTGCAATCCTTGCAAACGAACACCTGCACATGCAAAGGAAGAAACAGATACAAGCATAAAATCCACCAAGGCACAACTATATTTCAGTCAGAAAGGAAATAAATCAAACATCACTATAATAGACAATGAGATTGGAACTATAATAGCAGTCGTTCATTAATGAATAATAGACAGGAAAAGTTACTACCAAGGTTCTGACGTTGAACCTCTCCTCTGGCTGGGCGAGCAACTATATGTGTCTTGCAATGTACCTCCTCTCCGGCAGCATAACTTCTCTATGCTTCACTATCACTCATGACAAGTGTAACCACAACTAGCATTCCTTCAAAAACTTTAGAACTCAACCACTAGCTTGTCTAATGCATGAGGACAGATATTTATAGATGGACAAGGGAGAAAGATTCGATGAACCAGGACACTCATTGTGGATTGGCATTATCTCTGAAAAAGCCACTGTGGATAGATGTCAAGGATAGATGATGACTCTCGACCTCTATCAGATGGATTTTACCCTCAAAAGACTTCGTGATCTGAAGGGAAAAAGCAGATGGGTGTGCGTTTGTCAAAAATCATTACCAAACTGGGCTGGCGCGAGTGTTGTTCTGTGACAAAGCGCCAATGGTCGCGCCCGCTTTTGAGGATCTCAGTGATTGGCGCGGGTAAGATACTGTGGACCTGCGCCAATGGAAAAAGAGTACTTTCCAGGGATAATTTGCAGAAGGTGTCTTCAGGGAACATGAAGTACATACTCAGGGGAACATAATGCAAGTGTTTTTGGGTTATGTCACTGCTCACAGGTCCCAGAATGCATCCTCCAATGTATGGAAACGGGGCGATAGGGACGGTGACCAATGGTGACAAATTACTGTGTAACACTCATGATGATGGATATTCCTTCAAGTGATCAAGCTTCTTCAAAAGGACCTACTCTGATACCAATTGTTGAAAATAATACTGAGAGGGGGGGGTGAATCAGTATTATCAAATTATTTTCACTATACCTTCTAGATTTATAATTCAATTTATTCTTCAGATGTTGACCATTAATTTTTATGTCAGTACCATATAATAATGAAAAAGAACAAGAAAAACAGATAGTCACACCAAAGAACACCCGATATAAGGTGGAAACCCAATGTTGGTGAAAACCACCTGCTGTAATATGTCTCTATCTTCTTTCAATTAGAAACTTCTTTTTACAATGATTCTATATTGGTGCAGTCCTTTACCAGTAGGTAGGCTACAACCTACAGAGAGCTACAACCCTCTCTCATTTTCCAGACTCTCCTGGAAGGGAGCTACAACCCCCTTAGCTCTTGTACTAGCTGAGCTACTAGTACGTAGGTGCTGACCTAATTCTTTTCCTCCAGGGACCACGTTAAATAATCATCAAATACATGTGAATCAACCAATCTCCTTCTACAATAAACTAATGAATCAAACAATAGCTTCTCAGAATGTAGTAACCAGAAAAGCAATACCATTAATCAGACACAGATTCTAAACCTAGAACTCTGCAGCAATAGAAAAAAGGCGGCCAACATATATTTCAAGAAAAGTCCGCAACTTCACCAATAGAAACCTGTGAATATCCACACTTCTGTTGTGTCTAGCCTGTGCAGCTCCGCACCTGCTCTGTCTACTCGATAGCGCACCTCCACACTTGATCCGTCTACTGGACTGCTCACCTTCGCACCTGATCCATCTACTGGATTGCGCACCTCCGCACCTGATCCATCTACTAGACTGCGCACCTCCGCACCTGCGCTGTCTACCGGACTGCGCACCTCCGCACCTGCATTGTCTACTGGACTACATACCTAAGCACCTGAGCCGTATCTCGCCTGCGGACCTCCAGATATAAACACTTTAACAATCCTCAATTGTACCCCAGTCTATCGAATTCACAGATCTGACCATGCACCAAAGAGACCTCGACCTATTAGTAGATCCACCTTTTAATTCACAGTTTTCTCCTTGATTCAGATCTAGCTTCACAAACCGATCACCAAAATTTCAGATCTTATGATATTCAATGTTCACAAGTATATGGGCCAAATGATCTCCTTCCCTTTTTATAGTCTAGGCCTTTCTCAAACCATGGACCAAAACCATTGAGAAACAATACCAAGGACTCAATACTTGGGTTCAATTCTTTTGAATGCAATACCACAGACCAAAACCATAGGATCACAAAATGCAGACTAAATACCATGGATCAATCATAAAATTTCCCACGTGTGTGCGCTTTTCTGCATGGAAGTGAGTGAATTTGACGTCTGCACCTTTTGTTCAGAGATCCTACGGGTATGTCCACACTTCTTGTTTGGGGCACCTGCGGGTCTGCAGCTTTTGTTAGGCACACCTATGGGTATCTCATTTTCTATTATTTTGAGAGCTTGAATAGTGATTTGCCACTTGAGTGAGTTGCCATCAAGGACAACACCTGTGCCATAGCGCCAAACCTGAGTCATAATGCCAACAAAAGGGCCTGACTAAAGTCCTCAAAGGCGGTAAGAATTCATTATGGCCCATTTTCCTTGTCAAATGTGATTCTTTTACTTTAGCCAATTTTGTTCATGCTACTAAGGAATCAGCACATATGGAAGCCCTCAGGCTTCATACATTTCCTAAGAGGCAATTTGATCCAAACAAAGTGGCATATAATGTCACTACTCGAGTAAAGCTAAAGCCATACAATCATGACGATAATTATTTTGAGGATTTGTTATAGTCAGCCACATCCTTCAAACAAGTGTTCAAATGGGAAAAAGCGAACCTAAAACCTGATAACTTTCAAATATTTCAGGAATTCAAAGATGAGAGGCTTCGAGTGATCCCAATGCATCTATTAAAGCCCGAGGATAAGTCTACTCTAATTGTCACTATTGATAGTGGAGGCCCTAGCTCTCAAATAGATTGTTAGGTAAACATTGAGAAGGCACCAGACATAGGGAAACCCCAAGATGCCGACAATATGGCTGAGTCCAACAAGAAGTCAACTGAGAAGCAAGTCATGAGCACCCCGACTACAGAGATCAGTTCAAAGTCCAAAGGAGGTAGTTTGAGGTAGGAATGGGATCAGTTTAATCTGAAATTGGAAGGCACTCCCAAAGCCTCAAATCCCTAAGAAATAGAGGAATGCAAGACTCCTTTGCATGTTCATACATATACATAGCCCTAGTTTGTCTACTAACAATATACACCTATGGATGAACAAGCAACAATGTCCCAACATACTAAAATTTTCCCTGCTATTCCCACATCAGAAATTATTCTGAAAGTAACTAAAATACCTCCACTTGATGTGTTCTATAGCCCTCTCCACAAGGTTGTAGTTAAAAGCCAGAGAAATAGGAGAAGGGTATATACACCTGAATTCCCACCTGGAAACAAGCTGATGGACCTTGTATGGATGGAAATTCCTTTCAATCTGGCCAAGAACTTGACTAGACTATCACAATTCACGGAATAATACGCATCGGCCACTGTGGAAAAGGCTACTGAGGTCTCTAATTTACTAAGGGAGAAAGAGGAGAGAATTGTGCAGCTCGAACAAGAGCTCGAGGCAGAGAAAGCAAGCACAAAGAGGTAGGTGGCATAGAAACTGATGCAATTGTAGCAAGACATGGAGGTCGTAAAAATAAGCCATGAGGCTAATATATCGACCAAAAATATGAAACTCTAGGAATTGCAACAATCCATGGAAAGATACAAGGATGATCCCACTACCGAGGAGTTCATCAAAGAGGCCCTGGAATTAAATTCACTTCTAGTGAAACAACAAGAGTATTTTTGCTAGAATATGTCTCACATTACTCGCTATTTTACTACTAGTGACTAGCTGACAGATAAGGCAATCGACTAAAGAACAGAGTTTAATGATTTACACACCAGAATCTCTGAGTTCATCAAATGGCAGGAAACAGAATATGGAAGGAAATCCAATCTACCCAAGATTGAAGAAACTCATAAAGACATTCTCTTCACAGATTGGTATGCCAGAATTAAACAGGCTAAGAGAGCAGTCACAAGGGTAGCTAGACTATCATATAACATTATCAAAGTAGTGAATAACATCATATTTGTCACCAATCTCATCAAAGAAGGAAATATGAAAGAAATTCCTGATTTACCTGCTCTATATAAAGACTGGCAAGTAAAGGCGGGGAGTAAAAGAGAGGCAATTATAAAACTGACCACGACTAACTGGGAGTCATATTAGTAGTATCTTGTTAAGCCACATAGCTAGATTATGACTCTCAACTATTTCGTTCACATGACTCAAAGGATGTTGCCACCGCTCAATAATGTGATCTTCACAGGACAACTTAAGATTCATTTCGGTCCACCTCCTCAAATTCAACCAATGACCGATATTTTCTTTTTAAAGGACAAGCTAGTAGACATCAAGTCATCCTCTTAGTTTTGTTTATTTAGGCTCTGTTTATTTTTGGAGTTAGTTACCTAGTTAGGAGGAAGGTTGTCTAAAACCTCCTCAAATTTTGTATAAGCTATTTTTTGCACATTTATTTAGAATAGTATTTATACCCTTCTCATGCATTTAGAGAAGGTTCTAGAATTTTATCAAAAACATTTGCAAAGAATGCACTATTATACGTTTGTGAATGCTTTGGTGAAATTATGGAACATGATTGTTTCTTTTAGATATCAGACTACTTTCCATTGTTGATGAACTTTTGTATTCTTGGGAGACAATTTGATTTGAAGAAAGAAGTTGGTCTATGTCATTTGTAAAATGAGAAGGAATTCACACATATGGTACTATTATCATGTATGGTTGATTATGTTTACATTTAATTAGTGGAGAAACTTTACTTTCATGAATTATATGTGAGATTTATTGGTCATGTTAAGCATTAATCGCACTTTTGTATGATGCCTAGCTAGAGTTCTGATTTTCATGTATAACTCATCATATATGCGATATATTTTATAAATTCCTTTGACTAACTATTTAGTTAAAGGAATTATCTTTTACATTATCATCTCTGTTTAGTTGTGTTCAATATTTATTATCACATGTTAAACATATATCTTTGTAGATCGAATACCACATAGGAACACCCAGGTTTATATTAGAATAAGTTAGTTAGAGAAATTACATTATAGAATAGGTCACTTAAATTATCATTATTCTATTGCAAAGAACTCATGAACCACCCACTCTCATCTTAAAAACCACACTGAGAAACTCGTCCCATTATCCCTAGTCAGAGGCACGACATTAAACAGAAAAGGAGTTGTCTTAAGGTCCAGACCGGGTGGTTATCCCCCATGTTTCGGCAGCAGAATTTTCAGGCCGCAACATGGGGCCAAGGAGGTTGAGAACAATCATACTAGAAATCCAATGGTAAGTCTTGTAAGGGACAATTTAGCCATATAAGGAGCACCAATATTTTCGAAAGGAGGAAAAGTACTGGGATTCCCATCAAAATAATTTCCTTGATCGGTGGAATCCGGAGTTGCTACCATATGTTTCAACCTAAGATCAACTAAGGAGTGACGTGAAGGATGCTATCCATCGTCAATTAATTTATTTTAATCAAAATAACATAACAAAACAAAAGACGGATAATCTAGGCAAAAGGATTACCAAGTAACTATGAGCTGCAATACACTGCCTCAGTAAACCAAGGACTTAACATACATTTAGGAAATATCCCTGAATGTTGTGTTTGGTGTATCACAGTGTACAAGGCGGGTGATTCAGTTACCGAAGGATGGATAGCAACCTAATGTAGTCCTCCCATATATACATGAAAGTACGTGGAGGCCCAATCTGTGTTAGCGTTGTCTAATGCAAAACCACACAATGATAGCATTCCTTTATACTTTTCATACTATAACACCGCCCTATATACCTAAAGTTACATGGACGAGCTACGATATATTTACGTACGTGGAATGAGGTATCATGCTTGGAATGTATCGCAGACAATTAACGACAGCTGCTATGTTTTACGACGCTGAAACACGTCTCTAGCTTAGAACCTCTAAATGTTATTTGTTAGGTGACAATGCTGCATTAGGTTAATTGAGATAACTTTTAAGTTGATCTTGATTAAGAGTTTGTCTTTCAGGTTCACTGCATGATGTCTTTGAAATTCCTAGAATGCAACTATGATGATAAACATTCTTTTCATTTGATTTTGAACAATGAAAACCTTAACTTCAAGGGATAGAGCAGTTACACTAAAAAATGTCACCTTGACTACTTACAGTTAGTATGGCTCAAATCAACAGTCATGCTACCCTCTTAGGCAAGTCTCATGCCTCTGTTATCCATCTCAAACTCAAAGAAGAGAGAAAGTCTTGTAAAAACTATGTTTATCTCTGGGGTCGCAGGTTCTCTCTAGCCTTACCTGCGGGGACGCTGACCTTGTTCACAAAATATGCGTCCATGGACGCTCTGTATGTTAAGGGACAGGTGCGTCCCTCTGTAAAAGACAAAATGCGCGAGTTTTATCTTGAAAAAGTTACTTGTGGTTACTTCTAGAACATTCTAGAGGTCGGTTTGATGAAATGGATGCGCCTCCAGTTGGTTCATGTATCTCTATTAAGGGGGAACTTATCCCATCAATAAGGGAGCTATCCCACCCATAGAGGGGGATGATCCCATTGATAGTGGACCTGAATAACCTCTTTACAGCACTATAAATAAAGGCATTGAGCCAGAAGGAGAGGAGGTTGGAGCTATACATTTTCTTTGGGTAAATGCTGCAGGATTTAGGTCTTCCATTAGAGCCTTTGTGAGGAGAGATTGTCTTCACTTGATTCTACTTGGGAGAGGGTGAGCTTTGTCAAAGTAGAGGAAAACCCTTGATGGACCCTGGGAGGAACTTGCACAACACCAAGGCCAGGTTGTAAGAGTTTCTTTGTTTCGTTATTAATACAAACTGGTTTATTTTTCTCAATAGCTTGTGTTAATGAGTTATTTCATGTGTTCCTTGGTCTGCATGTTGAATATATGTTTTATTATATGAAATGCAAGTGCTTGGTAATTGTTTGATTGTTTGTGGTTGCAGGAATTGACTTGAAGGAGGAGCTCATCCGGATCGTCAAGAACGGACTTCAACAACAGCGTTTTGGAATAAGGTAAGCCTAAACACTTGTAGTTTTCATGTTGTAAAAGGTGTATTTAGAGAAAGATCACTCCATTTTGTCTTGTTTGTCATTAGAATGTCTTAGACTTCTAGGAAGGTCAGTCGTGTCCGCACCCTTGACAGATTCCGTGTGACAAATTGGCGACTCCACTGGGGAATCCATTAATGAGAGAGTCTTTTCCTTTATATGAACTTTGCTTTGAGAAAATCATTTTTATTTTCTGGTTTTTGACTGTGAGAATTAGTATTTGGGTGGCTTAGCTTTAGATTTAGTTAGATTTGGTTTTTCTTCATTTTTCCAGAAGGACGCACCCTCTTAGTACTGCACAGTGCGTCTTTGGACGCGCTGTTGCCGTCTGCACAGAGCGGGGCCGCACCTGTGACAACGGGTTGCCTGCGTCTTCCTGTAAAACTTAAGAAAATTCCATTTTTGCTTTAAATTGCTTTTAGATTTTGTTTTTCCTTAGTGTTTTCTGCCCAGATCCTTTAGTACCCTGTCAAGAATTTTCACCTGAACTAGTTTTGTGAGCTTTGAGTGTTTTAGTGGTTTTCAACGAAGTTTAGACCTAGGGTTTGATTTTTGGAAAGGCTTTGTAGTGACTTTGATAGTAGAAAGTTGTCCAGCCTTAGATCTCTCTGGTTAGTCAACCTTCTTAGAAGTCGGGCCTGTCGTAAAGTCTCCTTTGTGAGCAACTTGCCATTTGAGTTGTTTTGGGTCAAATTTCGAATTGCTTGTTTATAAAGTATTGATTTCCATTTTACAAAAAGAACAAAAAGATTAGAGTTTTGTTTTGGCTAGTTTTTGATTCTGCAATAAGCTAGTCCTTGATTTGATTGTGATCAAGTAAAACACCTTAGAAATAATCATTGTTAGTTTTGGCCTCGTTAAGATTGCTTAGAGTAAATTTGCCTTTAGTTTGCTTATGAGTGCATTTTCATAGATTTTAAGAGTTGTTAAGATTGATTTTTGGTTATATTAGATTTATTTGCTTTATTAAAAGAAAAATACAAAAACATCTTCTTAAAAAGTCTTGTTTCAAGTAGCTTTTTGTTTTCGAAAGAAGAAAAGAGTTTTTTCGTGCATGTAAAGAGAGGTTATGTTTTTATGCTTGGAAAAGAAAAACGAATTGTTTCTTTGATTGTCTTCAATTAAGAAGTTGCTTTTATAAAGATTGCATTCTCTCAACTTTTTAGTTAAGCAATTCATCGAAAAAGTAAAGTAGTGGATAAATCATTCTAGGTGCATTTTGTAGTGGTTTCGAGTCGAGTCAACACACCACTAGTTTCACTTCCATCACCTTTTGACTTAAGAAACAACCTTAAAAGTAACGCTTAAATTAAAATCAATCTAGTAATCTTTATTTTTCTAGGGCTCTGAAGCACCAACATAGCTTAGGCTAGGGTCTTGGAGTAGGTGAGTACTTAACTCTCCAAGACTACAAAACCAAACAGATAGTCTATCTTGAGTAGAACAAATCCAATTGTTTCAGTTACATTCTGGGAAAGCTCCTCTTAAAGGAGAAGCACGAGCTCGTGTCCGAACCAGTGAGGGGATCATTCCTCCCTCGTTGGGAACGACGCCAGGCAGTACGTATTACAAACGGTAAACCTCGGATTAACCATTGTCGAGGAGCCAGGGGTCACTTATCGGTAAACCTTGGATTGTTGTCAAGGAGCCGGTAAGGGGATTGGAGCTTGCTACTCTGCCCTTGCGTGCTGTCGGAGTTTAGACTGTTCCCCCAGGTGTAATTGTTGTGATTGGTAACCTTAGTGGCCATAATATCTAGGATTCTACCCAAGGTGACGGTGGAGGGAAGGTCCCACTGTACCTGGAGCAGACGTCGGTTATACTCACTTGGATTTTCTGGGGGGTTCGCTTCACTTCGAGACGGTTAAAGTGGAGGAACTTGGTCCAGTCTATTCATTAAGCAGGTTGCCGGGGTAACTGTTCCACCCACCATTTCTGTACTGAATCCTGCGAGGTTGGGCCTAATCACCAACTAGCGCTTTTGGTCCGGAAGACTACTGTTTGTGTGTGGTTTGACGCTCTAGATTATTTAGGCGTGTGCTTCAAATTTGTTTGCTTCTTTAGAAGACTTTAGGTGGTTTGATTTGAAATTTTTTACTTTGTTTTCGTGTGTTGTAGTTAAAATCTTTAATTGTGGCGGAATTACCGAGACAGTCCCGTAGACTTCGGGGCAAGTCTCCTGAGATTGTTACCGGAATAGATTTGTTAAGAAAACTCCGTAAATCGCGGGGTGAATCTCCTGAAGACGTTCCGGGTCATTTAGAAGGGTTAAAGGTCCTTGTAACTCCTCCTAGTGGCAGTAGAGTAGGATCACCTGAAGAAGGAGAATCTTCCTTGGTAGTCCATCCAGATTACCAAAGTTTAGAAACAGGTTACAATCCCGAAGCTGTTACAGTTTCCGAGCTTGCTGGTAGTTTTTCATCTGCCAGTGAAACAGGCGAAGAACCTGAAATTTCAGAACCTGTTACTCCAACTCCTAGTGTTCCTGATTCACCAAGAATAGAAAGAATTATCACCGAAAATCTTCCTGTTGGATTAATTGCTATAGAAGAACTTGTTCCAGAGGAAGAAATAGGCGTTTCTGATTCTGAAGATCTAATTACCCTTGATCTAAGGGAGCGTGAATCCATCTTTTACAGTCCTC
Organism: Pinus tabuliformis; assembly: GCA_031772625.1. Taxonomy (NCBI): domain Eukaryota; kingdom Viridiplantae; phylum Streptophyta; class Pinopsida; order Pinales; family Pinaceae; genus Pinus; species Pinus tabuliformis. The sequence continues at coordinate 127,128,965 of CM062818.1, forward strand.
CTAGAAGTGAATCTTGGTACCTTGCATTAACCAATTTTTTAGACAACTCAGTAGGTTTTTCTACACCTCGTACTCCGGTTCCACCTAGAGGAATTCATTCTCCTGTAAATATGTCTGGTCAGTCATCTGTGTTTTCACAAAGTCCTGAATCATTTTTACATGGCGGTCCTTCTGTTCCTACTGGGTATCAATCACTTTCTGGTACCTTTGCGGGAGCATCTCCTCAACCTGTTGATCATGGGTTATTAGTTGGAAACAGTGGTAATGTACCATTGAGTATAGGTGAAGTTTATATGATGTCAGGTTCAACTCCCATTAACCAACCTCAAGGTGGCCAATTACCGCCTGGGGGGCAACCTTCGTTAATGCCTGGGGGGCAACCTCAAGGTACTTCATTCGTGACTGGGGGGCAACCTCAAGGGTATCAACCCCAAGGGTATCAACCCCAGCCTCAATATGTACCCCAAAGTCAACCTCAGTATCAATATCAACCTCAAGGATGGCAACCTCAAGGATGGCAACCCCAAGGGTATCAACCCCAAGGGTATCAACCTCAAGGATACCAACCTCAAGGTCAAGGTCAACCCCAGTATTCGTATTTACCTCAAGGTTATCAACCTACGGGTCAATACCCTGGTCAAGGTTATCAACCACCTCAAGGGCAATCATATGGGACTGCACCTTACAGTTATCAACCCTATCCTCAATACGGCTATGGATCTCAGTATCCTCAACCTGTTACGAGTCAATACCCTGGAATGTTAACATGGGATCCGTCACAGGGTCAACAGATGTCGCAACCAAGTATACAGTCGGTACCTCAAGCAGGACAACCTGCAGTTCCTGGTCCACCCCAGCAACCGCAACCTGTCCAGTCAAGTGTTCAGACCCCTGTAACTTCTGTAGTTACTCAGCCGCCAATTGCACCTGGTACTCCACCTCACACGGCTGCAGCAACTACCGCTTCATCTACCATGCTTACTTCTGGAGTATCGGCAGCTCCGGTTTCTACTGTCCCTGTAACCACTCCTCAGACATCTGTACCGTTGTCTGGACCCACGGTTCAAACCACAGTCCAGATGCCTGCAGGCCAACCTGGTACAAGTACGGTTGTTACTACTCAACCTCAATTTGTTCAACCTCCGTACCAGGGACAGTATCAACCTGGGCAAGCTGCCCAACAACCGGTTTACCAGTATCAACCGTATCCTGGGTACACTTATCAACCACCTCAGCAACCCCAGTACGGTCCGGTTAATCCTGGTTTTCCAGGAGGATATAATATCCCAAATGCGACTCCTGTTCCTAGTTATCCTGGATATCCTCCTCCTGGGGCTGGTATTGTGACTCAGAGTTTTAGAGATCCTAACCGGCAGTTACCGTTTATTGCGACTTTAGATTTACCCGACTTGACGCGCCTAACGAACGATCCAATTCAATATCTTCAGTTCTGGCCGCCAATGCCAAATAAGTTGCCCAGCGATATACCCAAGTTCGAAGGTAAGTCTGGAGAGGATCCGTCTAATCACGTGATGACTTACCACCTCTGGTGTGCATCAAATTCCATCTCAGATGATTCCATCCGCTTACGTCTTTTCCAGCGTACACTCATTGGTCTCGCAGCCAAGTGGTACATTGAGTTACCACGGGCCTCTTTTTACAACTTTAGCCAGTTAGCTACCTCGTTCTTAACTCATTTTCAGTTACCAGTCAGATACGATAATGGTACAGAATTATTAACTTCGCTAAAACAATCGACATCCACGTACATTTCTGATCACATTCATGAGTGGAGACGTCGAAGGAGATTAGTGAAAGTTTTTATCCCGGACCAAATCTTAGCTGAATGGTTTGTCAAATCATTATTACCAAGAATTACTGAAGATGTAGCTAAGGCCGGAGTAGTTACTGAGGAGCAAGTCATTGCTCAGGCACAATACCTTGACTTAGTTTACACTCAGTCGGGTACGTTACACGAGAAAATTCCGGATCTTCCAAAGTCAAACCAAATCGCTGCTGCTCCTTCGGGATCTCATGCCGCTGATGGTATGATCGGTATCGTGACTACGAAGAGTAAGAAGAAGTCTTCCAAGACCTCCAATACTCCAATTATCACTTTGCCTGATTCTCCGACAGGAGAGTCTTCTCCTCCTGAACTTACCGCCGACATTCACGCTGTAGAGTCATCTACGGCCAAATCCAAAAACGGTGGAAAGAAGAAAGGAAAGAAGAAGGCTAAAGCAGACAAGGCTCCAAAGGAGAAAACGGAAAAGTCGGAAACCAATGACGAAAAGCGCAAACCTCGATATCCTTGTCTTATTTGTGAAGAAGATCATTTTACGAGAGACTGCCCTCATCGGGCCGAGGTAGTGAAAATAGTCAAAGGTTCTCCCACTCCTGCTGTGTTAAAAAATCCATTTCCAGAGCAGGAGAATAAGATGATAGGTTCTTCTTCGAATGCCAGTGAAGAACCCATTTTGATGATGTCTCATGTCAGGATTGCGACTCGATCGCAAGATTATGGTAGTAAGGCTCCTGTTGATGGTAAGGAAGCAGAATCTTCTCACTCTAACCCATCAACCTCAGCTCCTGGTTCCGATCCACTACAGATCGAAAAACCTAACCCAGACTTAGTGATTAAGCCGCCCGCCAAGGGTGTACTTCGAAGGTCTGCTTTCAATCCACATGCGAGAGCAGCCCAGAATTACAACATTGTTGAAGACTTAGCTGTTTCACCTTCAGCAATGTCGGCACTCGAAGTGCTGCAATCATGTCCAGCGCAACGAAAATTGCTTTTGTCGGCTATTGGAGCTGTCGATGTTCAGGACCCGAACCTAATGATCTTTGATCTAGAAAGTAGTACACCGCGTCTCCCCCATCAAATGGCTTTCCAAATTCCAGTGATAGTCAAAAACAGGCCTATTCATCGGACTGTGATTGATGAGGGAGCTTCTACGTGTATTATGTCGATTCAATGTTGGAGATCGCTTGGTTCTCCTTCGTTGAACCAATCCCCCACCATCCTTAAGGCCTTTGATGGCCGTGGGTTCCGTCCGTTTGGTATTCTACAAGAATTGCCTATAGGGGTCGAAGGTAAAACCGTTAGTCTGGATGTGGAAGTGGTTGATGCCCCTCTAGACTACAACCTTCTTTTGGGTCGAAGTTGGTCATATGCTATGACAGCGGTCGTTTCATCGGTCTTCAGAGTCATTAAGTTTCCACATAACGGTAAGATCGTGACTATTGATCAGCTGACATACTTTTCATCCGACCCAACCTCTTCAGAAACTATCCAGCATGTTGGTAAAACGACAATCCCTTATAGGGACATTGGTGTAGGTTTAGTTAAGGATTCCGGTTTACTGGGAACTTTTCCTCTCCCTCCACTCAATGCAGACCCTTCGTTCGCAACAATTCATATGATCACGTCAGAAAACATTATTTATGATGATCCTTGGTATGTTCCCTCTGACTCTGAGCTAGACTCACTCGGTGATGTTATGCCGTTGAGTCCGTATGAGATTGCTTATGAAGCTCTTATGTCTTTTACCGACTTTCATTCAACCGAAACCGACCAAATGAATGTGGTCAGTGAAGAGTCACTTTTCACCTCACCCTTAGAACGGATAACGTTTCCCGAAGAAGTGTCATCTGACGAACAACTTCGCGAAATCCTAAGTGTAGATGATCTACCATGGGAAGATCTCCATCACAGATCTTCGTTTTTACCTAAGGATGATGCATTTGAAAATGATTTTTCATCTATCTTTACCGCTGAATATGTCAAAGACGCTCAGGATCCAACGAAACATTCTGATTCAGAGCTGAATTTAGGGAATATTTCTCGTACTATTCCCATTGATATTTCAGTGAAGCCCGGAATCGAGGAGAACATTCATATAGGTGCCGCATGTACTGAAGAAGAAATCCAAACTTACAAGGCCCTATTCCAAGAATTCCGCGACGTGTTTGCCTGGTCTTACGAGGAAATGCCGGGAATTGATCCTGCCATTGTTGTTCATGAAATCAAAACCTACCCGGATGCTAAACCCATTCGGCAACGGTTGCGTCAGATTCACCCTCGAAAAGCGGCTGCGATTAAAGCAGAAGTCGAAAAGCTGTTGAAAGCAGGTTTCATTTATCCGATCCCGTTAACGGATTGGGTATCGAATATTGTTCCCGTCAATAAAAAACAAGGAACAATAAGAATCTGTATCGACTATAGGGATATCAATCGAGCTTGTCCAAAAGACAACTATCCTACGCCTTATATCGATCAAATTATTGATGATTGTGCCGGAAGTGAGATGTTTTCCTTCATGGATGGTTTCTCAGGCTATAATCAAATCAATATTCTACCTGCCGATCAACCAAAAACGGCATTCATTTGTCCATGGGGGACATTTGCTTATTGCAAATTACCTTTTGGGCTTAAGAATGCCGGCGCTACTTTTCAACGGGCAATGTCTTATGCATTTCATGACATCAAGCACATTGTGCAACCCTATCTCGATGATTTGCCTGCTCATTCTTTACAACGAGCTGATCACCTTGTCCACCTACGAGCAATCTTTATGAGGTGTAGGCATTATCGAATTCGGTTGAATCCCCACAAGTGTGTTTTCTGTATAGAAACAGGTCGATTGCTGGGATTTGTTGTTTCAAAAGCCGGCATTCGCGTCGATCCCTCGAAAGTCGAGGCTATCATCAAATTGCCTCCTCCTTCGAGTTTGCGCCAACTCCAAAGTTTGCAAGGGAAAGCGAACTTTTTACGCCGATTCATCCCAAACTACGCCGAGGTCACTAAAGGTTTTACACGGTTGTTGAAACAGAACGCACAATTCTTTTGGGACGAGATTGCCCAACAATCTTTTGATGCACTAAAACACGCGTTGACCCATGCACCGTTATTGCATCCTCCCAACTACAACCAGGACTACTTCTTATACCTCGCAGCTTCGCATTCCACCATTGGAATGGTGTTAGTTCAAGAAGATGAATTCAAAGCAGAGCATGTGATATATTATCTTAGTAGAACCTTAAATCCCACTGAGTTAAAATATTCGCATGTGGAGAAATTGGCCCTGGCAGCCGTTCAAGCTGTCCAGCGTTTTCGTCACTACATTCTTCTCCGCAAGACTACAGTTATTTCGGATTGCAACCCTATGATTTATATTTTGACAAAACAACTGCTAGGGGGCAAGTACTCTAAATGGATTGTTATCCTGCAAGAGTTCGACTTGGAGTTCGAGAAGTCCAAGTCTAAGAAATCTTTAGTTTTTGCGGAATTGATGTGTGATTTCCCGAGTGCTGACACAGAGACTGTGGCAGAGGAGTCCATTGCGGACGAATCTTTGTTTCTTATTAGCACTTTAGATCCGTGGTATGGGGATATAATCATCTATCTCCAAACCCAAACCTTTCGGCCTGAAGCTTCCAAGGAAGACCGTCGAAAAATTCGGTTTCGATCCCAGCAATACAGAATTATTGGAGATACACTTTATCGCCGGGGGGCAGACTTAGTTTTTCGACGTTGTTTAACTCACGAAGAGGCTGAGAGAGTTTTGAATGATTGTCACTCTGGAGCATGTGGCGGTCATATGTCTGGGTATGCCACAGCTCAGAAGGTGTTGCGCGCTGGCTATTTCTGGCCGTCTATGTTTAAAGATTGTATCCTTGCTGTCAGAACATGCCACAACTGTCAAGTGTTTGATCGAAAGATGCGCGCTCCACCTGCTCCTCTCCACCCTATAATTGCCGCTGGTCCATTCGCCAAATGGGGCATTGACTTTATTACTTGTAACCCTCACTCGGCCGGGGGGCATGCGTATATCATCCTCGCGGTTGATTATTTTACAAAATGGGCCGAGGCGATGCCTACATTCGACGCAAGCGGCAAGACAGCTGCAGTTTTCGTATTCAATCATATCATAACTAGGTTTGGTGTCCCACAAGCAATCATTACTGACCATGGGAGCCATTTTCGAAACGTCATGATGACTGAGCTTACAAGCCAGCTTGGTTTGCGCCACGATAGCTCTACTCCTTATTATCCGCAAGCCAACGGTTTGGTTGAGTCAATCAACAAAGTTCTAGTCATCATGATTCGACGGATCATTGGTATCCATCGAACGAATTGGCATAACATGTTATTTTCGGCGCTATGGGCATATCGAACTTCAGTGAAAAATTCAACAGGTTTCACCCCTTTCCAGCTAGTTTATGGCTTAGAAGCTGTGTTACCTATTGAATGCGAAATCCCATCACTTCAAATGGCTGTCGAATTACTTCCAGCTACTTCCGAAGAGGAGAAACGGTTATTATACTTGGCTAAATTAGATGAGACTCGACGTGACGCTACTTTAGCTATCGAGACTCACGCGAAACGAATGAAAGCTCAGTACGATAAAAATGTAACCCCTCGAAGTTTTTCGGAAGGAGACCTAGTACTATTATATGATCAAGCTAACGATAAGCTAGGTGCCGGAAAATTCGTTCCCATGTGGCATGGGCCCTACATTGTAAAGCGAAAGCTAGCAAAAGGGGCTTATGAGTTAGTTGATTTTGATGGGGACTCTTTGGGTAAACCCAGAAATGGACTTTACCTAAAGAGGTATTATGCTTAAAATGATGGGTATGGAGAAATTTTTAGATAGGTTAGATTTTCTTTCTAGCTAGCAAGTGTGTTAGTTTAGTCAGTGTGCTTAGCTTAGCAAGTGTGGTTTTTCGTCATTATTCTGGCTTATCTTGGTTTTACTCTTGATATTGTAGATGTCGACGCCTCTCCAAACATACATTGGATTTGCTGATGGTGCTTGTCGTAGTACACGGAATATCTCTTCCGCAGCTTGGGTTATCTATTCGCCCTCTGACGAGTTAGTTTCTATGCATGGGGTAAGCCTCGGTCAAACAACGAATAACATTGCAGAATACAGTGCAGTGGTTGAATTATTATCCGAATCTATTTCATTTGGAATTCGACGTTTGATAGTGAGGTTAGATTCTGAACTTGTTGTATTACAGCTTAATAGAGTTTATGCCATTAGAAATCCTGTGTTATTAAGGTTGTTTTTGAGAGTGCGTCTCTTGGAACGTGAATTTGATTACATTGAATATCAACATATTCCAAGGTCTTTGAATACATTAGCAGATGCAATTGCTTCTCGAATGTTGGACAGACATTTACGATAATCATGCAAGTAAATTTAAAAACATTTCATCACATATGTTAAACAAGATAAGCCGGTAATAGTGATATATATAGATAGAAGTGTGTCAAAAAATATATACATCGTCTTCGATCATAGGTTTAAAACACCTTATGATCGGCAAAATGATAGTACAAAAGTCAAAAATGTCACATGTGACTACAAAAGTGACTAGTCAATCACTGGTGGTGCTCTCTGTACGACACCACTGCGCGGGCTACCTTACGCAAAAATCTCCTAAACGGTCCAGGGACCGCGACTACGAAGCGCTGAAGCCTGATAGGAATGTCGTCCATAGTAGTCTCAGGTATATCTGCCGTGAGACGCTCTAGATCATGCTCCAACTCAGCTAGTACTTCTGCTGTCGCATCCTGTGGGGCCGGTACCGGTGCAGCTGGATGTAGTCTATCATAAGGCCGGAGGTTGGCTGGACGCTGTGGACCAACATCTGCATTTTGAAAAAGTTTACTATTAGTTTTGAGACGATATATATAAAAAATACAAAAAATACATAACTAGAAAACTTGTGAAAATAAAAAGTACCTCTGTCGTCCCATTGTTCTCCCTGTGGAAGAACCATGTCCGGATCACCTCTGAAATCCATTCCGGCATACGGAAAGTCCTGTATCACAAAAAGCTGGCCCTCTAACCAGTCAAAATAACTATCTGAGAATCGAACTACTGTCGCGCCCTCGTCAGGATGCCGGGCCATCACCGCAACCCATCGTATCAGCTTTGGCTGCTGGGGACCCAAGATATCAACAGTGAGTTGCTGAGGGATCAGCATTGGAATTCTCTCCAAGGCAAAGCTCACGACTATAGGCCCATATCCAAAAGTCTTTAGTCGTCCGTTCTTTGCCTTGGTCAGTTGGCTCTTCATATGAGCCGACACAGCTTCACACCAGTTGAAAATGGTGCCTTGGTAACAGTCAATTGCCATCCGCATTTGGGATCCGGAAGCAATGTGTAAAGCGGCCGCGCCGCAAATTCTGGTAACCGTGAACGCTATGACTTTGAGTTCCGGCAGAGTGATGTGTTTTATCTCTATGCCTTTTGAATGGTGAGCCCCAGGTGTGCACCAATTCTCGCGGAGACTATCAAGGGATTGGCCACCCGGCCTAGTCCCCGCAAGACTGAGTTGCTCACCTCTGTTTGGCAAGCCAGTGAGAAAGTATACATCCGAGGGCTCTATCTCGAGCTGGTGCCCTCCTATGTAAAAGCATTGTTCTTGTACGTTCCATCGCTCAACCAGCCATTCCAAGAATCTTACCTGGCCCCTCATGCCCGGTATGGTCCAATATTTGTATAATCCGCATGCTCTTAGGGCATCCAGGGAAGGTTGATGATTTATTGCAGCTTCATCTTCCTCTACATGCTCTCTTTCTCTCCAGTCTAACATGATTAATGCCCTGCATATCAAAAATAGCAATTAGAAATTGATTTGGGAATTTTTGGTGGTTTTTTGAGAGAGTTGGGGTTTTGAAATGCGCGTTTCTCGGAGGACGCACCCCGGCTTTGTAGCACAGGGCGCCCGGACGCAGCTGGCCTGAAGGCGGGCTGCGTCTTCCGACCGTTTTCCCGTATGAGAAAAAGTCGGGGGACGCAGGTCACCCGAAGGGCACCTGCGTCCGCCGAGAGGCGCATTCCAAAACCAAAACCCCCCCAAAAAATGAAACTAAAACCTAAAAATTGATTCTAAACGGATAGAAATGCAGAGTAGGATGTGTAAAATACCTGGATGAGACGGCGTTCGATTCCGACGGTCAGATTTTCCGCAGCAACCACGGGAAGTTTCTTGTCAAAAGCTCCTTTTTCAACCTCAACAGTGAAACGGTAAAAATGACATGGTAAAAGGTCTTTTTATAGGTTTTTTGGATGAATTAGTTCATTTTTTACCATGAAAAGATGTTTTTGAATGTATTTTTGCCTATTTTAAACAGGTATGAGTAATGTGTTGCTTTTGTGCAGGACAAAGGGATTTCGAGGGAAATTGTAATTTTTCACAAACAAAAATATCAGAGTCATCTTTTAAGCCCTTTTCTGACTCCTAAAACATGAAAAGATCGCCGAGTGTTTCTTTTTCACTCGTTAAAACGGAATTAAAAGACGGTCCCCTTTTAGCTCTTTTCTGACCGCAAAATCAGGAAAAGATTGCCGGGTTTTTGTCGTTTCGAACTCGATAAGGAAATAAAACGACGTGTCCTTGATCGCTTTTTACTTTTCAGGTTAACGACACTATTATGAAAGTACTCCTTGGTCGCAAGATCAAGCGGTTCCCCCAGGTATTATTTTATACTTTTTCGGGCTTGAGGGACACAAATATACGAAAAAGTTCAACGTGGAGTCTCCTTTAGTTTTTTCAGACTCTCTAAAATTGAAAAACGCCGAGTTTCTCCTATACTGGGCTCGTTAAACTTTTACAGTAGAGGACCTGTTCAATTACAAACAGGAACGAACCACTCCTTCCTAGGGTTCGAATTTAAACTAGGTTGGACTCGTCCGAAGGATGAGCTTATAATCAAGCATATGTTATCCTCCTCAAGCTTGTTAAAAATAAAGAGGTACTTGCCAGAAATGGTGGGGGAAAAAAGAGAAGAATGAACCTATTTGTCACCTTTTGTCTCAGAAGAAACTTTATTACCGCTCTTGAACACGACACTTTTCATTCACCTGGGTTGGGAAATCTTTTACCTCACAGTTGACCAAATCACTTTGAAAGTCTTTAACCGGGTTCCAGGGGTTAACTTTGAGTTATTCGTCACCAAGCCATCTGTTGTGTCGTTATGTGTTCAAGAGGTCTGCAAGCAAAAACTTTCATCTGCAAAATACTTGTCATCCATTTGACCATCCCTGAGTCAGTCCTTACAGCAACATTTCTTCAACTTGAACAATGATTTCGTGTTGCGGGCTTGCCTGCAACGGGTCGCTTTCTATCGACATCGACACATTATCTAGAAAGATGACTTAGGAATCGACAGTACCTTGAAGTCTGCATGCATCAATGGCAGGTTTCTCGCCTTTGACGTCAGTTTACATCATTGACTTTCGATCAGAGGATTCCGTGAAGTGTTCGACATCAAAACATCTATTCACATTTCACGGGTTGTGCTTGGTACTTTGAGAACCATTGACATTACTGGTGGTTTCTCTCACGCTTGTTAACAGTTTACATCATTGACTGGTAATCAAGTGGTTTCTACCATGTTCGACATCGAATCATTTAATCACATGGCTAGAATCGTACCAATTCGGGAAGTAGAAGTGAAGACCCTGGATCTAGTTTCTACCATCCAGGCTGCGAGGAGTTTTGTATTCATTATCTATGTAGACTAATCATAAACAGATGGCTGCGTCCATACTGTGTCTACAAAAGTCTATAAAAATGATGTACTGCAAGATCATTCCTGTATCAGAATAGTTAGTCCATTAGTTAAAGTTTTGAATCTGAGTATGGGAATGCCTACCTCAGTGATGATATAATCTTATCCATGTATTTTGTGTTGAAAATTGCAGGTTCCAACCAGGCCATCCACAAGGCAATCCTTGAAATGATAAAGCGCTTCACCCTTCCTAGAATTACAAAACCCTATTCTATTCCAGGCTTCGCACTTTAGGGGGCAATCTGTTACACTAAAAAATGTCACCTTGACTACTTACAGTTAGTATGGCTCAAATCAACAGTCATGCTACCCTCTTAGGCAAGTCTCATGCCTCTGTTATCCATCTCAAACTCAAAGAAGAGAGAAAGTCTTGTAAAAACTATGTTTATCTCTGGGGTCGCAGGTTCTCTCTAGCCTTACCTGCGGGGACGCTGACCTTGTTCACAAAATATGCGTCCATGGACGCTCTGTATGTTAAGGGACAGGTGCGTCCCTCTGTAAAAGGCAAAATGCGCGAGTTTTATCTTGAAAAAGTTACTTGTGGTTACTTCTAGAACATTCTAGAGGTCGGTTTGATGAAATGGATGCGCCTCCAGTTGGTTCATGTATCTCTATTAAGGGGGAACTTATCCCATCAATAAGGGAGCTATCCCACCCATAGAGGGGGATGATCCCATTGATAGTGGACCTGAATAACCTCTTTACAGCACTATAAATAAAGGCATTGAGCCAGAAGGAGAGGAGGTTGGAGCTATACATTTTCTTTGGGTAAATGCTGCAGGATTTAGGTCTTCCATTAGAGCCTTTGTGAGGAGAGATTGTCTTCACTTGATTCTACTTGGGAGAGGGTGAGCTTTGTCAAAGTAGAGGAAAACCCTTGATGGACCCTGGGAGGAACTTGCACAACACCAAGGCCAGGTTGTAAGAGTTTCTTTGTTTCGTTATTAATACAAACTGGTTTATTTTTCTCAATAGCTTGTGTTAATGAGTTATTTCATGTGTTCCTTGGTCTGCATGTTGAATATATGTTTTATTATATGAAATGCAAGTGCTTGGTAATTGTTTGATTGTTTGTGGTTGCAGGAATTGACTTGAAGGAGGAGCTCATCCGGATCGTCAAGAACGGACTTCAACAACAGCGTTTTGGAATAAGGTAAGCCTAAACACTTGTAGTTTTCATGTTGTAAAAGGTGTATTTAGAGAAAGATCACTCCTTTTTGTCTTGTTTGTCATTAGAATGTCTTAGACTTCTAGGAAGGTCAGTCGTGTCCGCACCCTTGACAGATTCCGTGTGACAAGAGCGATCAAAATGTTTAATCAAAGAGAAAAGAGCACATCTAATGCAATTTCCCTATACTATTCCATAAGCACACACAAACCTCTAATTGCATAATGCAAGTTTTTCTTTTCAATCCCCTTAATGTTGAGATGAACAGAAGGAAACTAAATTCACATACAATCAATCAATCTTTTTGCAAGAAACAAAGACTTTACGACACTTCCTTTTCAGAAAATATTGATCAACTATAAGCTAGCTTTGACAATGAATTGATAATGATAAACAAACCATTGAAGAGACACTAAACAATCAAGATCAAAGTAGGGCTAGGAAGAGAAATAAAACTTGATTTCAGAATCACAAGAATCATTGATCTTTCAACAAACAACAAGAGAAGCAACTTTGGAAAAATCGAACAAAAGGTCAGTTTTTTAGCCTAAGAGGAATCGGTGCAGGCTAGAGAGGGAGACAATGTGCTATAATGCACTGTCTCTAAGGCAAGGGCTGCTCTGCAGCACACTGTGTCAAGACCAACACTCGACTGGTGGCAGAGAGTCAATTCAAGAGACATTCAAGCATAATTTTTGACTAAAAACTCTTCAAAAAGATTGAAATAAGATGAATCAAGCTAATCAAAGTCTACTAGGGTGTAATATGATGATGGTAAGCCACCAAGAATGAAATTTGTCCCCGATATGGTTGCTAATTTGTTACATGGAATTTTCATGTACGAATAAACACATTTTCCCTAGGTGGGTGACTACACATAGAACAACAAAAGGAAAGTAGTTTAACCTTTTCTTATAGAATATAGATGAGAAGGAGGAACTTACTTGTTTCCTTTCACTTCCTTGACCTCTTTTGAATCTCTCTCGTCACACCCACTTGAACTAAATCCACTCAAAAGGTACCTGCATCAAGAGAAACAGAAACAAGAAACGATCAAAGCATACATGATCTATCTACTATAAAACAATGGAATCGAAGACATTGAAACACATAATCATCACAGATATGAACAATCATATGAGAAAAGGAATAAGCTCTTTATTAATGTAGAAGGAAGAGTATCACCCAATATAGTTTGATCCTGTGCCACTCCTCCAGCTTCAGTTCAACCCTCGCCACATCAAAAGCACACAACTCTAGTAGCATAACATTGCTTAACATAAACTCAATCCTCAAACCAACAGAATTTCCTTACAAACTTAAGATTCTAGCCCCCTGATCACTATGATGAGTGCTCAATTTATAGGAAATGGAGGTGGTTTTGTCATAAATGAGGTTATTGAATGGCAATCCAAACTTGGAGTTAGTTTCCATGGAGAAAGGGGTGAGAGGATAGGAGGTTAGTGGATCCTTAGGCTATCCAATTTTGAGCTCATATGAGGAGATAAGATATGGGAACCTTCTAGAATCATCTATAATGAAGGAATATTCCCAGAACCCTATGAAAATTTTGCTGAATCTCCCCCCACACAAGCTAAAGAGGGCCTAAGTGCACTTCAGTGTAGGCCAGAGTGGGCCTACTTACTCTGCAACACACTGTCCCAAGGCATAGGCTGCATTGGTGTCCCAAGGAGGCATTTCAGGAAGGCTGCAGGCCATGAAACTTTCATACAAGGAGGAATTCAATGAGTTGACTTCTCTAGGGCATGTAGCAACTGAATTAGGGTTTGATGAGCCCTAAAAGTACTAATATGAATGTTGGGAGTGATGTTCCCAAATAGACCTGTAACAATAAGTCAGAGCCTAAGCAGGGTTGGAAGGGTAGTGACAAGACTAAGGGAAAGTGGAATAAGAAGTGAGGAAGACCTCAGGATGTAGGTAACAAGGAGAATGCGGTGCCATATAAGAAATTCAATGCAGTTGACAGAGGACAGGGATTTTAGTTTGAGGAGTAGGACAAGGGTGATTGTGGGAAGCCATTGTATTGTTGGACTTGTGGCAAGGATCATCACAAAACATATTTTCCAGAGAATTAGGGTGGAAAATCTCAGATTTACAGTGCTTAGGAGGCATAAATAGTTGGGGACGTTTGACAGAGTATTCCTCATATTTATGTAGCACTAGATAATAGGCAGGCTAATCATCAGGCATCTATTATTGATATGGAAGGTAATCTTCATCATCAAGTTGTTTCTATTTTGATTGAACTTGTATATAACTATAATTATATTAATCACGACCTAGTGGATAAATGTTTCTTGAATAGGGAAGTGCATGCAGAGTCTTGGTTGGTGTTTTTGGCTATAGGTACTAAGAAAAGAGTCCATGATTGGGTGATATATTTTGCATTTGTGCGGAATGGTATGTATACATTAGCACATCTAAATGTGATTCCATTGGGATCATACAATTTTATATTGGGTATGGATTGGACATTGTACATTCAAAAGACTAAGGTATATTGCTATGATAATGCTATTGAGGGCTTGGATGATGACAAAGAGAAGAAAATTTCGCAACGTAATAAGAAGCCTACATCAGTGAGATTGGTTATAGCTATGCAGGAAAAGCACAGTAGCAAGAAAGGATGAGTATTGTTTTCACTCCATATTTCTAGTGACAAAGGGAAGGATGTTGAGGATGTTGAAGTATTGAAGAGGTATCTGGTTTTGCATAAATTTTAAGATTTATTTCCAACAAATATTTCAGAGTTACCACCTCATAGGGCAGTGGAATTTTCTATTGATTTTATGTCGAGTAGAACCAAAATCAAAGGAACCATACAGGATGAGCACTCCAGAGTTGGTGGAATTGAAGTTTCAAATTAACAAAATGGTTAATAAGGGATACATTTGGCCAAGTGTGTCATGACCTTGGGTTCAATGGTATTGTTTGTGAATTACAAGCATGGTACTCTTAGGTTGTGTATTGATTACAAGCAATTGAACAAGGTGATAATTAAGAATAGGTATCCTTTGCCATAGATTAGTGAATTGTTTAATCAGTTGAAGGGAGAAACAATTTTCTCAAAGATTGAGTTGAGATCATGATATCGTCAGGTACACATTAAAGAAGAGGACATCTACAAAACCACATTCTAGACCAAGTATGGGAATTATGAGTTTTTTGTGGTTCCTTTTTGTTTGACTAATGCTCCAACTACTTTCATGTGTTTGATGAATATTGTGTTGTGTCCTTATATGAGAAGGTTTGTGATAATATTCATTGACAACATATTGATATATTCTAATAATGAGGAAGAGCAAGTAGAACATCTAGCATCAGTGTTAAAATTGTTGAGAGAGCATCAATTATATTCCAAGATTAGTAAGTGTGGTTTCTTTCAGACATAATTTCACTACTTGGGACATGTCATTTCCAAGGAAGGTATAGTAGTGGATCTGAAAAAGGTTAGAGTTATCATGGAGTGGAAAATCTTAGGAATGTGGATAAGGTTAGATCATTCATGGGACTAGCAGGTTATTATAGGTGGTGCATTAGGAAATTATCATGAATTTCCTATCCTATTACATATATGTAGTTAAAAGGGAAGAATTTTAAATGGATTGAGGAGTGGGAAGCTAGTTTTGATAAGTTGAAGCATTTTCTTACAAATGATTCACTCTTGAAGATTGTAGATCCTAACAGAGAGTTTGTGGTATGTACTAATGCTTTCAAAAGAGAGGACTTGGTGGAGTCTTGATGCAGGAAAGACATGTAGTATGCTATGATTAAAGAGGTTGCATGAGCACGAGCACAACTTTGTGACACATGATCTTGAATTGGAAGGTATCATTCATGCATTGAAGATGTGGAGATATTGTCTTATTAGGAGGAGGTTCATCCTGATGAGTGATCACAATGAGCTGAGGTACTGATTTGATTAACCTAATCTGAATTCTAGGAAAGCTAGATGGTTGATGTTGGGTGTGGAGCTTGATTATCTTTTGTATTCAAAGGTCTCAACCGGATGTATACCCTAGGAAGACTGTACACCCTTCCATGCGGGGGGGTGCGGGGGGGACTTGTCCCCTTCATGAGGGTTTAGGGCAGCCGATCCCCCCCTGCCTGGGGAGGTCCAGGGGCCAGCGGTCCCCCGATGGGGGTTTGGGGGCAACGCCCCCGAAGCTAAAAATAGATGCAAAATTGCCTTGTAAAATTCTAGTAATTTCTAGTCAATCTGGGCCATTCATTAGGCAGATGATCTGACGGTAGAAGTTATGTTTAATTTAGGGTTTTTTGCCCTACAAGGCAACCCCTCATTGTATATGAGGGGATTGTATTGCGTCTATGTATATTTGTATTCTGAGTGAGGAAGAGAGAGGAGATTGAGAGTGAAGAGGGTGTTACAATGGATCTGTTGTAGGTTGTATCTCTTCAGTTTGTTGGATAATATAATAAACGAAGGAATGGCTGTTTCTCTGTGGATGTAGCCCAAACTGGGTGAACCATGTATATCTGTGTCTCTCTTGTTTTATGCGTTTTCTGTGTTTATATTTCTGCAATATTTTGTGTTCCATTGCTCTGTAATATATAATTTTCTAACAACTAGTATCAGAGTCGAAGGTCTATTTGGTTGATAAACTCACAAGAGAGAAGGGTTCCTGGTTCGAGTGGGAGCAATGGTAGAAGATGGTAGGTTTAGGGTCGAAAAATTCAATGGCCAAAACTATCATCTGTGGAAGATGCAGATGGAAGATTATCTGTATCAGAGAGATCTATACCTACCATTGAGCGGAAAGACAAAGAAGCCGGCAAGTATGACAGACACAGAATGTGATATTCTCGATAGAAAGGCACTTGGAACAATACGGCTGTGCCTAGAGGCATTGGTAGCATTTAATATTCCAAAGGAAATGACAACAGAGGATTTAATGTCCGCATTGGCCAAACTATATGAAAAACCTTGGCCTCAAATAAGGTATTTCTTATGAAGTGTTTATTTAATATGAAGATGTCAGAAGGTGGATCTATTGCAAACCATTTAAATGATTTTAATACAGTTACAAGTTAGTTAAGTTCTGTAGGGGTAGATTTTGATGATGAAGTTAGGGCTCTGTTATTTCTATGCTCATTGCCAGAAAGTTGGAACGGTTTAGTTATGGCCATTAGTAACTTTGTCTCTAGATCTAGTACTTTAAAGTTTGATTATGTTGTCAGTGCAATCCTTAGCAAGGAAATGCGATCGAAAAGCTCCGGTGAGACATCAGGTAATGTTTTGACTGCAGAGACTAAGGGAAGAAAAATGGAAAGAAGAAAGAGCTTTGGACATCGCAGTAAGTCAAGAAAAGGCAGATCTAAGTCCAAATCGGGGATAGTGTACTGGAAATGCGGGAATAAAGGACACCTGAAGAAAGACTACAAGTCTCGGAAGGGAAAAGAAGGAGACGCGCAGCAAGAAAACAATCATGAAGCAAATGTAACAGGTGATGTGTTGCAAGATGCTTTGATTCTTTCATTAGAAAATATTATTGATGCCTGGGTGGTAGATTCAGGGGCCTCATTCCATGCCACACCTAATAGGAAACATTTTCATGATTATGTTCAAGGAGATTTTGGACAGTTTCAGTTGGGTGATGATAAACCCTATAAAATCATTGGAATGGGTACAGTTTTCATAAAATAGCACAATGGAAATCAATGGTTATTGAAGGAGGTAAGGCATGTTCCAGATCTGAAGAAAAATATGATTTCAATAGGGCAGTTAGGAGGTGAAGGTTGCGTAACTACTTTCACAGATAAACCCTGGAAGGTCACTAAAGGATCCCTGGTAATAGCGAAAGGAGAAAAGGTTGGTACATTGTACTTATGCAATGGTATTTCTAATTCTGTTAATGTTTTAACCTCTACAGGAGAAGATACGACATTGTGGCATCATAGGCTCGGGCACATGAGTGAGAAGGGGATGCAAATTCTTCACTCAAGAAATTTGTTGCCATTTTTGAAGCATGTTGATTTAAAATTCTGTGAGAATTGTGTTTATGGAAAACAGAAGAGAGCTAGATTCCTTAGTGTTGGGAAAGAAAAGAAGAGAGAAAAATTAGAGCTTGTGCATACAAATGTATGGGGACCTGCTCAGGTATCATCTCTTGGTGGCTCTCATTATTATGTTACTTTTATTGATGATGCAACCAGAAAAACCTGTATTTATTGTATTCGAAATAAATCTGATGTATTTGATACTTTCAAGAAATGGAAATCTTTGGTTGAAAATGAGACAGGAAAAAGGTTGAAGTGTCTCAGATCAGATAATGGAGGTGAATATTGCAACAAAGAGTTTGATAGGTACTGTTCAGAGAATGGAATTCGCAAAGAGAAGATAGTTCCAGGAACACCACAAGAAAATGGTGTGTCAGAAAGGATGAACAGGACAATCATGGAGTGTGCAAGGTGCATGAGATTGCATGCAGGATTACCTTTACAATTTTGGGCAAATGTTTTAGACACTACTATTTATCTAATAAACAAAGGGCCTTCAAGTTCCTTGGATGGTGGTATTCCAGAGGAGGCATGGATAGGTAAAAAGGTAAGTTACTCATTTTTAAAGACTTTTGGTTGTGAAGCCTTTGTCCACATTAATAAAGAAAATAGAACAAAGCTTGAGGCAAAATCAAAGAAATGTACCTTTATTGGATATGGTGTTAATGAGTTTTGTTATCGCTTATATGATTACGAAAATCACAAAATCATTAGGAGCAGTTATGTAATATTCAATGAAAAGGTCTTGTATAGGAATCAGTTGCAGGAAAAGAAACAGGAAAAGGAAAGCAGAGAATACACAATGCTTGACGATATCACAGGAAAAGTGATGGTGCCTGAAAGTCATAATGATCAACAGCTAGAACAAAAACCACAACAACAACAAGCAGCTCAAACACCTGAAAGTGGTGTTAGAAGATCTACCAGGATAAGTAAACCCTCTGAACAATACTCTCCTTCATTATATTATGTATTTTTGACTGATTCTGGTGAACCAGAATGTTATGAAGAAACAGTGCAGGTAGAAATCGGGAAGAAGTGGGAGCAAGCCATGAAAGAAGAGATGGACTCCTTAGCACATAACCAGACTTAGGACTTAGTCAAGTTGCCTGCAGGTAAAAAAACATTGCAAAATAAATGGGTTTATAGGCTAAAGGAAGAAGATGGAGGAAATCAGAGGTACAAAGCTAGACTTGTGGTGAAGGGGTTTGCACAGAAGAAAGGTATTGATTTTGATGAAATATTTTCTCCTATTGTTAAAATGACTTCAATTAGAACTATTCCAAGTCTAGTAGCAGCTGAAGATTTGCATCTTGAGCAGTTAGATGTAAAGACAACCCTTCTCCATGGGGATTTGGAGGAAGAGATATGTATGTAGCAGCCACAAGGATATGAGGTAAAAGGGAAGGAGAAACTAGTGTGCAGGTTGAAGAAGAGCTTGTATGGCTTAAAATAGGCTCCAAGGTAGTGGTATCTAAAATTTGATAGGTTTATGTCTGAACAAGGTTATACTAGGTGTCACTCTAATCATTGTGTTTATCTCAAAAGGCAAAATGATGGAAGCTATGTTATATTGTTATTGTATGTAGATGACATGCTTGTTGCAGGTTCTAACATGTAGGAAATAAATGTGCTCAAAAGGAAATTGGCAAACTCATTTGCAATGAAGGATTTGGGTGCTGCAAAACAAATCCTTGGTATGAGAATAACTAGAGACAGGAAGAATCGCAAATTAACATTGTCTCAAAGAGATTACATAGAAAAGGTGTTGAAAAGGTTTAATATGCAGAATGCAAAACCAGTTAGTATACCATTGGCTAGCCATTTTAAATTTAAGTAAGGAGGCATGTCCCAAGGCTTAGGAAGAAATGGCTCATCCGTCAAAAGTTCCATATGCATCAGTAGTTGGAAGCTTAATGTATGCAATGGTCTGCACAAGGCGTGATATTGCACATGCAGTGGGAGTTGTAAGCAGGTACATGAACAATATAGGAAAAGAACATTGGATGGCGGTGAAGTGGATTCTCAGGTATTTGAGAGGTACCACAAATCAGGCATTATGCTTTGGTGGTTCAAACATTTCTTTACAGGGATATGTTGATGCAGATATGGAGGGTGACAGAGATAATAGGAGGAGCACTACAGGATATGTATTTACTGTAGGTGGAACAGCTGTGAGTTGGGTTTCAAAAATCCAAAGTGTTGTTGCACTTTCAACAATAGAAGCAGAGTATGTTGCTGCTACAGAGGCTAGTAAAGAAATGATTTGGTTACAAAGGTTCCTGGATGAATTGGGTAAGAAGCAGGAGTTGGGCAGGTTATACAGTGATAGCCAGAGTGCCATACATCTTACAGAGAACTCTGCATTTCATTCCAAGACTAAACATATACAGCTCAAGTGCCATTTTGTATGGTCAGCATTGGAAGATGGACAGTTGAAGCTAGAAAATATACACACTAGCCAGAATCCTGCAGATATGCTATCAAAAGTTGTAACGAGGGAGAAACTGAGAATCTACTCAATTTCAATTGGTCTTCAATTATGATGAAGAATATGAGAAACAGCCACATCCAAAGTGGAGTTATTGTCTAGCAAATGAAGCAATGGTGGAGTTTCTATAATCAGTCTCCAAGTGGGAGATTGTTGTGTGTGGAGCCTGATTATCTTTTGTATTCAAAGGTCTCAGTCGGATGTATACCCCAAGAAGACTGTACACCCTTCCATGCAGGGGGGTGTGGGGGGAATTTCCCCCCCGTGGTGGTTCAGGGGGGGCAATCCCCCCTGGCTGGGGGGTCTGGGAGCCAGCGGTCCCCAGCGGGGGTTTGGGGGCAGTGCCTCCGAAGCTAAAAATAGATGTAAAATTTCCTTGTAGAAATCTAGTAATTTCTAGTCAATTTGGGCCGTTCATTAGGTGGATGATCTAATGGTAGAAGTTATGTTTAATTTAGGGTTTTTTTCCCTAGAAGGCAACCCCTCTCTATATATGAGGGGATTGTATTGCGTCTATGTATATCTGTATTCTGAGTGAGGAAGAGAGAGGAGATTGAGAGCGAGAAGGGTGTTACAGTGGATCTGTTGTAGGTTGTATCTCTTCAGTTTGCTGGATAATATAATAAAAGAAGGACTGACTATTTCTCTGTGGACGTAGCCCAAACTGGGTGAACCACGTATATCTATGTCTCTTTTGTTTTATGCGTTTTCTGTGTTTATATTTCTACAATATTTTATGTGTTCCATTGCTCTGTAATACATAATTTTCTAACAGTTGACTATTCTCAATGAGTTTGATTTCGAGATCCTACACATTAAGAGAAAAGAAAATAGGGTTGTAGATTATCTTAGTAGGAGAGTTCAGGTGAATCACATTGCAGTAATGAGTTCTTACAGGGAAAACTTATAGGAGCATATCTTACAGGAAAGAAAATATGATGACAGGTACCAACAACTTAAGCACAGGTTACAATAGTAGGGTACATGTGATCTAGATGTGGATTATCATCTCATAACAAATGGATTGGTGAGATTCAAAAATAATATTTATGTACCAAATAATAGTGAGCTCAAGAATAGTATCTTAAGAGAGTTTCATGTTAAGCCCTATTTAGGTCATGCAGGATATCAAAAGACATTAACAATAGTTAAGAATTTCTATCATTAGCTGAACTTGAAGAAAGAGGTGGTGAAGTTTGTTACGAAATGTTTGGATTCTCAATGCATAAAAGAAAAGTGTGAGCATCCATGTGGTTTATTCTAGCCTATTGTGATTCCAGAGTGGAAATGAGAGGTTATTTAGATGGATTTCATTACAAGTTTTCCAAGGACATCGAAGAATCATGATTCCATTATGGTTGTGGTTGATATGTTAAGTAAGGTAGCTCACTTCATTTTAGTTAAGTCTACAAGTTGAGCTAGTGAGGTAGCTCAAATTTTGATCAGAGAGATAATGAGATTTCATGGTGTTCCTAAGAATATTATATCTGATAGAAATGTCAAGTTCACTTCCAGGTTTTGGAAGGAGTCATTTGGAGATTTTGGGAAAAGGTTGGCTTTCTGCATAGCTTATCAACCATTGACAGAAGGACAAACATAGAGGGTTAACATAATTCTTGAGGACATGTTGAGGATGTATGTCATGCATCAACAACAAAAGTGGGAGGAGTATCTTACATAGGTTGAGTTTGCATATAATAATGGGTATCAGGAATATTTGAAGATAAGTCCATTTGATGAAATTTATGGGCAAATTTGTAATATTCCTATAAGCTAGAGTGACCCACTAAACATGTTATTGATTGGACTAGATATGTTGGTAGAGATGGAACAAGAAATGAAGGTTATCAAAAGGAATTTGAAGGTAGCATAGGACGAGAAGAAGATCTATGTGGATAAACATAGGGTATTTAAGGAGTTTCATGTTGGGAAACATGTGTACCCGCACATCAAGCCCAATAAGAGGTCCTTGAGGATTGGGTCATGTGCCAAGTTAGAACCTCAGTGATGCAAGCCTTTCGAGATCCTTGTGAGGATTGGACTAGTGGCATGCTTACTTGCACTACCCATGACAGTGAAAGTCCATAATGTTTTCCATGTTTCATTTCCTAAGAATTATGTTCAGGAAGTTGATCATGTGATTAACTGGTGTATGTTGTAGGTGGAACTAGAGGGAGAATTCTAGCTAGAACCACAATGCATATTGCAGTGGAAACAAATCATGCTACAAAACAGTGAAATCAAGTAGGTTAAAGTGTAGTGGAAGCACTTTGGGCCCGATGAAGCTACAAGGGAGATGGCTGATCAGATGTGGGCTATGTATCCTTATTTTTTTTTGCTAAGCAAGAGTAGGACCTTCTATTTCATTAATAATATACATAAATTACAACAATCCACCAGGAGTTGTGGATCAAGGGAGGGACCTGAAAACCCAACCGAAAACGGGAAAAACACCCAACTTCTAAATTAAAAAAAGCTATACAAGACTGAACAAAAAGGAAATTGGAAGCAGAACCAAAACTCAGAACCAAATTGAAGTCAAAAGTGAGAGTTGAGCTGGCTTTGACTTTTCCCGCCAACCAAGCAACCTGAACCTTTGATCTTCATCATTGAACCAACATACCCAATCCAATGGTAGAGGACTATTTCGCGACGGTGAGAAGTGCGACTCTTACCCAACCCGTCCACCAACTAACATGATCTTTCCCAGCCGTCAATCTACTGTGGGTGATCCAACGGCCGACAATCATATCACAATGACCAAAGTAGCCGAACAATAGTGTGCGAACAGGGTGGTTTTTGAACCGACCCCCCAACCATGTGCTGCACTGTGTATGTGTTCGCTTCAAAATAGGAAAAACCATTTTCCACTCGCGAGGCCCGCGAAATCTGGAAAACAGTCCCTCACCCGGTATTCCAAACCTAGACGGAAAGTTTATGGTATTAGAGCTGCCAAGATTGTCATCCGATGTTATTTTTCTTCAAGAACTGAGGGAAGAAGAGACTCCCCCCAAACTGCCCAACCTCTCAGAATCAGAGCCATCCGATTGGCTACAAAATGGATTGTCTAAATCACCTGGGATCCATATCCTGGGCTCTTCTTCGAAACATGACTCTATCTTCTTCTGCCTGCTCATGACAGATCGTTTTTATCCTACTCGGAGGCAGCTCTTGCCAGTTCAACACAATCCTGTTCTGTGTGCTGATAACACCTTGATTGGCTAGAAGATCCGCCATTTTATTCGCTGACCTTCGAACATGTTTAAAACTGACTGTATGAAGACTCTGGAGGTGAATCTGAATCCATTGAAAGCCCTGGATCAGCCTCTAGTTCTTTGAAACTTTTTCTGGCTTGGTACCCCAGCTGATCCTTTTGACCGAGTTGATGATAAGCTCAGAATCAGCCTCAACTATCACATTTTGTCAGTTTTCCTGTTTCAGGAGATCTAAACATTGTTCCATAGCCATCAATTCCGCCATGTTATTGGTTGATTTTCCTAAATGACTATGGAAGATGTAGAGGACACTTCCTTTCTCATCCCTTAACACACCTCCATAACCAGCAGTGCCCAGGTTGCCTTTTGAAGCCCCATCAATGTTGAATTTCAAAAAGCCCTTGGGGGGAGGATGCCAAAAATCTTGCTCAAACACCGTGGAGATTACTTTCCTTTCTAGTCCCTGAGGAGTAAGATCCTGCAAACCTAAATCACAAAGAATTCTCAAATCAGCCACAGAAGGAGGGTTCTTAGGAAGATTTCTCACAATGGTGCCAACTGTTTCTTTGAGTTGTTTTAAGATAAGCTTAAAAATGTGTTGGGGTGGCCTTTTTTAATTCTTGAAGATTTTGTTATTCCTTTCTTTCCAAACATTCCAGATGATGAAATTTGGAAAGATGGCCCAAGCTGAGCCAAGAACTTCATTCTCTGAAAAGTTTCTTCTCCAATTGTTTAGGGTGTTGATGATATTCCTTTTGTCTTTGTCAGTCTGGCAGAAAATGGTGGCAAAATAATCCCACAAACTAGAGGTGAAAATGCAGTTGTTGAGATGGTGTTCCATCATTTTCTCTTGAGCCTCACAGCGCTGACATCTGGAAGGCCCCAGCATACCCGTCTTCCTAATGTTATCCCAGGTTAGTATTTTCCTATGCTGAACTAGCCACTTGAAAAGTTTGATTTTCATCTAGCCTTGGTGTCTCCATAGCTCCAGCCATATCTTGTCTGGGGCTTGTTTGTTCAGGTCAAGGAGAATGAGTTTTGCTTCCTTAAGATTAAAGGCCCCCTCATTCTTGTAGCCCCATCTTAGCTGATCTTGCCCCTCTGACTTTAGAATCTTTCTTTGGTCTAACATTTTTTGTAGAGTCTCTGCTTTAGCTTTTAGGGGGCTGTCCTCCCTGAAATCCAAGTTTCCCCAGGTTCTCCATTTACCATTATTGTTGGTTTGATCCCAAAAGTCTTTTACTTTAGATAACCCTTTGGTTTCTATTTCAACCTTGAGATCCCTCCAGTCATCTTTGAACAAGATGGGTTCTTGTTGCCATCTATCCTCCCAGAATAGGGCTAGATTTCCATCTCTGATTTCCCAGAAGCTGTTTCCTTGGACTAAGTCCCTGTTATCCCAGGCCTTATTCCAAAGGTATGAGCCCTTTCTATGTCCTGACATTCTTATGAGATCGTTGTTTAGCCAAGTGCTGGCATATTTTTCTTTCCAGATCATTGCCCACTGAGCCTCTGGGTCTTTAACCCATCGCCACCATAATTTAGCTCCTAAAACCCTGCTTAGAATCTCAGGATCATCCAATCCAAGCCCACCATAGATTTTAGGTTTGCAGATTTTTTCCCATGCTACCAAGGCCCATTTCTTTCGTTCTTCCCCCTTGCCCCAAAGAAAATCTCTTTGAATGGTTCTGAGTTGCTGCAGGACTCCTTTTGGTGCTGGAAGAGTAGATAGCATGAAGACTGGGATTGATTGTAGGACCGCCTTGGTTAACACTAACCTACCAGCCAAATTTAAAGATCTGGTAGTCCATTTCTTGATTTTATCTTGCATTTTGTTAATCACTGGCTCCCAGATGCTCTTGTGTAAAGGCTTGGCTGTGAGAGGAACACCCAAATATTTTGAAGGGAGGGACTCCCTTTGAAAGCCTAAAATTTTGGAAATGTTTCTCTGAATAGTGATGTGAGTATTAAAGAAAAAAATCTTAGATTTGAAGAGATTAACTTCATACCTGAAGCCATAGCAAAGTCTCTCAGGATTTGCTTATAAGCTACAACTTCTTTGACCGCGGGGATACCTTGTAGCATGGTATCATCAACAAATTGTTGATGAGTTAAGGCCTGGCCATCTTCAGAAAGTTGGATACCTTTGACCTCCCCAACTAATTTAGCGTGCTTGATTGCTCGACCCAGTCCTTCCATCATGAGTATGAAGAGAAAAGGAGAGAGTGGATCTCCCTGTCGGAGGCCTCTGGAAAGAATAAAAGTCTCCGAGGGAGAACCATTGACAAGGATAGAAAAACTGGGAGAAGTAACTAGGGCCATTACCCATCTGATCCAGTTATGATCAAACCCAAAAGCTATTAGAACTTTTCTAATATAGTTCCAATTCAGCTTATCATAAGCTTTTGCTATATCTAATTGCATGATCATTCCTGCTTTCTTATTGATTGTCAATGAGTGCACCACCTCATGAGCTTGAATGATGTTATCGAGGATTTGTCTTCCTTCCACATATCTAGACTATTCAACTGACACCAGGGTGGGAAGAAGAGGTTTGAGTCTATTGGCCACAACTTTGGATATAATCTTGTAGACCACATTGCATAAGGCAATGGGTCTAAACCTGTCAGGAGTTTGAGCCACATCCTGTTTAGGGATGAGGGATATAAAGGTGGTATTAAGAGCCTTCAATATAGTTTTGTCCCTCCTGGAGTCTTCCACTACGTCCAAAATGTCCTGCTTTATTGTGTTCCAGTAAGCTTTAAAGAAATCCACATTAATTTCTTCCAGGCCTAGTGCTTTACCATTTTTCATTTTTTTAAGGAGCTCACTCACCTCCTCTTCCGATACTGGTCTATTGAGGTTGAAGTTGTCTTCTCTGGAAACTAGCTTAGGTATATGTCTTGAAATAATCCTGATGTATTGATCTCTGTCTGAGCCGGTTTCTTGTGCAATACCCCAAAAGTGTTGGACCAATACTTCTTCTATTTCTTCATGAGAGTTGAGCAGGTTACCTTCCTTGTCCTTAATCGAAGAAATTCTGTTGTGAGCTCTGTTTGCCATAGTGGATCTATGGAAGAATTTAGTATTACGTTCTCCTTCTTTTAGCCATTGAACTCTGGATTTTTGCCACCAGAAAATTTCCTCTTGTTTACATAAGTTCTCCCATTCTTGATGATATAGAGTTGCCTGATCATTTCTATCTTTATCAAAACCCTCCATGATAAGGGTTTGGTTGAGCTCCTGCATTTTTCCTTCAACCATTTTTTTTGCTTCAAAAATGTTGCCAAATTCCATCTTGTTCCACTCCTTGAGCTAGAGTTTGATATGTTTGAGTCTTTTTTGAAGAAGGAACATTATTGTGCCCTGAATATTCAGATCTTCAGCCCACTAGATAGCAATTTTGTTGCAAAAAACTGGGTGGGAGAGCCAGATGTTTTCAAATCTGAAAGGTCGATTCTTGGGAGTACCAATCCTATGAATTTCCAGTAGCACTGGCTAATGATCAGAGCCTCCAAAGGGGAGAACTCTTGCAACTATGTCCTTATCTTGGATCATTAGCTCTTCTGAGATTATGAATCTATCTAATTTGGATGCCACTTGAGAAACTCCTCCTCTTTTATTGTTCCAAGTATAGGTACCATTGTTCATTACAATATCCACTAGCTTCATGTTGTCTATGAAGGATTGAAATGCACAAGAGTCCTTGTTCAAAATTCTGGTACCCCCTTTTTTCTCTGACAGCGATTTGATCATGTTGAAATCACCCCCTAAGATCCAAGGGATTCTTGCATGTCTTTCTCTAAGATCCTGCAGGGAGTCTAGAAGCTTGAGTTTACCATCCAATCTTTGGGGGCCATACACATTCGTGACCAGGTATATTTCTTTATCTCCCACTGGTTGAATGACCACTGATAGATAGTCTCTAGATGCCTCTGCATCTATGATGTCAATTTTTTGGGGGTTCCAAAGCGTGAGAATTCCTCCTGCTGTATTCTCTGCTTTGACTTCCAGAAACTCAAATTTATTGAGCCATTTGTTGTGAATCTCTTTTATTTTTTGCATGGAACATTTTGTTTCCTGGATGAAGATCACATCTGGAGCTACTTGTTTCATCCTATTACTAAGTAATATTTGTTTTCTTCTACTACCTAGACCTCTTATATTCCAAGAAGTGAACTTCATTATTAAAGATTTGTAAAGGAGTAACTGGATAGATCTTTCATCTTACTCGAGTCTATCATTAGCTTTCCACATTCCATCAACAATTCATTTTGCTTTTTCCAGCCTCGTTTCTTTCCTGGGATTCTGGGTGCTAATCCTAGTGTGGCCTTCATCGCTTTCACCCCTTCGCTACCCCATCTTTCATTTTTCCCTTGCTTTTCCAGCCCTTTTTTCTGAGTTTTCAATAAACACAGTTGCTGAACTCTGTGGAACTCTTCTACAGGTAACGAATCCACTCCCTCCCTATTTCCTTGTTTCAAGAATCCTTCTAGATCAAGATTCTCTTTTGCAAGAATCTCTTGTAGTTTGTTGTCCTCCATTTCCATCTCACTTTGGGTCATTTCCTGATCCATCTCCAGTTCCGTGTCACTCATCATTTCTCCATTTTGTTTATTGTTATTTTATTTTTGCTCATCATTTACTTCATTCCCCTCCTCCACTGGATTGTCTCCCTTGACCTGATCTGCTTCCATTATCACATCCTCCTCTTCTAGGGCTTGAAACCTATTTTGACTGGCTCGTTGCTTTTCTGATTGAAGTTGCTTCGATCCCCTTTTGCTTCCCTTTCCTTTCTGGACCACCTTTTGAAAGCTTTCAGAATCTTTCATGGTGTTTGCTTTGCCCTTGTTTTCCATATTATTGAGAGGGCAATCTCTGAATAGGTGCCCATGCTCATGGCACTTACAACATCTAAATGGGATGTGTTCATAATCCACCGTTTGCACCCATTCTTCATCATACACTTCCAAGATTACCTCATCCAGCAAAGCTCTAGGAAGATCCATTTCCACACA
Organism: Pinus tabuliformis; assembly: GCA_031772625.1. Lineage (NCBI taxonomy): Eukaryota > Viridiplantae > Streptophyta > Pinopsida > Pinales > Pinaceae > Pinus > Pinus tabuliformis. The sequence goes on from CM062818.1 coordinate 127,157,484, forward strand.
TATTCTTGCAAAGGATGTGTATTTACCTCTTCTGGTTGCCTCAGAGGCTTTAACAAAACGTCCTAGCTTGTTTCCTATGGCAGATAAGGATTCCAGCTACCAGTAATCCAAAGGTAGAGAGTAGAGTCTTACCTACACTGGTACCGAGGTAAAAGTCTCTCGTTCTGGGACAAAATTCATAACCCATGGTCGCATGTACAGGCCTGCTACTGCATAAAAGTAGGGCCCTCCTTCAAACACTCTATGCTTATCCTCAATATTAGCAAAAACCATAGTAAAGAATCCCTTTGACCCTAGATGTAGTTTTATGCTTCCTTTTGGTTTCTAGTGGTATTTAATCCACATTTGTAAAGATTTTTTAGTGGGCCATAAGCCCATGAATTTACAAATGATTGCATAAGTTTGCATCTGGTCCCTATGCGCCTGCAGAGCAGGATTAGTCAAAACTACTTTGGGCGTGATTGTAGTTTTGGGCTTGCATGGTCCCTTTTGTGCTTTGACTTTTGTCCCTTGTTGCTTGTCCTCTTCCTTGCTTTCTGTAGTGTTATTGTTCTCCATCGATTTAGAGCCATCATGCTCCTCTTCTCTGTTTCTTTGCCTTGCATTTGAAGGACCTCTATTTTCTTCTATCAATTTTTTACCTCTGCTGGTCACTACCTGTTTGTAGGAGGGAGTGGAGCCCCCTCCTTTGTGTCCCTCCATGGAGAAAAAATCTGCGAACCTATATCCCTAGCTCAAAAATCACCTTCCGTGTCCCTCCACCTAACTACATCCAAATCTACTACAACACTCATTCTGTGGGCTATGTATCCTTCATTATGTGCTCTTTAAAGAAAATTCATTTTTGGTATATGTATATGTAAATGAGTATGGTTATAGATACCACAATGAGATGTGTTATAAACTCTAATAAGTGGTGTGATTGTTATGTTTTTTTATGTTGGTAATGGTTTGTAGGAGGTCATTGTAAGTAATGCATCGAGATATGTTATAAATATCCATAGGAAGTATGTTTTGTTATCAATGATTTTCTAGTCATATGTGTCATATAACACTGAGGATGGTGTTCCCCCAATGGGGAGGGGTTTCTAACATCCCTTGGTTGATTTTCTATGTAAATAAAAATAATACCAAGTTCATGGGACATGTATTTCAAGCTGAATGTTGGGAAAAGCATAGTGATGGGGTATCATTGGTAATTAATTAATGGCTATGGAAATTTTCGAAGTAATTGGCAAAGGAAAAGTGCCATTAATTGGCATTTATTTATGAAATAATGGAAAATATGAGAAAATGAAGGTGAAGAAACACATATTTTCATGAGAGGGAAATTGAAGGAAAAACAAAGGAAAATGAAGAAAATAGAGGCCTCAATGACAAAAAGGATTTTGAAGATCAATTCATAACCTTTTGTCAATTTAAGCTTTGGATATCTCTTTCATTATCTCATTCTCTCATACCCTTGCACACGTAAAGTATTCTTGGAACATTTTTGGATCACTTTGGTATCATCGGATTTGGAGAAAGAAGGAAAAGGAAAGCGGGAAATTTGAAGGGAACAATTGCATCAATAGCTATAACTGGATTTATTTACAAGTAACAGGTTGTGTGTGTGATTTCCTTGTTGATTTATGGATTCATGGTACATGCATGTGATTTTTTGGTTATGTGTTTTCATTGACATGGATATTTTCTTGGATTGACAATGGTTTTATCCTTTCCTTACCATTTCCTAGATAGTCATGGTGTTGTGCATTTTTCCACTTGATTGTTTTCTGAATCGTGCTCGTAATTCCTTATGGTTGTGGGTTTGAACAAATGCCATGGAAGCCCTCGAACAACTTGGGTTGATTTACTAGTCCTGGAGTCTAGGTTGGGACAAACATTTTGGAGCCCTTTGTGGGTTTCTTTACTAGTCCCTGGAGCTAGGTTGGCCAAATTCTCTAGAGCCCTAGATGGTTTTGGGTTGAGTACTAGTTCCTAGAGCCCTAGAAAACTTGGGTAGATATCGATCTAGTTAGTTTTAGTGATGTCCGACCGTATAGGTGGAATCCCTGGTTGAGCGTTGAGGTGGTTAGACTCTGGAAGCCATGGTTGGTTTTGTCTTGGTTTATTCCATGAGATCCCATATTCATACTTTGAATATGGCGTGGGGGTGATTGTTTGAAAGAAATATTTGGTTCAGTCCAATACATGGTCGGCTGGTACGTGGAGGTCCCTGAATTAGTTGGTAACGTCATATATTAATAAGATATATTATTCTATTGTGATTCATTTATATTTGTATCAGTTTTTTTGGTGATATGAAGGTTGAGTCATCATGGCTCCTATGCTAGTTATTTACTAGTTATATTTTGTTACATGATGTATGTTATTTATGGCTCTTGTAATGAATGGTTTAGATATTGATTGGTTGATGGATGTATGGACTAATAAGTGTTGTTGTAGCTATGTGTAGAGGGAATAAGGCCTTCTTGGTGATACTCAGATGAATCTCAGGCTATTATGATTAGTTATGCATTCATGACATGTATCTTACATCTGTTTCCATGTGTTTGACGAAATGTATAGAATTTTCTGGCTAGTCTAGGTCAAATTTTTATTCGAGTTTCAATGTTTAGCCTTATTTTCATGTCATGTATGATTATGTAAAGTCTCAGGTAGTTCTAGGTAGTGGTCTGAAGGGTGACCTAAAATTGTGGCTTAGATCTCGGGACCGAACCCTTTGAACTAGGAAAATTGGGTTACAACTACATGTAGGAAGTGTTGTGCATGTAGTTGGAGGCCTAAAACTACACGCAGGCTTTTTCATGTATTCATTTGGGAGTCTGGGTTTGTGAAAAATATTCCCCGCTCAGGGTTTGGTCACCTGGGGGTCGTTCTTTAGCCCCTAAGTGTCTTGTGGCCTAGAGGGATGTTATGAGTTGTCAATTGTGTTCATTTGTAGGCCCCACTTCCTTGATTGTAGCTTGGAGGTTGGGTCATTGCATAGTAACTCTTCATCTCATGTTTACCCTGGAAAGTCGGTGAAATTGGGTACATGTGGGAGGGGGTGGTTATACTTTTGAGGCATCGATCTATTTATTGCAACCACAAATTTTGTTTTCAGAACCTATATTTTTTTTGTAACATCATGAACGCCACCCCATCCTTAGTAGCTAAATCTTCTTAAGTATCCAAAATAGTCAACCTCTCCCCTTTTTTCTCAGTAGCACAAAATGAAATCATCTACTAGATAACAAATTTTGATATAGCCATGTATTCATTCAAATATAAATAATGTTTTGAGTGGTTAGATATTTTCCTTATGGTATTGAGCACCACCACATCTTAGGAGCTGTTATGTGTGGGCATTCAAAATCAATCAAGCTTTCCCCTTATATCATTTTTGACATAGCAAGATGTATTTACTATTTTATCATTTTTTTTAGCCATTGTATTCATTTCAACCACAAATATTTTTTTGAGTGTTTAGATATTTTTCTTAGGATTATGAATGCCACACCATAATTAGTGGTTGATATTCTTAAGCATCCAAAATAGTCAAGCTCTCCCTTTATTTTTTGTCACTGACATGGCAAGATATCATTTACTCTTTGATCACTTTTGTTGTATCCATGTATTCATTTCAAAAACAAGTAGTTTCTTGAGTTCTTAGATATTTCTCTTAGGAACATGAACACCAGACCATCTTTAGTACATTTTATGCTCTACTGTTCAATATTATTAAACCTTCCCAATTAAATTTTTCTAAGATCACAAGACATCAATTACTATTTGACCATGTTCAATGTAGCCATACATTCATAAGCACCACACCATCTTAATAGGAGTTATGCTCATGTGTTTAAAATTATTCAACCTCTCCAATTATTTCATTTATTGACATTGCATGACATCATTTACTATTTGATCACTTTTGATTTATCCATGTATTCATTTCAACCACAAATAGTACTTTGAATGCTAATATATTTCTATTAGGCTCATGAACACCACACCATCTCTAGTAGGTTTTATGCTTGAGTGTTCAAAATTAGTAAAATTCTCCACTTTTTTCTTTCATTGAAAAATAAAAGAATCATTTACTATTTGATAACTTTTAATGTATCCATGCATTTATTTTAACCAACTCTACTTTTATTCAATAAATGTTATCTTTATTTTTTCTCTTATAAAGATGTAAATAAAAATAGTCCTTATTCTCACTATGAGAATAATATCATCCACCCAAGCATTACTGAGAATAATAACTTCCTATTCATAAAGAATGTAGTCATGTATTAACAAAAATGGATTAAAATATTATCCTTATTTTGGGGCCAACATATTGATATATTATATTTTAATGGATGACTAGACATAAAGAGAATGCCCGATGCATTTTTATCATTTAGTATATCTATCATTTTAGATCTTGTACATCATAAATTTCTATTCTTTTCAATTTTTCTTTACATGATCTTGGATCAATTTTTGTTTCCATGTCCTTAAAAGAGGTATTGCATAATAGGTGTATTTTAGCTTCTTTTTTTTGAGCGAGTGATCTATATTGGTTAGATTCATTCTTTCTTTCATCTAGAAAAAAATATTTTCACACCAAAAAAAGTTATTAGTTTAGTTTATAGATATTAGTTTAGGATATATATATTATCTTAACCAAACAATCAATTAGTTGAGAAAATATATCAATGAAACAACAAACTGGAAGTTATTTTAGTTTGACTAAATTTTTGTTATAAATAAATTATATATAAAATAATATAAGTAATGTAAACAATAAAAATAATAAATGATGATTAAATAACTAGTAATTAGTTAATGAAGAGGTATGTCCCTATGGACATGACCATTGGTGAAGAGGTACATGCCTAGGGTATATAAGAAGATCCTCTTTCTCATTTGTAAACATCTCATATCTCACTTGTATTCAAATATTATTATATAATATATTGTTTTCCCACCATGGATATTTATATATTTCAAACCTTCTTAAGTAAGTTTGCTACGTATACAAACTTTCTTCATTACATTGGTATCAGTGCCACGTTCTCCAATCATTGACCTTTCACCATCAATTTTCGTCAACTTTGTTGTCATCATAATCAAAGTGTTTCGCTATAAAAGTTTTTGGAGTTCTCCATCGCTGATTTCGCTAGAGGCCCTTGGCCATTAAAATTATTTCAGTTATATATATATATATATATATATATATATATATATATATATATATATATATATATATATATATATATATATATATATATATATATATCATTAAAAAAAAAGAGATAGAAAAAAAAATAACAAAAGAAAACTTATACATAAAAAAATAAAAATAAGAAAGAAGTTAAAAAAAGAAAAAAATTACATTAAAAAAAATCGAGAGAAAAAAAAACAAAAGATATTGAAATACATATATTTGAAAAAGATAATTGAAAAAAAAATCAAACATTTAAGAAAAATAATAGAAATAAGAATTAAAAAAAAAAAGGAAAAAAGGAGAATAATAATAATAATAAAGGTCGCTTAAAATAAAAATAAAAAATAAAAAATGGGGAACCCCACTACTAGGATATTGAACCGAGTGTTGTACCCAATTTTTGAAGCATCTGCAAGCACTAACAGAAGGTAGTCAGTGCTGACAGCATTGTGCCCTCATTTCCGCTTAATCATATCAATTCGCTACCACTACTGTGAATATCTCTACAATGAGAGTCTATTTCCAATCGTTAAATCTCTTCCACCAAAACACAATGCCCTCACATTTTTCCGACAGATAGTGACCGTGTCGTAGTTCTTTTCTCACTTTGTAGCCAACTAATGATCTGCTTTCTCATCGGAAGCATTCTTCCTTTTCGTCTCAAGTATTATGCCTGCATTCATGTCGGGCCAACACTATCCCTATTCTGCTGCCACTTCACACTGCCGACTCCATTGTTTGCCCAAGAAAAGTTTTTTCTGGTCAAGATATTTTGTTGTAAGTGTCGCCACAATGATCATAGACATCGAGTTTCTTAGCATCACCACTAACTCATTGTCCACCATTCTACTAGAGGATTGCTTAAGAGTTTAATTTTTCTGTTGGACTAAAATTTTGGTTCAAGGGTGTACAAGAAAAAGGCATGATTCTATAATATAGGACGTGACCATTTTTTTATCCATAGGTTTAGACCATTCAAGAGAATAACTTGTATTATAAAAATATAAGTTTAGTTGAAAAAGGTAATTTTATAAGGATTAAAAAAAGAAGAAGATAAATATAATACTATAGTACCAGATCAACTATATTAAACATCAAGTAAAAAAGTCTTTAAATGAATTATTATAGAGGTTTTGAAGTACAAAAAAATAAATATGTGTATATAAGGGGGTTTACCATAAAATTATAAAGTGAAGCAAAATGAAATCTAATTTAGACTTAAAGAAAGGGAGATTCTCCAATAAAGGTGTTCCAATAGTCAATTTTAGATTATTTACATTAAAAGGGTGTATCAAAGGGAAAGAGATTACTATCATTATTGATCCAAATATTGAGGATAATTACATCAATATTAACTTGGAAAATTAACTATTAGTTCTAGAGCCAAATACAGGGGAACGAAAAGGTATTTTTCACAAAAACAAATATGAAATTAATAATTTATAAGTGACAGTTGATCATTATGAGTACATGTCTCTATTCTATGTTGTAATTATGCTTGACAAAGAGTTTGACATAATTCTCCATCGACCTTGGTTCAAGGAATTAGTTATGTTCATATTAAACAAATAATTTTTTTTTGTTGATGTTCCCTTACAAGAAGAAGATGGTCACACTCTGAGACATGACTACGAAATAAAAGCTAATAATACCTTCATCAAAATATCTTAAGAATATTTCAAAACTAATGTTTCAAGAGAATCCAACATTATCAAAGAAGCAAAAAGAGCTTGAGGGAATCATATCCAACAAAAACATGGAAAATTCATGCTTGAAGGTGCATAAACAGAAACTACTTACACAAGTTAGAAAATGTAAAGCTAAGAAACACCAATTAGGACAAGAAAAGGAAAGTTCCAACAAGAAAATAAATGAAATTTGATGAGAGAACTAAGAGGAAAATTTACGCTTAAAGGACCTTAATAAAAAATGATTAGAAAAAAATAAGTGTTGAATAGATGAGAAGATTGAATACCAAAATAAAGTTACCTAAGAAAATGTGGAACTTTTACGTCTCAGAAACCATAATCAAAGTTTACTCACTTAAATTAAGAAACTTAAGGATGATAATAAATCATTTAAAAATAAATTTAAAAAGTTATCATCAAATAAGTGTCGAAGTCTTCAGTCCAATTGGAAGAAAGAGGAGCAAAAACCAATCCAGTCAATATCACAACTCAAGAATATGAGAAACAAATAGAAGTTAAAACATATTTGGATGTTGCAGTTCAAACAATGAAGATTCCATGTGATGATTCAATAGCCCACTCAAGAACAACAATATCTGAAGTAAAACAGGAAATTTCCACACACGTGATAAGGGAAAGTCTAACCAGAAGAACTCCTTATTGACATCTAAATCATAAGAGGAGAAAACTAAGTTAGCCTACATATTTGAGCCATTGATGGCGGAAACAACAAATTTATGTTCCAAGGAATGTTGAAGTTTGCATAATCCAATCCTTTGATAACCATTCATTACAAATTTCCGGTGATCGACAGATTCCAAAAAAGATTAAACTAGGATGGTCATATCCATTTCAGTTCAATTTTTTTTTCTATTACTCAAAGAATCATATAGTATAATATCAACAATGATGAAAGTTTAGAGGTGATGAGATACTCGAAATAGGAAAATATATCAAACCATTTCATCAATGAGATTTGAGGACAAAGATTTTTGAAGAGGATGGCATTGTTATGAATAAAATATATATAATAATATAAGTAATCTAAAAAATAAAAACAATAAATGATGATTAAATAATTAGTAATTAGTTAATGAAGAGGTATGTCCCAAAGGGCATGACCATTGGTGAAGAGGTACCTACCTAGGGTATATAATTAGGCCCTCATTCTCATTTGTAAACATCTCATATCTCACTTGTATTCAAATATTTTTATATAGTATATTATTGTCCAATCATGGATATTTATATATTTCAGATCTTCTCAAGTGAATTTTCTACGGATACAAACTTTATTCGTTACATTGGTATTAGAGCATTCCTTTGAGTAGACAAACTTTGTCCATTACAATTTCTCAAGTCCAAGTAATCAACAATCAATGTACTCACATGAAAATTACATTTATGACAAGGAATATCATTCAATATGCATAATGCAAGTGGGAGTTAAATCTCCATTTCCCTCTCTTAATGAGTACTTGCCTTTTATCATTTTTTTTAGAAAATTCTTGTATCTCTAATCATTTATGAAATAATGTCAAGTGAAATAAATAATGTTGTCTCATAACCTTTGTAAAGGGGTATTTGTCAAGTTGGATTCCCAAGTTCCACACTAGAAATCCTGAATTATGGATCTCTCAAATTCAATTAAAAAATAACATTCATAAGTTAACACATAATGTCACTAACAGACCACTCTCATGTCTTCAATAATTAATGATATATCCTTCCTTGGATCAACAACGTCCAAACGAAATGGTCAATCATCCTTGCTGATTTTTGTTTCCAATTCATCTCTTCAATATATAGTTACTTGAGACCACAATCAGCTCTTTATTTGAAATCACTAAACCATTATTCCTTCTATGGAGAACATAGGTTCTAACCGCTATACTCACTAGCTATATAGGAAATAAGTCTAGATATTGAATTTATCTTGAGTCAGTGTCACCCGACGACCTCTCTATTTGATTTTGGAAATTCATCATCATCGATTTTGTAAACATATTATAACACATAATTGATTCTATAAAAAATAATATAACTATATCACCACCTATAGTTCCTCCAATTCCCTTCTACAAATGGATGTTTGGTTAAACATTTTCAAGCATATATAATACAACAAAACCTATGGAAATATTAATTTATGCTAATTCATTTTCACATTATGATATCAACAATGATGGAGAAGGATATTTCTAGCTAAGTCATCTTCCCCAGAAATAGATCGAATAAATTATGTTGAACCGAGATTGTCTCCAACACACTATTCCATTTGTAGTAGGACAATAATTCATATATTTCCTTAAAACCATTTGTGTATCTCCTTCATCAGGTTACTTGACTTGTTGTTGAATGAAACTATGATTGATTCCTCTAATCATGCATTATCCAAGTGGAAGTGTTTGGAGGAGCAATAGGGCTCGAAAACAATATTCAAATAAATATTACCTAAGAGTTTGCAATGTTTTTTCTATTTCCATGTGTCCCACCAAATTAAAAGTAACCAATGGACTAGTAGAACTTTATTATTGCTAGTGATGGTGTGATGTCAAACACATATCGGAGAAAAAATAGTGCGACGTGGATATTACATATACAATACTTTCATCTCTAATAGTCGGGGAATTTCATGACCTTAAATATCTATTACCTAAAATGGCAGTGAAGAGAATTATATAACATAAATCCCTCTATCTTCCCATGGATTGGCTTGATTCGACATTTTTCAGAAAAATGGATGACATCCCCAACAATAAAATTCATATGCACACTGATAAAGGCTAGGATTATACACCATTGGAGAAATAAACACCACCTCAGACCATCAATGAATACACAAAATATATAAAATTAAGGAATCACTCACCAAAAAACTCTCGATCCACATATTTGACAGCATCACATGTTCAATTTGTACAGTTGAACACATCATGAATTGTATGGTTCACTATCAACTCGTAATTTTTTTGGTTGTAGTGTTTCGGTTGGGTGGGATCATAATCCAAACAAGATTAAATGTAAAGGGTATACGAATTCTATGATAGTTGATCCTAAAATTAAAACACATTGGTTCATGAAAAAGAGAATCAATTATGATCAGTGAAAAGGTACACATTCCTACTCTTAGTGAAGGGTTATCACTCTATGCTCCCTTGTATTTATCTTCAAATTTAAACAACTATCATAGTTATATATATCCACACATATTCCACAATGTTACATTGGGGTAAGTATCTGTACAAACTCCATGCATGTCTACATCATATATTGAGCACAAAAAAACTTCAACAACAATAAATGCTAGTCTACACTTATTCTTACAGCATAAAACTTTCACATTTCTTATATTCTTGGGCCCTCCCATGGTGGAGTTAATCCATAGCTACAAGCTATAATACGAATTTAGGAAAGATACTTGCACTCCAAAATGAACATTTGAGTTATATTAGACACACATATTAATACATCAAATATTTGTCTAAGATAGAATTATTATCTTAACCTTGTAATCAATTAGTTGAGGTAGTATCTCAACCAAACACTAAACTAGGAGTTATTTTAGTTGGACTAAATATCTCACATCCAACTAATTAAAAATCAACAAATTCACATAAAAATTACATTTATGATGAGGAATATCGTTCAATATGTATAAGACAAGTAGGCGTTAAATCTCCAACACCCTCCCTTAACTAATACTTCTCTTTGATCTTTTTGTCTAGAAAAATATTACATCTCTAATCATCTATGAAATCATGTGGAGTGAACTCCATCAAGCTATCTCATAACCTTCGTAAGGGTTTAGTTGACATGTTTGATTCCAAAGTTCCACAACTTAAATCCTGAATCACAAATATTTGGAATTCAAAACTAGCTAGACAACCATCCATTCTGATTTTTATTTCCACTTGATCTCTTGAAGATATTGTTTCTTAACACCAAAATCATATCTCTATTTATAATCACTAAACCACTAGTCATTTTATGGATGTGCTTCCATCTACCAAGATACACGGGTTCCAACTATTGTACACACTAGTTGTAAAGGAAAATAGTATAGATATAGAATGTATTTAGAGTCAATGTTACACCAAGACCTATCTATCTAATTTTGAAATTCATCATCATTGATTTTATAAAAAGATTATAACACAAAATTTCTTCTATCAAAAAATGATATAACTATATCACCACCTGTAGTTCCTCCAATGGCCTTCTATAAATTCATGTTCAGTTAAAAATATGTGAGTATAAATAATACAATAGAACCTATGTAACATTGAAGCTATGCTAATTCCTTTTCAAATTGTGATATCATCAATGATAGAGAAGGATATTTCTAGCTCAGTCATCTTTCCCACAAATATATCAAATAAATGATGTTTAATAGATATTGCCTCCAACATATTGCACTATTTGTAGTGGGATAAGAATTCATAGTTCTCTTGAGACCCATTACCATCGCCTTGAACCAAGCACTTGGTTTTCTATTGAATGAAAATACGATTGACCACTCTATTCACTCATTATCAAAGTGGCGTTGTTTGGAGGAGTGATAGGGCTAGTGAAAATAATATTTGGACAAATACAACCTAGTTGAAAATAACCAATGGACTATTAGAATGTTATTCTCACTACTGATAGTGTGACATTAAACACATATCAGAGAAATGGTAGTGTGACATGGATAATACATATATGAGATTTTGATCTCTAGTATTAGGGGCATTCCATGACCTTGAAGTTGTACTACCTAAAACAATTGTAGGGAGAAGTATATAGCATAAATCCCTCCATCTTTCGATGTATTGTCTTGGTTCTACATTCTTCTAAAAAATGGGTGACAACCCCAACAATAAAATTCCTCTAGACATTGATAGAGAATAGGAAACTACAATGTTTCAGAAATAAACACTACCACGGACCATCAGTGACTACACAAAATATACAAAATTCAGCAATCATTCACTGAAACACTCTCCATCCATGAATTTGATAGCATCCTAGGTTTAATTTTTATGGTTGACCCCATCTTGAATTGTATGGATTCTCTATCATCTCGTAATTCTTTTGGTTTTATCGTTTTGGATGGGTGGGTCATAATCTTAACGCAATTAAATGTAAAGGTTCTATGAATGTTATGATGGTTGCTGCTAATATTAAATCTCATCATGCATGGAAAGGGAATACATTAAAATCACTGCAAACTACTCTCAGTGAGCAGTTATCACTATATGCTCCCTTGTCTTTATCTACAAATTTAAATAATGATCATAGTTATATCTATCCACACATATTCCACAATGTTGTGTTGTCCTAAGTCTCCATAAACACTCCATGCATCTCCACATCTCACATCGAGCACACAAAAACTTCAAAACAACACATGCTAGTGTACACTTATTCCTACAACAATAACTTTCACATTTCTCAAATTCTTGGGCATTACCAAGAGGGATTTAACTGAGAGCTATGATACTAATTTAGAAAAGTTAATTGAACACCAAAAAAACACTATTTTCATTATATTAAACAAACATATTAATACATAAAATATTGGTCCAAGATTGAAATATTATCTTAACCATGTAATCAATTAGTTGAGGAACTTTCATAACCAAACACTAAATTAGGAGTTATTTTAGTTGGCCTAAATCGCTCAAATCTAACTAATTAACAATCAACAATCTGAGATAACAATTTCATTTATGATGAGGAATATCATTCAATATGCATAATACAAGTAGGGATTAAATCTCCAAAAGCCCCCCCAATGAGTGCATGTCTTTGATATTTTTGTCCAGGAAAGTCTCACATCTCTAATCATTTACAGAATCATGTGGAGTGAAATCCATCAAGCTATCTCATAACCTTTACAAAGGTGTAGTTGGAAAGTTGGATTCCTAATTTCCACACCTAAAATATTGAATCATGGATCTCTCAAATTCAATTTTCGAACAACATTCACAAGTTGTCAAATAACCTCACTAGTAGGCCACTCATGTATTCAACAACTAATGAGGGATCCTTCCCCCTATCCACAACTTCCAAACTAACTAGACAACATCCATGGTAAGTTTTATCTCCACTAAATCTCTTGAATATATAATTTATGGAGACCACCGTCAACTCTCTATTTGCAATCACTAAACCACTAGTCATTTGATGGACATGCTTCCATATACCGAGATACATTAATTCCAACCATTGTACTCACTAGTTGTGTAGGAAGGTAGCCTCGATATTGAATGTATCTAGAGTTAGTGTTACACCAGGACCTCTCTATTTGATTTTGGAAATTCATCATCATCAATTTTATAAATATATTATAGTACAAAATTTCTTCTATCAAAAATAATATAACTATATCACCACCTATATTTCCTCCAATGACCTTCTACAAATGTATTTTTGGTTAAAAATATGTGAGTAGAGATAATACAATAAAACATATGGAACACTGAAGTTGTGCTAATTCCTTTTTACATTATAATATCACCAATGATGGAGAAGGATATTTCTAGCTTAGTCATCTTTCCCACAAACAGATCAAATAAATGATGTTGAATCGAGACTATCTCCAACACACTATTCCATTTGTATTGGGAAAGTAATTCATAGCTTTCCTTAAACCCATTTCCATCTCCTTGAACTGGCCACTTGACTTGTTTTCGAATGAAAATAAGACTAAATGCTCTAGTGACTCGTTAGGCAAGTGGTTGTGTCTGGAGGAGCGATAGGGATAGTGAAACTAATATTCAAACAAATACCACCTAAGAGTTTGTGGTTTTTTTTTAAATTTTATATGTCCCACCAAATTGAAAATAACAAATGGATTGGCATACCTTTATTCGCACTAGTGATAGTGTGACATCAAACACATATCGAAGAAAGGGTAGTGCGACATGGATATTACATATATGATATTTTCCTATCTAGTAGTAGGGGAATTTCATGCAACTAGCTCACAAAATAGAAGAAAATATAGAAAAACTACTTAAAAATTAGCCTATTCGAAGGGAAACCTCCTTTGCATTACAAAAATGAATAATTATTGGATGATACAAATGATAAGGTCTCCTTGGTATATATAGGAGTGTAAGGGATCATAATATAATAAAAGCCTACATAACAATAATAATGTAAGGAAAAAACAATAAAAATAGTGGATTTTTATAGGGCACAACAGTAACAACAAGGGGGATACATGGGCACAACAATAACAATAGGGGGCTACACTAATAATAACAATAAGGGGATTGCATTAGTATTATAGGGACATAACATGCCCCTCTCCTTCAAAAAACGGTTGACCTCAATGCTCGAGTAGTTTCATACGATTTTGTATAAAATTTTCAACCTCACATGTGAAATATTTAGCGGGTAAGTTTTTCCACTTAAAGAGATACTATGAAATTAATTGATTAGTGATCGGTTTCTTGTTTCTGTGACTGCTTCAGGATCAAATATGATTTTTCATTCTTTTTCAAGTTCTGGCAACATTGTTTGAACTGGGAGCTTGTCATTGATAACCTTGTTTAAGCATGAAATGTGGAAAACAAGTTGTAATTGGGAAGATACAGGTAGCTCCAATTTGAATGCCATAGTACCAATATTTTTCAACACCTTGTAAGGACCATAGTACTTGGGTGATAATTTATTATCATTTTTAGCTTTCTTGAGGGACATTTGTTTCTATGTTTGTAGCCGTAAAAATACACAGTCTTCTACATCAAAACTTCTTTCACTGGAATAATAATATGCTTATTGTTTCATTTGGTTCTGCGCCTAGGTGGGGTTATCCTCTAAGAGTTGGAGAACTTGTTGTTGATGCTCGATGTGATCTCCCACTACTTGAACCTTAGAATTTTATCTTAAAGATGATATGATGGATGGTGGCTGATATCCATAAAATGCTATAAATTCTTTCATTTTTACTGTATTATGGAAGGAAGTGTTATACCACCATTCAGCTAGAGGTAACCCCTTGACCCATTATGTTTTTTATCAGATACAAAGAAACAAAGATATTCTTCCAAACATTTGTTCACTATCTCAGTTTGTCTATTAGATTGAGGATGATAAGATGAGATATCAGCTAATTTAGTATCAAGATCAAAAAATAATTACGTTCAAATGTTTCCAGTGAAAATGGGATCTTTGTCACTTACAATAATGCTTGGGTTTCCATGCAGATTTTGAATTGTTTCCATAAATGCAATAGCAACTGTACTGGATTTAGAAGGATGAGATAATACAAAATTGTGCACACTTGGTAATTCTACCAATTACCACCATGATGACACCCTTTCCTTCATATTTGGGTAAATCTATGATAAAATCCATTGATACCTCCTCCTGAAACTGACTTGGAATGGATAAAGGTTGTAACAAACCTAGGGTCTTAATTTTCTCAACTTTATTTTGTTGGAAAACCAAACATTTTGTCACAAATTTCTGAGTATCACATTTAACGCCATCCCAAAATAATTCCTTCTTGACCATGTGGTCAGTTTTTAAAAATCCTGAGTTCCCTCCTAAATGGGAGGTGTGCAATTTTGAAACAATTTTTTTCTTGAGTTGGGAATTTTTTCAAAGATATAAGCAGTCTTCGTACCATAATGAATTATTTTTCTAGCTAAATGTATTAGATGTACTAGGATATTGGTGAAACATTTGAATGAGTGTCCACACCTCTTCGTCATTCTTTTATTCATCCCTTGATTCAACTATCCAATCAAGTTGGAAAATAGAAATGGAAAAAAATAAATTATTAAACATCCTCATCCTTTCTTGAGAGTGCATCTACAACAACATTTTTCTTCCATTTTTTGTAGATGATTTCAAAGTCATAATGCAAAATATTTGTGACACATTTTTGTTTCCCTTCTGAGGATAATATTTGTTCCAAAAAGTATTTAAGGCTATCATGATTCTTTTTTACCTTGAAGTGTCCTCCCATTAGGCATGGTCACCATTACTTTAGTGCATGTAGTATTGCCAACATTTCCTTCTCCTATGTAAGTTTAAATATTTTCATTTGATTGGAAAAATTGAAAACAAATGGGTCTTCTTTATTTCATTAAAATAGCACCAATTCCATTTCTTGAGGCATCACATTCCACAATAAAACTTTTTGTGAAGTCAAGCGTAGCTAAGATTGGTGTGTGGCACATTACCTCTTTAAGATGTTCAAAGGCCTTAGCTACTTTTATAGTCTAAGAAAATGCATCTTTATTCAATAATGTTGTTAGAGGTGCTTCTATTCTCCCATAATTATTAAGAAACTTGTGATAATACCCTGTCAACCAAAGAAATCCTCGAAGATGCTTTATGGTTGTGGGGATTTTCCTTTCCTTAATGGCTTTAATTTTGTTAGGGTCTACCTTAACACCCTCATGAGATACAATATGACCCAAATATTCCAACTCCTCCACTCCAAAGAAACATTTGAAGGTTTTTTCATATAATTGTTTCTCCTCCAATAGTTAGAGCACCCTGTCAACATGTCGAACATGATCCTTCCAAGACTTATTGTAGATTAGTATATCATGAGAAAATACTAACATAAATTTTCTAAGGGTTTGAAAATGGACTTCATCAAACCTTGAAATGTGTAGGGTGAATTAGTAAGGAAAAAATGCATAAACAAAAATTCATAATTACCCTCATGAGTTTTGAATGTAGTTTTCGGAACATCTTCAGTCTCCATTCTAATTTGATGATATCCTGAATGAAGATCCGACTTTGCGAAGTAAATTTCTCCATGTAATTCATCCAACAATTCATCAATGATAGGAATGGGAATTTTATCTTTAATAGTGAGCTTTTTGATCTCCCTATAATATGGACACATACGCCATGATCCATTCTTCTTGTGCAACAATATTACTGGAGAATAGAAAGAACTTTGACTAGGTTGAATTATATCATCCTCTAGCATTTCTGCGACCATACATTTAATTTCAATCTTTTGGGCATACAGATATTTGTAAGGTATGATGTTTGGAGGAACACTTCCTGGAATCAAATGAATAGCATGATCCTGATCATGAATAGGTGGGAGGCCTTTGGGTGTCTCAAATAGCTTGGAATGATTTTCCAAAATTTATAGATTGAGAGAAATAGACGATTTCAATGTTTTAACCTCTGGTGAGCATAATTATGAAATTACACCCCATTTCTATTTATTCAGAAGATTTTTCATGCCCCTAGAGTTGATTATATTTCCTGGTTTCCCTATGATACTCCTTAGTTAAACTTCCTTTCCTTCCCAAAGAAATATTCAAAAAGAGTTCTTGAAAATTAAAAATATCGTCCCCAAAGGTTGTAAACATTGGACTCCTAGTACAACATCCTCACCACCCATTGGAGTGGAAGCCATTGGACTATTCAATACATATTCCACCATGGTTAGCTTGATATTATGGAACTTTATAGATCTATAGTTCCTCCATTTACAACCATCACTTGACACTTTGGTTCTTGATATAGGAAGTAATTCAATTCCTTGTATATCTTACAATGAATAATATTATGGGTACTACCTAAATCAATCAGAACTATTACCTTTTTATTCTTGATATATCCTTCTATCTTTAGAGTTTTAGGAGTGGTAATTCTTGCCAATGTATTGCAAGATATGGTTAGATTCATTTCCTCTTTCTCTGGGGTTGGTTCTTGCTGTATATCCTCCTCTTTTGATATTTCTTTTTCCTTTTCTTCCTCTTCTTCATAATATATGTAGAATAATTTCTTCTCAAAACATTTATGACCTTTATTATATTTTTCTATCAAAGTATAACCAATCCCTTTTGCTCTTTCTTCTTCTAATCGTTGTGGTGTCAACCTTGTAGGGTGTGGAAGACTAGGAGCAACAACACTTCCATATTTATAATTGTGAGTGGTAGACATCCTTGTTGCCATAGTTTTTCTTTCAACTTTTCTTGCCACCCTGAATGCCTTCTCCAATGAATCAAGTTCCCAAAGGCAAACCTCATGTTGGATTTTATCCTTTAAATTCCCTATGAACACATCAATCATATGCTACTCTGGAATATCAATTACCCTAATATTAAATTTTTGGAAGTCTTCAATGTGCTTTGCCATTGAACCCTTTTGTTTGAGATTTATCAATTGGATAAAGAAGGTGTTTCTCTTTGTATCCTCATAAGGTGCTATGATTTCCTCTATAAAAAATGACCAGGTGACAAGTGGTTTACGAGAATAAATCCATCTATACCATACAAAATAATTTGGATCTAAATATAAAGATGCAATACGTACCATTTTTTACGGTTGCACATTATTTCAATCAAAATATTGCTCCATTTGTAGTATCCATGTTATGGGATCCTTTCCATAAAACTTCCTCATATTGATATTTGGAATGTGGTAGGTCTTAAACACAATTTAGAGTCTCTAAAATCTTGATTAATTTTACTTTTGTTCTCATCATGAATTTCATGGAATGCCTTGTCGCCAATAGGAAGCATTTCTTGTAGAAACTGTCAAACCTTCCTTCAAACCTTCCACTTTTTATTATAAAGCCTCTGTGTTCCATTTTAAACCATCCATATTAATGTTCATCATTTCTTCCAATTAATTTTTGGTTACTCTTTATGAGAGTGAAATTTGTTGCACTTGCTTTCGTAATTTTGATATATCATGTTGCATTTATTCCTTTCTACGTTCGTCACATAAGAGCTTTTTGGTTTCTTAGTAGGTGTGTCCATTTTTTTGTTTTGAGGAATTTTGAAATAAAACAATGATATATATGCTTCTCTATTCCATTTGAGTCACTTTAAACTGATTTTTGAAACAAACATTATGCAAAGTTTTAAAAAATTACACACCTCTTTTCTTGTTTTGAGGATCTTGATATTGAAACTATTGTATATCTATAATTTTGGATCTACAAGATCTGAACTTCCATCTTGTGGTATCTCTCCGAGTCTTCTTTCCAAGCCCACAAGTTAGACCGAAATTGGATTCTTTAAGAAAGTTTTATGCCCAATCTCCCACAATGACCTCATTATCAACAAGCTCAATAGAGGGAACTTGTACAAAGTGCCACATGTCATTGTTTCGACCTTCGGACCTAATCATGCTACAAAAAATACTAAATTTTATGCACTTTCAACAACATTCTATGAAATAAAAATCCGATGCTCGGAGAGAAAGTTATGGAGATTTTCCCTAGGTCACTTGTTTGAGATTGAATTTTGGAGCTTGTTGTTGGCTTAGTGGGTGCTGATCCAGGTTTAGAGTTAGTTGCACCAAACAAATCCCTACACTACTTGCCCTTTCGACATCAATCTTCAGAGCATAGATTGAAGTCTCACCCAAAGCAGTATGGGGGGATGCTAGAACCAAGTTTCCGCACCCAAGGATCAGCAAGATGTTGTTTTGTGCCCTAAATTTTCCTTCGTGTAGATCGATAAGCCTTTATGGCTTATCGATATAACTCCATTTAATCAGCCTCTAGACCTTTTCGAGGTTCTATGACTATCTTCCGTGGACCTTGAAAAGACTAATCTACTACTTATGCACCTCAAAGATTACTCTTAACCCAGCAATTACTCAGATCGGCCTAAGTGTTCAATAACTTTAACATGCAAGAAGATAATATTCGCATAAACAATTAACATTAATTGCATCCATATAACAGTATAAATCGTGTAAAGGCACACATCAATACATCATTATTTCATAAACCCATCATAACATAGAGATCATTCGTATAAAACATAAGTAAAGAGATAAACACGAGTATTTCTACGACAATCTTCTTTATTAATATTATGGTCAGCTTATAGACTCAAGACTTCCTTGCGCACTCAGCTATAGGGGACCGCGCACTCTACTGTAGACTCTACTCTAGGCCTCTTCGCACACAGCTATAGAGCCTTTCTTCCTACTCTTCTATGCTAGCTCTTTAGACTTATCCCATAGACAAATTTCATTACTTCCTTACTTGCCTTAGACATCCTAGGACACACCTATTTATACAATCCCATGGTCCGTAGACCATGGGTAGATCCTCAAAAAGCTGACTCAACTTACATAAAGAAGGTTAAAACCCTTTATGATTCTTTAACTAATTATGTGCTTCACGACCACAACTTGCAGAGACTTTACATATTTATACAACAAAACTTGGGCTTTTACCCCGAAACTTGGGCTTTTGCACCAAAATTAACACTAGGGGACCCCATCCCAATAGGTCCCCAACAAAAATATCGTGACTTGTGCTCGAGTCACTCAACTGGTGTAGAGATATTACTGTGAAGATCCCCCTGCTCCACTTGTGCAAATGCTACCTCAGCCACGCTCTGCGTGGCTTCCTTCTTGATCTGCTCCACTAGCTGCTCTGTCGCTAGTCCTGCACTGTCCTGCTAGATTTTATGTTGTGTGCTCTGCAAGTTCACCAATTTCTCCTTAATATTGGTAGAGACAATGTATGCCTTATCCAACCAGGGCCCCAATATGGCCTTGAGAACAGCTTGTTTCCTCTGTGCTGCTTCCACCTGTGTAAGAAGCTGCTTCAACTCCTGCAGCTTGGCAAGGCGTTGTGTTGTATCAATGATGTGTGTCGTCACCCTTACTTCATCATATTGCTTCTGGAGCTTGCAGATTTTAGTATTTAAGACCTGCAAGGTGGGATCTTCCTACAAAGCCGTGACAATCTCCACGTCCTGCTTAAACAGCGTGGTGTAGTCCACCACCATGGCATCCACCATTGTGACTCCATCTTTCATATTGGCTTCACACTGTTCCCTTACCTTTGGCAGGGTTGAAGGTTGTGACTTCAACTCTAGTTCAGTTATCTTTAGGTTCAGCTCAAACTGAACCCTAGCCACCTCTGCCTTGGCGTTGCGCATGCTTGTAACTAGCTTTTAGATCTTCACCTCCAATGGTGCTTCCTCTGGAATATGCAATTCAGGCATCGTTTTGCATGCTTCTGCCACTGCGACTCCTAGCTGAGTGCTTTGCGCCTGGATTGTGTCCTTGGCCTTCAATGCCTTTGTCTTCTGAATGCAAATTTGTTCATTGTTCACCCAATAATAGTTGATGAGGCTAAGTGTGTGCTGCTCTTGAGCTCTAAACTCTTCTGTCACACCCACCTGCAGCGTGTGAAGGTATTCATTGGGGAGCATGGCCAGGTTGAGGCTGATATTATTCAAGGAACTTACAATGACTTTGTCATTGGCCACCTCTACACTGAAGGCGTCATTTGGCAGTGCAACTACCTGAAGATCTAGTGATCGAATCATCTCTGCTACTTGAGTGGTCCCCAGTGCCAAACGTGTTGATGCAGTGCTGATCTGCCCAGTGCCTACCTAAATTCTACTTGTCTGAATCTGCAACTCGTGCAGATCCTTCAGAACGATACTCAGTGCTAGATGTTGCTACTACTCAAACTACTCTAGCAGTTATACGGTGATATCATGCACCTTGTCTCCAATCTCATCAAGGTCGACATCTATCAGAGTGATTGGGTCCAGTGATGGCTTGGCATCTTTTGATTTCTTTCGTGACCCTTCCTTTCCTTGTTCCCTATACCTTTTGATCTGGAAGGGGGTTCTCTGTTGGCATTATGATACAAGTGTTGTCCTTGATGGCAACTCACACAGATGACAGATCATAGTGTAGCAGGTCAGTAGCAAAGAATTGATGATTAGACTACAAAGAATGAAGAAAGAAAAGTATATACGCAGGTTCACTATATACCAAGTCGCGTACATACGCAAGTTCACTATATACCAAGTCGTGTACACACGCAAGTTCACTATATACCAAGTCGCATATATACACAGGTTCGCTATATACCAAGTGGTGTATACATGCAGGACCACTATATACAAAGGCACGTATATCGTACACACGCACTTTCACGCAAGGAAAGGTGCGTACATGTCGGAAAACTAAGTTTTGGGTCCGTGGTATTTAGTCCTTGGTATTTGTACCTATGGTTTTGGACCATGGTATCTCATTTGAAGTGCTGAACACAGGAATTGGGTCCATAGTATTGATTCTCTATGGTTTTGGACCATGGTATTGAATAAGGCCTAAGACTATAAAAGGAGAAGAAGATCATTAGGCAAAAGCATTGAGAAAATATTGAATATCTGATGAAGTATGAGATCCAGTATGCAGGTTATGGGTTCATGATGCTTTGCTAAGGAGGAATCTCAGCGGTTGATGGAGAACAAGATCTAAGGATAGATCGGGATCTAATGGCTTGGAATGAATCATCTCTATATAGTTTGATCATGCTTATTCTAGATCTGTATACTGACGCATGTAATGTTCTGTAAATATTGTGATCTAGGTATGACTCAAGTTTGGAATAGCTACAAATCATGAATGAATATTTACATAAGTATACGCTGGTTGACTTTGATAAAAGTGCGTACATACGCAAGTTAGATTCATCTGAATAGTGTATACCATATAAACTATGATGTTTGAAGTTACAGATGGTTCTGGTTGATGATGCAAAGTCTGAGTTCTGGTGACTGTTTATTGGTGTCAGTATTCTGCATATTTAGATTGGTTGAATGGGTTTAGCTTCAGTGTTGATGGAAGAGATCTAATCATAATTACTTATCTTTATGTGATCTAATGAACTAGA
Source organism: Pinus tabuliformis (assembly GCA_031772625.1). NCBI lineage: Eukaryota > Viridiplantae > Streptophyta > Pinopsida > Pinales > Pinaceae > Pinus > Pinus tabuliformis. Next base: position 127,180,018 of record CM062818.1, read on the forward strand.
TCTGGTTGCTAACACATGTATTATCATTGTATATGTAATGATCTGGGTATATCTGAAGTCAGGAAGTGCAACGAAGTTATAAGTAAGTATTTGATGACATATACACTGGTTCTCTTTGGTGAAGTTGCGTATACACGATGGTTCGGCTCTTCCAAGTAGCGTATGCATTCTAATGCATGATTTTTGATGATACAGTTAGATCTGAACATTATTGGAGAGTTCTTTGTTCTTCTCTGTGTTTTGGTGATTGCATTTTGTTGACAGGTTTTGAGTGTTTCAGTATTGGGTGATTCAGATATTGATGATGCTAGTGTTGATTGATTGTGTGCTTCAATGATATTAATGGGTCCAGTATGAAAATTGGATGAAATGTGGCCTTCAGATTATGGTGTTGTGCTTCAGGAGTATCTAGTCTGAAAATTTATGAAACGTGCTACCTGGAGGAAGAAAGAGAGGGTTGTAGCCTTCGGTAGGTCCGCACCTACGTACTACTACATCAGCTAGTACAAGAGCTAAGGGGGTGGTTGCTCCCTTCCAGTAGCAGCTGGAAAATGAGTGAAGGTTGGAGCATTCAGTAGGCTAGCACCTACGTACTAGTAAAAGAATCGGCTAGTACAAGAGCTAAGGGGGTTGCAGCAACCTTCCAGAAGAAGCTGGAAAGCGAGAGAAGGTTATAGCCTTCTATAGGTAGAAGCCTGTGTACTGGTATAAGACTTCACCAGTACAGAAATATTGTAAAAAGAAGTTTCTTATTAAAGGAAGATAGAAATGACTTGCGGCAGGTGGTTTTCACCCACATTTGGTTTCCACCTGACATCATGGTGTTCATGTGTGCTTCTTGTGTGTGATGATCTTTTCTATTTTACTGCACCTGTTTACTGTTCATATGGTTAATAGAAGTTTTGATGCACTAACTAAAGATCAATATTTAATGGATTAACTGAATCATAAGTTTAATAGATATGCGCTAGTTGCATTAGACACAGTTGCATGTACACGCAGGTTCCCTTCACTGAAGTAGCGCATATGTATCTGAGTATGGAAATGAAAATTTGTGTGATTTGATAATACTGATTCACCCCCCCCCCCCCAGTATTATTTCCAACAATTGGTATCAGAGTAGGTCCTTTGGTAGAAGCTTGATCGCTTCAAGGAGATCCATAGAACAATGGGAAATAAGCTAAAGAAGAAAGTGCCTAAGAAGAAGAAGACATCTCAGAAGAACTATGATAGTGGAAGAATCAATTGGGGAATATGTGGAAGCAACACTTCAGATTTAGAATCACCTTAGAATGAAGATGAACAAGTAAAAGAACTATCAGGTATGAATTGGTTACCCTCTGGTGATACATTTCTCCATCCATTTGAAGATGATGAAAGTGATAGCGAAACAACTAAATTTGCTCTTATGGGTGAGAAAGAAAGATATCAAATAGAGGCAGAATTTAAAAGGCTTACGGACAAAATTAGAGATCAACAAGATCTATTGAACAAAAGGGAATGTGCCTTCAAAGAAGAAGCTACCAAACTAAAAGCTCAACTAGAGGAAGGAAACAAGGTAAGGAAGCTATTCAAGGAAAAGGAAGATCAATGTCAAAAGTTGCAGGATGAAGTGACATCATTAAGAAACGAAGTGAATGAAAGGAGCACAACAATCAAGAAACTCAGAGATAGATCCAGTTACTATGAAAGTCTTGAAGCTAAGATCCTCTCGCTAAAAGAAGATCTTGAAGAATAAAATAAGCAGAATAAAGAACTACTCCAAGCTCTTGAAAAACAAGAAAACGAAGTTCTTGAATTAAGACATCAGTTGGAAGAAGGAAGAAAAGCTGAAGGAATCATGAAGAAGCAGTATCTTGAAAAGGAAGAGCAACATCAGGTTGAGGTAAATATTCTAAATGATAAATTAGAAGAAAAGGATAAGCTCTTATGATTTCAATATAGTACTAAGATCTTGGATGATATTCTTAGTAGTCAAAGGTCTCCTGCTATCAAAACTGGTCTTGGTTTTCATGAGTCTATTGAAGGTGAATCTAGTTCACAAAATAAGACAAGGAACTCTAATGCACAATCTGAAATACTCAACATGGAGATGAGAGGTCAATCCCATCAACAACCAAGGAAAGAAATTCTTCAAAGAAAATCTTTTACTCCTCTGATGAATAATGTTGAATGTTATGTATGTCATAATCTTGGACATGTTGCAGCCAGATGTAGAAGTAGAATGGTTCAAGACCATCACACATAAAGATCATCACATTCCAGTACTTTAAGGGATATTGTTTTTCTTGCAATATGTTTGGTCACAAAGCTGTTGATTGCTACAGAACGAATATGAAACATGTAAGATGTTATGCATGTAACAAGCTTGGACATATAGCAAAGGAATGCAGGAACAAAGTACGGGAACCATACCAAAAGGAGAAAACATCATCACACTTGAAGATATGGAAGAAGAAGGAAGTACTATCAGAAAGATGTGGCACAGCACAATGTACAGACATAACAGACTCAGAGGAAGCTGAAAGTGTAAAACTTCAGTGTTCTCAATCTCATATGCAAGTTTCATAAATAGAAGTCACGTATATATGAAAATTAGATAGTGCACAGTCGCGTATATGTCAGTTTGAGAAAAGCAATGGGACAGGCTCAGGAAAAGGGTCTGATATGATTTAGTCCATTACTTTCTCTGTTTGATAATGATGTGTGGAAATGTCTTGATACTTGTAAGATGTTTAGAAGTGTTTTGATCCTAACTTGTTGATTATGATGCCTTGATACTTCTTGCTGATATATGCATGATCAAAACTGACAGTAAACAAGATGGCACAAGTTTAGGGGGAGCATATACTTTTAATAATGCATTGTTGGAGTTATGGTTAGTAGTCCTTGGTGATGATGCTTATATGGCTAAATGATACATCTTGCTATGATATGATTATGAGTTTTCCATGATAAAATCTCATATGATTCTTGGGGTTACATAGTTGGTGTTCAGATTAGACTTGTGGTTGATTCTCTGATGATGCATATATGGTGCTTAACAAAAGATCTTGAGCTCAAGATACATAGTGCTATATACAGTATGTTGGATACATGGATGATTACTCAAAGTTGCATTATTGGAGACATGATGATGATGAGTTCTTACCCATATGATGACAGGTTGATACTTACATATGTTGATTGATACAGATGAGGGATGTCCCCGAGTGATGATACATGGATGATATATAAGATCATGCAGATCTTGATGTTGATGAGATGGCTATGGTGTCTTTCGCATATGATATAATGTGAATGATTTTATAATTCTCAAGATCAAGAGGATGAATTGATATCTATATGCAGACATATCTTGTCACAGGTTGATGCTATCTACACTAATGGACATATACATGTTGCTGGTCTAGATGTTGTTGATAGATGCTTATGGAGCAAATCATACACTGTGTATGATAGTTGCTGATGGCTATCATGGTCTTATTTAGATGTTTGGTCTCTGCTATAAATGTCATGTATATCATTCAATGTAAAGGTCATATCAAGACTCATGATGTAATAGTTTGTCTCTGTCTATTGTAGTCATTTTAGGAATCCATTTTGGTCATATGATGTAAATTGTACACCCACTATGCATGGGAAGAATGATGTAATATTTCAGTCATGTATAAACAATTGGTATCTGGTATATCCCCACTTGGTTGGGTGGATGAGTCAATATTGGTATATCCCCACTTGGTTGGGAGATGGATGTATGTATGAGTCTTTGGTGATAGGAAGGTCATTTATGATGTATAGAGTCATGTTCTTTTTGTAGAACATCTTTTTGCAGACCTTGCTTACAGTCAGAGGGAGCATGGATAGATTGGTACACCTTGGCATATACAAAGGGGGAGCTCAATCAGAGATTAAGCAGGTACTCAGGGGGAGTATGGACAACAGAATGTATATCAAGGAAGATAATATCTTGGTTCACCCTTTGCCCTTGATGTCAAATGGGGAGAGTGACTTGGTATGGTTGCTGCCATCATGTCCAAAGGGGGAGATTGTTGGCATTATGATGCATGTGTTGTAATTGATGGCAACCCCTTGTAGAAGAACAATTCACTTATATATAACTAGACTCAAAAGAGATATCAGATGTGATAGAATACATGGGATGCATGACAGCTCCAAGGAATCACTTTAGATGTAATGAACAATGACAACTTATTAAGATGACAATTCCCAGTATGGCAAGTTAGATTTGCCATCAAGTCCAAAGGGGGAGATTTTTGGCATTATGATACAAGTGTTGTCCTTGATGTCAACTCACACAGATGACAGATCATAGTGCAATAGGTCAGTAGCAAAGAATTGATGATCAGACTACAAAGAATGAAGAAAGAAAAGTATATACACAGGTTCACTATATACCAAGTCGCATATATACGCAGGTTCGTTATATACCAAGTAGTGTATACACGCAGGATCACTATATACAAAGGCGCGTATATCGTACACACACACTTTCATGCAAGGAAAGGCGTGTACATGTCGGAAAACTAAGTTTTGGGTCCGTGGTATTTGGACCTATGGTTCTGGACCATGGTATCTTGTCTGAAGTGTTGAACCCAAGAATTGGGTCCATGGTATTAATTCTCTATGGTTTTGGACCACAGTATTGAATAAGGCCTAAGACTATAAAAGGAGAAGAAGATCATTAGGCAAAGGCATTGAGAAAATCTTAAATATCTGATGAAGTATGAGATCCAGTATGCAGGTTATGGGTTCATGATGCTTTGCTAAGGAGGAATCTCAGCGGTTGATGGAGAACAAGATCTAAGGATAGATCGGAATCTAATGGCTTGGAATGAATCATCTCTATATGGTTTGATCATGCTTATTCTAGATCTGTATACTGATGCATGTAATGTTCTGTAAATATTATGATATGGGTCTGACTCAAGTTTGGAATAGTTGCAAATCATGAATGAATATTTACAGAACTATACGCTGGTTGACTTTGATAAAAGCGCGTACATACGTAGGTTAGATTCATCTGAATAGCGTATACCATATAAACTATGATGTTTGAAGTTATAGGTGGTTCTAGTTGATGATGCAAAGTCTGAGTTCTGGTGACTGTTTACTAGTGTCACTATTCTACATATTTAGATTGGTTGAATGGGTTTAGCTTCAGTGTTGATGGAAGAGATATAATCATAATGACTTATCTTTATGTGATCTGATGAACTAGATCTGGCTACTAATGCACATATTATCCTTTTATATGTAATGATCTGGGTATATCTGAATTCAGGAAGTGCAGCGAAGTTATAAGTAAGTATTTGATGACATATACGCTGGTTCACTTTGGTGAAGTTGCGTATACACGCTGGTTTGGCTCTTCCAAGTAGCGTATGCACTCTGATGCATGATTTTTGATGATACAGTTAGATCTAAACATTGTTGCAGAGTTCTGTGTTCTACTCTATGTTCTGGTGATTGCAGTTTGTTGACAGGGTTTCAGTGTTTCAGTATTGGGTGATTCAGAGATTGATGATGCTAGTGTTGATTGATTGTGTGCTTCAATGATATTGATGGGTCCAGTATGAAAATTGGATGAAACATGGCCTTCAGATTATGGTGTTGTGCTTCAGGAGTATCCAGTCTGAAAATTTATGAAACGTGGTACCTGGAGGAAGAAAGAGAAGGTTGTAGCCTTTTGTAGGTCCGCACCTATGTACTAGTACATCAGCTAGTACAAGAGCTAAGGGGGTGGTTGCTCCCTTCCAGTAGTAGCTGGAAAACGAGTGAAGGTTGGAGCATTCAGTAGGTTGGCACATATGTACTAGTAAAAGGATCGGCTAGTACAAGAGCTAAGGGGGTTATAGCTCCCTTCCAGGAGAAGCTAGAAAATGAGAGAAGGTTATAGCCTTCTGCAGGTAGAAGCCTGTGTACTGGTATAAGACTGCACCAGTACAGAAATATTGTAAAAAGAAGTTTCTTATTAAAGGAAGATAGAAATGACTTGCAGCAGGTGGTTTTCACCCACATTGGGTTTCCACCTTACATCATGGTGTTCATGTGTGCTTCTTGTGTGTGATGATCTATTATGTTTTACTGCACTTTTTACTGTTCATATGATTAATAGAAGTTCTGATGCACTAACTAAAGATCAACATTTAATGGATTAACTGAATCATATGTTTACTGGATATATGCTAGTTGCATTAGACACAGTTGCGTGTACATGCAGGTTCCCTTAACTGAAGTAGTGTATATGTATCTGAGTATGGAAATGAAAATTTGTGCGATTTGATAATACGTATTCACCCCCCCCCTCTCAGTATTATTTCCAACATTCTCTACTTCTCCTGGCCACTGCTGCCCTGCTCTGACTACTCCTCCTCCTCTATTTGGGGTGAAGGAGACTTACCACTGTGCTCAGAGCAGCACTCTTCTTGCTCAGCTTGCTGCTTCGCGGCATGCTCTGCTTCCACCCGTGCCTTCTCCTCAACCTCTTTTCTCTATTTCTCATCCAACTTCCGGACCTTCTACTTTGCGGCTTTCTTCTTCTTCTTTTCTGTAGATGTACTAGTGCCTATAGCTAGATCGAATGGAGTTTACTAATCTATTAGCCAGCACTTAATGACCTCCTGAATAGTGTCTTCTGTAGCGAGGTAAGGCAGGTCAAACCATTTTTTTTGTGGGTCTTTCCGTTCTCGGATCTATACACGGTGGAAGTCAATTTTAAACTCTGCGTACTCTGAAACCTACTCAAACATGGTTGGTGACAATTGTGTCTTCTAGTTAATGGCCATGTGAATTCTCACCTCCATCATCACCCATAAGACTTTGGCTTCTATAAAATGCATGACGTTGTTTGTTACCTAAAGGGATGCAAACTATTCAGCCTCTGGCAAATCCTTCTCCACAGGAGGAAAATGACTGTTGTCCCACAGATCCCAAGTGATGAGCACAATGGAGAGCAACAACCATGAATAGTTGAAATTTTTACTCTCATATTGTGCCTCTTGACAGTTTGCAAGGAACTCACTAGAAAGGTAGCGCACCTAGTTGAACTGTACGCCCTCCGCCCATTGTGCAGCCAAAGAAATCACTTGCATTGGAACCTCATCCGTACGGCATTTCCTCATGACATTTCTCGCAAGGATCTGCATGGAAATCCTAACTATGGACTTATTTATAGAGGTGATCGAGTACCTACGTGACTTGTTCATGAGTTTGAACTTATCCTTCATCTTTTCAATGAGGTCACGCTCACTCGTCTTTCTGCCAAACTCCTTGGCCGGATTCAACCCTAAGTGCAGCAACAACATGATCCGATGGGTCAGCATATCAGTGATAGGGATCAGCGCATTTAGCCACAAACATCCATCATGCACGAGGGTCAGCAACTGTTTGATGACTATTAAGTTGATGTTGGAGTGGTGGTAGTGGGGTACCCACAACAGGTTTAGCAACCCTGACTGATTCACTCTGCGAATCCACTCCATAGGCTCCAGAGTAGTGACACCTAATTCTTTGTAAAATACCCTCTTCATATAGTTCTCTATTGCCAAGTGGGGAAATCTCTCGTGGTGCACTAGATCCTAGTCTTCTAGCTTGAGATGGGGAATCCGTGCCAAGCATGGACCTTCAAAAGTGAGGTTCTTCAGTAAGAGGGGTGTATTAAGGAAGAATTATCATGCATCTTGGTCCTTAGGGACCTTGACTTTTCCCTTGCGCATATGGATATAATCTAGTAACATGGATATAGGATCCACCCCCTCATTGTCTAAGTCCTCTGTGTCCTCTTCAGCCTCCAAATCCACTACTTTCCCCTTATCATTAGTGCTCATTTTTTCTTTCTTCTGAGCCTGAGTAGCAACATGCTTCCTCGATGACTCATGCATTGACATGGGCTTCTTCTGCTTGTCCTTCTTAGGTTTGGGGACTTCTCTCACTAGTCTAGGTTTCAACGTAGGTGACCTCGGTGTCGTAGGCATCGGAGCCAGAATCTCCATGCTCATCACCTCTGGAGTAGCTCCCTTAGAGACAACAACTCCTCTCGTACTATCACTCTCTCTTGGTCTGCACATTATGCTGAGAATAAATGACTAGGTATCCTCGGGTAACTTATCAAATACAAAACTAGCGACAAAATTAGCGAAAAACTGGTGATTCTTAAACAATCGACAACTCAACACAGAAATTCTCAGGATGAAAAGTGTTTTTTGCTAGATGGCCAAGCATAATTTATAGGCAAATTCAAATTCAAATTCAACCATTCCCCCCAAAATACATCCATAAATTTTGATTTGGCAGTAGATTTCCAAAGATTTCAGCCTTAAATGCCTTAAATGTTGCCCCCCCACTCTTCTTAACCATCTCCTGGCAGTCAAATCATGAATAGTGACTGTAACAGTTACTTTATGGCTGTGTTTCATGGTCTCTCCCCCTATAACACATCTCCATTCGCGCTTCTTCTGGTATTGTGACATCATCCTATTTCACGCAGCCCCCATGTCGCATAGCTCTACAAACTAGGTAGTGTAGTTTATAGTCTCGCGCCTCCTTGCAGCTGCCTGGAGTGCTAAGACTATGCTACCGTCATGTAGTCATTGGGCCAGATCCCCAATGTATGGCTTCAATTGGCTTCCATTTACCCTTCCCGGAAATACGTCTCCATTCAACTTCGCGAGTTAAACTGCTCCACCATCTTTAATCTCTTTGATAACATATAGTCCCAACCAGTGCATCTGAAATTTTCCTGGAAACTTATCAAACTTACTGTCATATAATAAAACCACAACATTTACCTTGTAGGTGAGCAGTTTGATGTGTTGATCGTGCCAAGAATTTACACGGTTCTTCTGAATCTGCTGATGGAATCCAGCCCAACATCTGTCTTCCTCGAGCTCCATTAACTGTGCAAGCCTTTCTTCTAAGGCTCTGCAATCCGCCATTCCTGTGATAGCCACGATGTGTAGACTAGGCATGATATACTCCATAGGCATGACATCTTCCATGCCATAGACCAACCTAAAAGGTGTTTGACCAGTAAGCTTTTTACAAGTATCCATGTAAGCCCATAACATTGTTGGTATGCGCGTGTCCCAGTCATTCCACTGCACATTGCAAACCTTCATCGGTGCATTCTCCAATATCTTATTAAAAGCCTCAACCGTTCCATTGGCCTAAGGATGATATGGCGTACTCTTCTAATGGGAAACGCGAAACTCATTTGTCGGCACGCTGGTAGTTTCATTGAGAAAATGGGTACTGCGATCACTCATCAATACCTTTGGGCAACCAAACTTGGTCAACACATATTTGAATAGAAATTTTGTTGTTGTTGCCCCTATATAGTCCTTCACAGGTTGTGCCTCCACCCATCTAGTCAAATATTCAGTCGCGGTGATGATATACCGTGCACTTGTCTTCTTCCCTGGAGGTTGAATTGGTCCTACAAAATCAATTTCCCATTTCTCAAATGATTGCAATGACACCTACAGATTCAAAGGTAGCTCATCCTTTCGCGATGGCCTGCCCATTCTCTAACATGCATCACATGCCCTACAATAGGCTTTAGAATCCTTATGTAGCATCGGCCACCAAAACCCAACATGCAAAATATTTTGCGTTGTTTATTTTCCTGCATAATTCCCTCTCGTAGCTCCTCCATGAGCTTTAGTGAGGATACTGCTTCATTCAAAATCAGGCACATAATGTCGAAGTATCTCATCTTATCCCATGTTATACAAATGGCCTATGATCATAGAGAAATCTTCCTTGCGCACCACCAATTCTTTCTTTTGTTTACTGGTATATCCCTCTGGAGTGGTTCCTGTGGTCAAGGAATGGATAATATCCATGAAATGATTATTCGTTATGCACACCATGAAGAGTTGTGCATTAGGAAACCCTTCCTCCAAATAAGTAGGCTCCTCTCCTGTTTCAATGCACGACAGATGGTCTAGCCCTGCATTCAATCACCTTAGCTTCACAATTACCTCGAAATCATATTATTGGAACAACAACAACCATGTTCATATTTTTCCCCCCAACACAGGGTTATTAATTGGATATTTTAATGTAGAATGGTTTGTGTACATCTTGAAATTTCCACCTAGCAGGTAATGTCTGAACTTTTGGAGCATGTACACCATAGCCAAGCCTTTATGCTCTGTCGTTGATTAATTCTTTTCATCCTTTGACAACTTCCTTCTTGCAAACACTATAGGATGATCAATTTCTCCCTCTCCAGCCTATGTCAGTACTTCACCTACCGCAATACTCGAGGCATCCACATGCACATGAAATTCCTTCTTCCAGTCCAGGAAGACTAGGATCGGTGAGGTGAAAATTTTCTCCTTTAGGACATCCAAGCTACGCTGACATTCTTCATCCCAATAGAATGTAGCATCCTTCTTTGGTAGCTTTTCCATAGGTGTGATATTTTGAGCGTAACTTTTGATGAACTTCCAATAGTATCCAGTATGGCCAAGTGTTGTGCACAACTGCTTAACACTTCTTCGTGCCTCCAAATTAGTTATTACGCGATCTTAGCAGGATCCACCATAAGTCCTTCCCTCCATACCACAAGACCCAACAAGATTCCAAAAGGGATGCAGAACAAGCATTTTTTTAGTTTTAGCGCAATCTGATACCTTTGGCATGTATCCAACATCAAGCGCAAACTTGTTACATGGTGTTTTACTAGCCCAAACACCATCCAATCATCAAAATATACCTCCAACAACTTTGGAATGAATTATTTAAATGCCACGATGACTACGTGCAAGAAGAATGATAGTGCATTCCTACGTCCTAAAGGCATCACTGTATACTAGAAACATCCCCACTCTGTCTTGAAGGTGGTCTTACTCTTTTCTTTTGATGTGATCTTAATCTAATGGTATCCAGAGAACCCATCAGTGAGTGAATAGGCCTCCTACCCTCCAACATTATGCAGTACTTCATATGTGAACGGAGTTGGAAAAGGATCATGAACGCAAGAATCATTAAGATTCCTGAGATCTACGCAAATCCTTATTTAATCCTCCTGCTTCTTTTCCTAAACTACCATTGGACTCACCCAATTATATTCTTCCACTGGTTCTATAATACATTGAAATCATCTTTACTAACTCCAAGTGGATCTTTTCCTTATATTTCGGATTAAGGCAATATGGCCTTTTCTTAACGTGATTCGCGTTCAGTTTCAAAGTTATTTTCATCACTCCCTAGTTGCCTATGATTCCTTTTAAGTTCGAAAAATTTGTAGGAAATAAGTCATAATATTCGCGGAGAAACTCAGTGGCTTTATCTACTATAGCATCATCCCAGTAATCTTGAATATTTGCAAACTGTTACACTAAAAAATGTCACCATGGCTATTTACAGTTAGTATGGCTCTATCAACAGTCATGCTATCCTCTTAGGCAAGTCTTATGCCTCTGCTCTCCATGTCAAACTCCAAAAAGAGAGAAAGTCTTTATAAATGTATTTATCTCTGGGTATGCAGGTTCTCTCAACCTTACCTGCGGTACGCACCCAATGTTCACAAAAGCTGCGTACTTGTACGCTCTGTATGTAAAGGGGCAGGTGCGTCCCCCTGTAAAGGTCAAAATGCACAAGTTTCATCTTTAAAAAGTTACTTGTGGTCATTTCTAGAGCATTCTAGAAGGTTGTTCGACGTGTATTGAGCGCCTCCAGATGGTTCATGTACCCCTACCAAAGAGGAACTTATCCCATCAATGAGGGAGCTATCCCATCCAAAGAGGGGATTATCCCATTGATGGTGGACCTGAATAACTTCCTCTAGACCACTATAAATACAGGCATTGGGCCAGAAGGAGGAGAGGTTGGAAGCTAAACATTTCTAAGGGTAGATGCTACTGGAATTAGGACTCCCATTTAGAAGCTTGTGAGGAGAGATTACCATCTTTGCTTGTTCTATTTGGAAGTGGGTGAGCTTTGTCAAAGTAAAGGAGAACTCTTGATGGACCCTGGGAGGAACTTGCACAACACCAAGGCTCATGTTGTAATTGTTCCTTTTGTTTCCTATTAATGCAAATGAGTCCATTCTTCTCAATAACTTGTTATTTATGAGTTGTTTCATGTACTCCTTGGTCTATGTGTTAAATATGTTTTATTTTATGAGATTATCAAGTGCTATTTAATCGTTTGATTGTTAGTAAATGCAGGTTTCGAAGTGAAGGAGGAGCTCATCCGGATCAGCGAGGCTGGACTGCTACAACAGCGTTGGACTACAGGTAGGATCTAAACACTTGATTTCTTATATAGTAAATGCATGTTTAGAGAAGGATTGCTCTCATTTGTCTTGTTTGTCACTAGAGAGTCTTAGGCTCCTAGGGAGGTTGGTTGTGTCCGCACTATCGACTCTTTCCGCCTGACAAAATGGCGACTCCGCTGGGGAATCCATTGATGTGAAAGTTTTTTCCTTTGTATGCAACTTTGATCTGAGAAAAGTCATTTATTTTCTGGTTTTTGGCTCTGTGACTTTGTTTTTGGGTGGGTTAGCTTAGGGTTAGATTCAATTTAGTTTTTCTTGAATTTTCCAGTAGGACGCACCCTCTGAGTATTGCACAGTGCGTCCCTGTACGCACTGTCGCTGTGTGCACAGAGCGGGCCCGCACCTGTCTTAACGGGTTGCCTGCGTCCCCTGCTAAAATTTAAGAAAATTCCATTTTTTACATTTTTTCTCTTAGATTTTGCTTTTTCTTAGTTTTTACTGCCCAGATCCATTAGTCTCCTGTCAAAGATCTTCACCTAAGCTTGTTTCATTGGCATTCCTGCTCTAAGCTTTCATCAATTGGGTGTTTTGAGTCTCTTTCTTGATTTATTTTCCTTTGGTCATTACTTGGAGGTTTCTCTCAGTCTTTTCACAATTTTGCATCTTTTTGCTTTTGTTTTTGCAAAAAAAAATTCCCCCTCATTCGCCGGGGGGGGGGGCTAAATTGTGATCTTTGGAACTCTCACCCAATTTTCTCGACTTGCACTTGATTGGTTCTTAGATCACATTAGAATTGTCTTGTGTTTGAGAATTCTCTTGCATAGATCACATTTGCATAATTAGAATTCTCATTTTCAGAATATGAATGAAAAATGTGCATAGATTACATTTGCATACTTTTCAAGTGAATTGTGCATAGATTACAATTGCATAGTTTACATTCTAGAAAATCAATCGTAGATTTAGATCAGCTTTCTTTGATTTGAATTTACACAAAATAAAAAAATAAAAAAATGGTTTGGAATTGATTTGCATTAGTTTTTCTTGATAAAATTAGTGCATTAGAGAATTTGTTATATTTTCTCTTAGTGATCAATTTTTTGCATTGTTGGAAGTGAATGGAAACTCTCTCCTTACTTTAGTTAGGATTCATCGAATTGAAAGGATTACATCATCATATTCGATTGCATTCAGTTGAGTCGGGTCATAACACCATTGGTTTCGTATCCATTTACCCATTTGAGTAAAAACAGCCTTAATAACACAGCGCTTAATTAAAATTCATCTAGTAATTTTTACATTTCTAGGGCTCTGATACACCAACATAGCTTAGGCTAGTGTCTTGGAGTAGGAGAGTAATTAACTCTCCAAGACAGTAAAACCAAACAAGTAGCTCATCTTGCGGTAGGATAAATCCAACTGTTTCATTTATACTCTGGGAAAGCTCCTCTTAAAGGAGAAGCACGAGACCGTGTCCGAACCAGTGAGGGGATCAATCCTCCTTCATTGGGAAAGACGCCAGATACGCACGTACTAAAAACGGTAAACCTCGGATTATTGTCGAGGAGCCTGGGGTCACTTGTCGGTAAACCTTGGATTATTGTCAAGGAGCCGGCAAGGGGATTGAGCTTGTTACTCTGCCCTTGCGTGCTATCGAGTCGTAGACTGTTCCCCCAGGTGTATTTGTTGCTGTTGGTGACCTTAGTGACCATTATCTTTAGGGTTCTACCCAAGGTGACGGTGGAGGGAAGATCCCACTGTACCTGGAGCAGACGTCGGCTAGACTCACTTGGATTTTCTGGGGGGTTCACTTCACTCGAGACGGTTAAAGTGGAGGAACTTGGTCCAGTCTATTCATTAAGCAGGTTGTCGGGGTAACTGTTCCACCCGCCACTTCTGTACTGAATTCTACGATGTTGGATTTCATCCCCAACTAGTGTTTTCGGTCTGGAAGGTTACTGTTTGTGTATGGTTTGACTCCTAGATTTGATAGCGCGTGTTAATTTGTTTGTTTTTACTTTTAGAGACCATAGGTGTGAATTGTGAATTGTTAATTTTAGTTTTAAATTGTTAATAAAATTCACTGAAGTTGAATATAATGGCAAATGTTCCGGAATTTACCAACCTAGGAACCCCTCCTAACGAGAATCCTAGTACTTTTCCTTACTTTGGAAATGTTGGTCCTCCTTATATGGCTACTTTGTCATTACCTGGATTTACAATAGGTTTACCGATATGGTTATTTTCAACTTCGTTGGCCCAAAATACTCCAATTGTTCCATCTCAACCGGATGCTTCACCTTAACAGAGTTCACCATCTCAACATCACCAACCTTCTGTTGACCCTTTACCTTCTTCGCCTAATTTTTCTTCCTCCATTTCTTCCTCTTCGCCTGGTAAAAGCCTTGATGCTAGTAACCAGGAGGCTAAGAAGAAGAAGAAAGGGAAGAAGAAGAAGAAGAAGAAGAAGCAAGATAAAAAAGAAGTCAACCAACCAACCATGGCTGTAAGTGTTAGTTGTGTTGAGGAAAACTCCGACATGCATCGTAAACCCAAATACCCTTGCAGGCTTTGTAAGGGTGACCACTTCCTTGTCAATTGTCCTGGTATACCAAAGGTCTTGGAAGTATGGTCAGAAAAATCTCATCAACTTTCCATTGATCCATCAACCAGTGATAGTCAGGTTCCTGGGAACAAGGGTAAAGTTAGGTTTCCTTGTAAGTTATGCAAAGGGAGTCATCAAACTCACATTTGCCCTCACATGGATGAAGCCTCAACATTGTTGGAAAACCTTACTGTTCCACAGCAAGAATTTCCAACTGGTTACCGTAAACTTTCTCCCAACCTACCGTCAACTGACGGAGTGATTGATCTAAATTCAAGTACAGTCGATCACACTCTCCCATTGGAGAGTGAAACTCATGTCACTCAGGTTGATGATCAATTAGTTGATCAAGTGGTCGATTCAATTTCACATTCGGTCGATCCCACTTTCCCTTTAGAGAGTGAATTTCATACCGCTCAGGTTCTTCTTGTTACATCAGATTCTTCTATGCCGGGGGGCATTTCACCTGTTTCTACAGAACCCCCTCCAAGCACTGAGGTCTTTTCCTTTGATTGGAATAGACTAACAGAACCTCGTCTTCCTTCCTCCATCCCTTTCCAAATCATTGTCAAGGCTGGTGGTAGGGACATACATCGTACACAGGTAGATGAAGGTGCTTCTGTTAGTATTTTATCCTCAACTGTTTGGAAAGCTTTGGGTTCCCCTCAGCTTGCGCCTATTACGCAGAATCTGAAAGCTTTTAACAGAACCATTAGTGAACCTTTAGGGATCCTTCCTAAGTTTTCTATTACCTTGGAAGGTAAAACTGTCTGTATTGATCTTATGGTAGTTCGAGGTCCCTTGGATTTCAATTTACTCCTTGGGCGAGACTATGTTTATGCAATGAAAGCTGTCGTATCGACACTCTTTCGCGTGATGTCTTTCCCTCACAATGGCAGTATTGTGACTGTAGACCAGCTTTCGTTCCCTAGTCTTGTCTCAACTACCAATAATATGACACCCCTAAATGTTCCTGATTCTAAAGTGGTATCTACCCTGCCACGGGTTCATTATGTGGCAACTGACCCCATGTTTTCAGTTACCGATGTAAGTGAGCCTCTCACTGTTTGCTCATCTTCTTTTGATTTAGATCCGGTAATTGACATGGAAAATTCTATGGGATTACTTGAACACGATGTTCTTATCCCTTTTGAGTCCCCTGACCTGTGTTCCTTCCAGAGAACTATTCTTCCTTCTGATGAAGACCTCTTGGAAGCCATGATCAAGGTGTGTCCATTGACATGTCTTTCTTCCAGTTGGAAGCCATGATCAGTGGAAGGCGAGGATAGTTTGTTCCTGTCTCAACCTCGTTAAAAAATGAAATTGGATGTTGCGAGGATAGTTTTTTCCTGTATCAACCTCGTTAAAAAATGAAATAGGCTAGCATGAGGATAGTTCCTTTTACTGTGTCAACCTCGTTAAAAAATAAATCAGTCTGTATGAGCATAGTTCCTTCTCTTGTGTCAAGCTCATTAAAAAATGAAACAAGGAGTTGTGAGGAAAGTTCCTTTTACTGTGTCAACCTCGTTAAAAAATGAATCAGTGTGTGTGAGGAAAGTTCCTTTTACTGTGTCAACCTCGTTAAAAAATGAATCAGTGTGTACGAGGATAGTTTTTCCCTGTATCAACCTCGTTAAAAAATGAAACAGGCTAGTGTGAGGAAAGTTCCTTTTACTGTGTCAACCTCGTTAAAAAATGAATCAGTGAGGATAGTTTCTTCTAGTCTCAACCTCGTTAAAAAATGAAACTGGAAGTCATGAGCATAGTTCCTTGTCTTGTGTCAAGCTCATTAAAAAATGAAACAAGGAGTTGTGAGGAAAGTTCCTTTTACTGTGTCAACCTCATTAAAAAATGAATCAGTGTGTGTGAGGAAAGTTCCTTTTACTGAGTCAACCTCGTTAAAAAATGAATCAGTGTGTACGAGGAAAGTTCCTTTTACTGTGTCAACCTCGTTAAAAAATGAATCAGTTGGTCAGAGGATAGTTCTTTTTACTGAGTCAACCTCATTAAAAAATGAATCAGGGACGAGGATAGTTTTTTCCTGTATCAACCTCGTTAAAAAATGAAACAGGCTAGCATGAGGATAGTTCTTTTACTGAGTCAACCTCATTAAAAAAATGAATCAGGTAGGTTTTAGGATATGTAAGTAGATTGTAGAAAGTAGGATTTTGAGGATAGTTCCTGTTACTGAGTCAACCTCGTTAAAAAATGAATCAGGTATGAGGATAGTTCTTTTCTTGTGTCAACCTCCTTAAAAATGAAACAACTCCCTTTTCAAGTTAAATATTGAAAGTAAACCTTCATTTCATCCAGCCGGTTGAATGCAATGAAGCCTGGGGGGCATGTACCTCGCTTTGCATCATTATACTGGGGGCATGCGAAATTTTTGAGCATAGTTCCTTGTCTTGTGTCAAGCTCGTTAAAAAATGAAACAAGGGTTAAGTAGGTAGATTGTAGAGAGTAGTCATGAGCATAGTTCCTTGTCTTGTGTCAAGCTCATTAAAAAATGAATCAAGGATTTTAGAGCATAGTTCCTTGTCTTGTGTCAAGCTCGTTAAAAAATGAATCAAGGTTTTTAGAGTAAAGTTTTTGTTAGGTAGATTGTAGAGCGTAGTTATGAGCATAGTTCCTTATCTTGTGTCAAGCTCGTTTAAAAAATGAAACAAGGGTTTTGAGGATAGTTCTTTTCCTGTGTCAACCTCACTAAAAAATGAAACATCTCCCACAAGTCTTTCCAAGATCTTGAAAGTAAAGCTTCATTCCATCCACCTCATTGAATGCAATGAAGCTTGGGGGGCATGTACCTCGTTTTGCGTCATTATGCTGGGGGCATGTGAACTTATAACAAGCATAGTTTTTCGTTTCAAGCTTGCGTAAACATGAAACCGAATCCGAGCATAGTTCTTTTCCTGTGTCAAGCTCGTTAAAAAATGAAACAAATCCTCCTCTACTTGAGTCGAGAGATTGACTAGATCTCGTAAATGTTAAGTTGTATATTTAGGTTAGTTATTTCAGTTTTTTGCATAATTTTCTTACAGTTTAGGTCAAGTCTTTCAAATGATCTCGTAACTCAAACCTTCATTTCATCCAACTGGTTGAATGAAATGAAGCTAGGGGGCATGCACTCTAGCAGTTATGCTTAGGGGGCATCAAGCACAGTTTTATCTCTGTTTCAAGCTTGTGTTAAAATGAAACTACTTTGAAGCATAGTTTTTATCTGTTTCAAGCTTTTGTAAAAATGAAACCTATCTCGAGTCAATTTCAGTTATTTTCAAGACTCGTTAAACTCATGAAAATACCGAGATTATTTTGCTATCTTTCATTCTCGTAAAACAAATGAAAATGCCGAGTTCTTTCCGTCTTTTCCTACTCGTAAATTAAATTGAAAGTCGGCCATATGAGTACATTTTTAACATTTTTTCGAACTCGTTAAAACTTACGAAAAAGTGAAACCTTGGAGTTCTCTTTTAAGCCCTTTTCAGACTCTTAAAACATGAAAAGATTGCCGAGCGTTTCTTTTACACTCGTTAAAACGGAATTAAAAAACGGTCCCCTTATAGCCCTTTTCTGACTGTAAAAACAAGAAAAGATTGCCGGGTTTTTGTCATTTCAAACTCGATATGGAAATAAAACGACGTGTCCTTGATCGCTTTTTACTTTTCAGGTCAGAGACACTAATCATGAAAGTACTCCTTGGTCGCAAGATCAAGCGGTTCCCCCAGGTATTATTTTATACTTTTTCGGGCTTGAGGGACACAAATTTACGAAAAAGTTCAACCTGGAGTCTTCTTAAGTTTTTCAGACTCTCTAAAATTGAAAAACGCCGAGTTTCTCCTATACTGGGCTCGTTAAAATTTCACAGTAAAGGACCTGTTCAATTACAAACAGGAACGAACCACTCCTTCCTAGGGTTCGAATCAAAACTAGGTTGGACTCATCCGAAGGATGAGCTTATAATCAAGCATATGTTATCCTCCTCAAGCTTGTTAAAAATAAAGAGGTACTTGCCAGAAATGGTGGGGGAAAAGAGAGAAGAATGAGCCTATTTGTTATCTTTTTGCCTCAGAAGAAACTTTATTACCACTCTTGGACACGACACTATTCATTCACCTGGGTTGGGAAATCCTTTACCTCACAGTTGATCAAACCACTTTGAAAGACTTCAGCCGGGTTCCAGGGATTAACTTTGAGTCGTTTATCACCAAGCCATCTGTTGTGTCGTTATGTGTTCAAGAGGTCTGCAAACAAAACTTTCATCTGCAAAATACCTTGTCATCCATTTTGACCATCCCTGAGTCAGTCCTTACAGCAACATTTTCTTCAACTTGAACAAATGATTTCGTGTTGTGGGCTTGCCTGCAACGGGTCGCTTTCTATCAACATCAACACATTATCTAGAGAGATGACTTAGAAATCGTCAGTACCTTGAAGTCTGCATGCATCAATGGCAGGTTTCTCGCCTTTGACGTCAGTTTACATCATTAACTTTCGATCGAAGGATTCCGTGAAATGTTCGACATCAACTCATTCATTCACATCTCATGGATTGTACTGGGTACTTTGAGAACCATTGACATTACTGGTGGTCTCTCTCACACTTGTTAACAGTTTACATCATCGACTGGTAATCAAGTGGTTTCTACCATGTTCGACATCAACTCATTTATTCGCATGGCTAGAATCGTACCAATTCGGGAAGCAGAAATGAAGACCCTGGATCTAGTTTCCACCATCCAGGCTGCGAGGAGTTTTGTATTCATTATCTAAGTAGACTAATCATAAACAGATGGCTGCGTCCATACTGTGTCTACAAAAGTCTATGATTATGATGTACTGCAAGATCATTCCTGTATCAGAGTAGTTAGTCTGTTAGTTAAAAGTTTTGATCTGAGTATGGGAATGCCTACCTCAGTGATGATATAATCTTATACATGTATTTTGTGTTGAAAATTGCAGGTTCTAACCAGGCTCTCCACGAGATAATCCTTGAAATGATAAAGTGCTTCACCCTTCCTAGATAATACAAAACCCTAATCTATTACAGGCTTCGCACTTTAGGGGGCAATCTGTTACACTAAAAAATGTCACCATGGCTATTTACAGTTAGTATGGCTCTATCAACAGTCATGCTATCCTCTTAGGCAAGTCTTATGCCTCTGCTCTCCATGTCAAACTCCAAAAAGAGAGAAAGTCTTTATAAATGTATTTATCTCTGGGTACGCAGGTTCTCTCAACCTTACCTGCGGGTACGCACCCAATGTTCACAAAAGCTGCGTACTTGTACGCTCTGTATGTAAAGGGGCAGGTGCGTCCCCCTGTAAAGGTCAAAATGCGCAAGTTTCATCTTTAAAAAGTTACTTGTGGTCATTTCTAGAGCATTCTAGAAGGTTGTTCGACGTGTATTGAGCGCCTCCAGATGGTTCATGTACCCCTACCAAAGAGGAACTTATCCCATCAATGAGGGAGCTATCCCATCCAAAGAGGGGATTATCCCATTGATGGTGGACCTGAATAACTTCCTCTAGACCACTATAAATACAGGCATTGGGCCAGAAGGAGGAGAGGTTGGAAGCTAAACATTTCTAAGGGTAGATGCTGCTGGAATTAGGACTCCCATTTAGAAGCTTGTGAGGAGAGATTACCATCTTTGCTTGTTCTATTTGGAAGTGGGTGAGCTTTGTCAAAGTAAAGGAGAAATCTTGATGGACCCTGGGAGGAACTTGCACAACACCAAGGCTCAGGTTGTAATTGTTCCTTTTGTTTCCTATTAATGCAAATGAGTCCATTCTTCTCAATAAATTGTTATTTATGAGTTGTTTCATGTACTCCTTGGTCTATGTGTTAAATATGTTTTATTTTATGAGATTATCAAGTGCTATTTAATCGTTTGATTGTTAGTAAATGCAGGTTTCGAAGTGAAGGAGGAGCTCATCCGGATCAGCGAGGCTGGACTGCTACAACAGCGTTGGACTACAGGTAGGATCTAAACACTTGATTTCTTATATAGTAAATGCATGTTTAGAGAAGGATTGCTCTCATTTGTCTTGTTTGTCACTAGAGAGTCTTAGGCTCCTAGGGAGGTTGGTTGTGTCCGCACTATCGACTCTTTCCGCCTGACACAAACTTTGGCTCCACCTCTATGCCAATGTTCACTTGTCTAGTCTTCAATGGTGCAGTGATGTCTAGATTTTCTATCTATGGTCCCTCAACTTTGAGGTGGCCTTTGGCCTTTGGGATTTTAATATTCCTTGGATCCTCATGATCTTCTTCAGCAGTCACATTATAGCACTCCAATGCATGGCGCAACTGGGTGCTCCAATCTAGTTGAATCAATTCTAAAGGATCCTGTGGTATTTTGAAGATTATTGTGTTAACCTCCTGCAGTGCTTCATCGATCCTTTCGAACCCATCCTCAAAGCTGAAGGTCATCAAAAATATTTCTCTCAAGATGTCCCACTCAGCGGTACCATGGTGGAGCTCTGTTTCCAGGTACCAATTCATAGGAATGACATCCAAAGTGTGACAGAACATATGCACCCACTCTTGCTGCAGTTCTGTTCCATAAACCTTGGTCCATTTTGCTAAATTATCATGTAGATTATTTCTTGCATCATATTTTTCAGTTAGCCAAACTTTTGGGTGACCAAACCACAATCTCATCATTCTTCTGGACTCGCACCATTCATCAAAATTGTCTTTATGCGTACCCCACCACCGTGTAGGCATAGCGCATAGCACCAAATCCAGCACTTGAAAGCAATGCTTCTCATGTATTTCCCTTTAAAATGCATCCAAAAATTTATCCACATCAGTCAAACCATCATAGTATGGAAAAAAATTTACCTCAGATGATACACAGTGTAGCAATTTAGTCATCATATTACAGCGCAACATAGATACTTCATGCAACCTATTCTTCTAGTGTTCTAATTCCTCATCAAAATCTGACATACAGGAACTTTCACGACCCCATGCAATACATCCATCTACTGTCGGATTAACCCAATCTTGGTCTCGCGCTATGATTTTATAGATCTAGTCCAGGTGATCATCACTTTCTTCATAGTCGCAGACTGATTCAATATATCGCAGTCCTTCTACAGGGTCTAATGGTACTACTATGCGAAGCGATTTCCTTTCAAACGAAATCATTCAAAATTAGCCAACGCGCTCGCACCTTGTATATCTATAGTCACTCCATGCAATCTCTGCATAGGGATAATCTTTTGTTGATTTCCATTCTCAATTGAATCAGAGACCATTATAGTGCAGGTCTCCCCATTCTTTCCCACGTCTATTTAGGAAAAACATTCGCATCTGACCCCAGATCCAAAATAACTTGATCCATCTCATACTCTCCTATTTGTGCGGTAAGCCTCATCTCATGCCCTATTCTTGTCTTGTGTTTGCCTATCTTTCTGACTGCACAGTGTCCTTCAGGAGCACCTTCCTAACCAACACACTTATTTATCAGTTCTTGTATCCATTTCACCACCTTGTTGTTACACAACGACTTCATACAAGTCTCCAAGAAAGTGGTAAGCATGAAGGGGTCAACTTCTTCAGATAGATTGTCCTGACTTCTTGAGGTAAATGCCTCAGTGAAGATTTTCTTTGATTCCATGAACGTTTCCTTCCTGCACTCTAGATCAAATCCAACCTCCTTCTTTTGAGCCTTGCGAATCGACTCACTTTTTTTAGGTTTCTTTCCTTTATCATCACCAGTCATCATCCCACTTCATAGCACAATATTCACATTGGGATCCTCTTCGTGGGGCTTTTCCCTCATCATCTGTAGGTTCCAGGTAGGCTGTTGAGGCTGTGCCTTCTTCTCCTACATCTTAACTATCATTATAGGGCATTCTTCTATCACGTGGTCAAACTGAGTGCAGTACCAGCATGATGGGCAAGTTTGGCTCGTACATTCCTGCGCGTAGTGTCCTAGCACTCCACAATTGTAGAAAATAACTTTTCCTCAATCTCTACCACGTCCTCCTCCTCCTCGGCCTCATCCGTGGCCCTAATATCCTCCATGCGCTCTTCCAACACCTTGGAGGTTTAGTTTCTATTTCCATTTGATACTCGGGCATTTTTTCCATCATCAATTCATAGCTATTGTAGTTATGCTAATTGTGGCCCACCGATTTACAGAAAATGTAGAATAATTGTTGTGGCATTTGTACAAATTTCCTTAGAAAATGACAATTGCCTGTTACATGTTTTCCAGCTACCTGACAGATAGCACAACGAAGGGTGAGCCATGCGCTTGGTCCTGCGATAGCCTCTTGTCTTAGGGGCATTGGCCCTCCCCCTGTAATATAATTCACAAAGGGCAGTGATATTTACCATGCGCCTGACATTTACATTTTAGGCACCAAACTTCTTTGTGCACCTCTAACCGAGCGAAATTTTCCTTCTTCAAGCTTTACAACTCCAAGCAGAGGTTCCGCAAGTCCGCATGGATCTCGTGAACTACCAGAGTAGCATCTTGTATAGGTGTCTCATGTAATCTCATCGAGATCTCTAGTGCTTTCGCCTGAGTCCCTATCTTTTGATGGGATAAAGCAACCCTTAGGTGGGCAGGAGCGAAGCTACAAACCATTCATGGCACTGACTATCCATGAGATTCATGTTAGCTTCGTGGATTTAGCACTTTAGTCTCTGATCCAACTCCCAAGGTGTTTTTCCAAGCCTCATCATGATTTCCTTGAATCCAACAACTAATTTCAATTCAAACTTGGGCCTACCAAATTCCTTATTCAAAGCAGTATGAGTGTCCATTCACAATGCCAATGGATATCGGTGCAGTGCTTAATGTACCATGCCAACGCACAATCTTGTAGACTAGTAACCAACTAAACCTTCTTTATATGATCATATGTAATATTTTGTGCCATCCATATACCCTTCGCAACAAACCAAAATTGTTCGAGGTCCTCACTTCCCCAGCCCCTAGAAATAGGAAACTTCATGGTATTCAACATATTGAATGGTGGCGGAGGTGGAGGTGGTGTGGGTGAAGGTGTATGTTGTGGAGGTGAAGCTGGAGGTGGTGTGGCGAGATGAGATATTCACCGAAAGCCTTTCTTTATCAACCGTACAATGCTTCATTGTACTGCTCCCTCTTCATCACTCAAAGGAGGCTCTATCAATGGAGTATATTCAGGACCCTCTCTTTCCTAATTTCTAAAGATTTGTCCACTTTGAATAGATCCAAACACAAAGAAAGTGGCATAACCCACTTTTCACACAAGAGAATTTTAATACAAGTATTCAAAGATTTCAAATACTTCCCTCGCAGTCCTTTGAAAAACCGTCGCTCTGCTTCACTATAGTTGATTGAGGTATCGACTGCAAATTCTATCACAAATCCTCTTATGACTTGATGAAGCCAATTATCGACACCGCACATGATCTTATCTTCAGAAGCTTCCAACATTCGCACTAGCTCCGGGGTCCACACTATTAGACCATCAAGCCTCCACCTTCCTTGGTCATCTACAAATTTAGCAATCCACTTGTACAACTCAATTGGGAAGGTGCAGAAGAAAATTTCATGTATTTCTATGTATAGATACCTACCCAACCACTGTTCGTTTTTCAGCCATGGATTTCTTTTATCTTGCACTTCAAATTCGTGGATCTTTCTATCCAACCACTTCTCAACTTCTTTCTTTATCGGATTCTAGTGATGCAACATCATGCATCTCTTTATGTAGATCCTAGTCCCAACAATGGAACCATTTGTTGGCTTAGTGGGTTCTAACCTAGGTTTAGAGTTAGTTTCACCAAACAAATCCCTACACTATTGGCTGTTTCGACATCAATCCATGGAGTGGTCACTAAAGTCTCACCTGAAGCAGTATAAGGGGATGTTGGAACCAAGTTTTCGCACCAAGAGATCAGCGTGATGTCATTTTATGCCCTGAATCTACCTTCATGCATATCAATAAGCCTTTATGGTTTATTGATATAACTCCCTTTGATCAGCCTCTAAACCTTTGTAAAGTTCTATGACTGTCTTTCGTAGACATTGAACAGACTAATCTGCTACTTATGCACATCAAAGATTACTCTTAACCCAACAATTACACAGATCATCCTAAGTGTTCGATAACTTTAACATGCAACAAGATAATCTTCGTGTAAATAGTTAACAATAATTGCATTCATATAACTATATAAATCATGTAAAGTCATGCATCAATACATCATTATTTCATAAACCCGTCACAACATAAAGTGCATTCATATAAAACAAAATTAAATAGATAAACATAGGTATTTCTGCAACGATATTCTTTATTAATATTTTTTTCAGCTTACAAACTCAACACTTCCCTACGCACTCAACTGTAGGGGTCCATGCACTCAGCTGCGGAATCTACTCTAGGCCTTTGTGCCCACATCTACAGAGCCTTTCTTCCTACTCTTCTACACTAATTCTCTAGACTTCTCCAATAGACAAACTTCATTACTTCGTTACTTGCCTTCGACATCGTAGGACACACCTATTTATACAATCCCATGGTTTGCAAACCATGGATAGATCCTCAAAAAGCCGACTCAACTTACATAAAGAAGGGTAAAACCCTTGATGATTCTTTAAGTAACTACCTGCTCTACGACCACAACTTGCAGAGACTTTACATCTTTATACAAAATCTAAAATTTGTACATGAATTTCACCAATATTTCATCTCCTTGTGGTTGAAATTTAAAATTCTAAATCCTTGTATAAAAAATGTATAGTGAAAATTCCATGATGACCTATTTGAAGAAGTGAAACACTAGAATCCAAAGTTCTAATACCAAATTTTATGCAACCAACTCACAAAATTGAAGAAAAGATAGAACAATGACTTAAAAGATAACCTCTTTGAGTCGGAAACCTCCTTTACATTACATAAATGAACATTTATTGGATAAAACAAATGATACAACCTCCTTGGTGTATATAGGAGTCTAAGGGGTCACAATATAATCAAAGCCTACTTAAAAATAATAATTTAAGGGCACAACAATAACAATAGTGGGCTTCTACAATGAAGAACAATAACAACATGGGCGATACATGGGAACAGTAATAACAATAGGGGCTACACTAATAATAACTGGTGAGCCCTGGTATTGCACCAAGAGTACTGAAACTCCCAAGGGCTTCTCAACTCTATTTATCAAGCCGAGGTTCATACAAATTTCGAGGTGATTGTGATATAAGCACAATAGATGGGGTTCCACTCATGCTACCCTTAGCTAGGAAACTTTATCAATATTTCCCCAAGATCATTCCTTCGACTGAATTAGAATGAAAACTAGATAATGAATGTGAAATTTAGAAGCTACCTCTAACTATGAAAAGGGAAATGCTATTAACTTCAACTTGCAAATGTTATTGAATCAATTCATGAAAAGACAAGAGCTACACTATTTGTAGAAAGGAAACTACATTATCTTACAATCAACCATCTAGGTATCAAATCTACTTGCAGAAAAGAATCTAACCTACCAACTCATAACTCAAGATTCTATGTATCATCTATCTAGCTCACACTTGCATATCAATCAATGTTATATTTATGCCAAATCTGTGATAAGGGAACTAATGCTATTTTATTTCGCCATGAAGGAAAAGAAGGGTTTAGAGTGGCATAGGCACTACCCTTGATCATGGAGTCATATCTTGGGGTCAAAATCCTTCTGAACTAAGTTCGAATTGCAACAAAGGTCAAAACTGGTGAAGAAATGGACTGTTACAGGTGTGCTACAGGATGTTGCTACAGGTGCCCTGTATTGCTACAAGAAGGCCTGTAATGCTATAGGAAGGTTGTCGAGAAGGTTTAGAAGGTGGAAGTGATGGGTTCAGGGTATAAAAAGGTGGATGTAGGTTGGGGTAAATGAATGAAGGGTGGCCAAAGCCCCTAGCCAAGATCATATCCTTTTGAAGGTTTCTTTTTTACTAGGAGAGATGCTCACGGTGGTCTAGGAAAATGATCTCGTGAACATAAAGGACATAATTTGGGATTCATAAAATAAGGTGAGAAATTCCAAGATGGAGGTGGTCAAAGTACCCTTTCCTTTCGATCCAAATAGTCATGTAAACATCACATGCATATACACATTTATCATTGACAAAATGAAACAACTAATTGTGGAAAATATGAGTTGAATTTAAATGTTATCTAATGTATGCCAAAACCTTGATTCAATCAATAAATCAACTCATAATATACAACAAGCGTGTGGAAAAAATATAATCAATATCAATCTTCTTCAAATAAATCACAAACATAATATTTTTTGGATTATTGTTGTAAATCATTCTATTCATGCTCCCATGAGAGAGATGAGGTAGAGGTTGTAATCACAGATTTTTGATGGATTATTCTCTAATGAAATGTAAGAAACTAATAAGAACTATGAACTGAAAAGAGATACAAATACACAAGAGCTTCCTAGGCCACTGGGGTTCGGCCCAAACCCAAGAGCCTCATCCCTTTGGAAATAAATTAGTGATGAACCAATATGTAGCTTCTCATTATCATTGAATCAATGTTTAATACATCACATAACAGTAAAACTAACAGTGTCAAGTACTTGAGCTCAATAGCTACCTAGCGGAAAACAAAAATTGAATCCTAATAAGCTATTTTACATGCTTATTTATACAAGAGGGTAGCTACCAACGTCTCTCTAGATAATAGGAATATTTATCTCCCACAACTCGGGAATGGTGGATCATGTTCCTCATTAATTTCACTTTCTTGGTTGCTAATGACGTTGTCTTACTTGGCTCCCAATAAACTCGAGTTGATGAGAGGGATTGTTGTGATCTTAGGCTGATTAAAGGAGTTAAAGAGGTGGAAAAGCCCCTAGAATATCTCCCTTCTGTCTACTCCGATCCCCTGCATAGAAATCATCTAAAAAATTCTCCATTTCCTACAATTAAACCATACTAGACCACATGACATAGAAAACATATTTTACCCTTCTCACTATGCATAATATAACAAAAAATGTAAATAAATGTGAGAAAGAGATAGTTATAAAGCTAGAGGATGGCATCATGACCCTTATAATGTGCCTATTGATGAGCCTCATGATGACCCCCCTACTGAAATTGTTGCTCATCCTATGAGAAACTCAGTCATCTATGTGCATCTCTTTCAAGGCCCTACTGGCCTCCCTGAGATCCCAGGGTTCCTTATATGGTTTGCATTCTTTGGGATAAAAACTTACATTCTTTTCTATTTGTGTCCACTCCTTTTGTTCTTCTGCTTCATTTCTTCCTTCATGTAGGCCTAACAACAAAGGTGGATTGAGCTTGAGTCCTATCCACTTAAATTTTGATATTTATGATCCTCTTGTACAAGGGTGTCCTCTCAAAGACATTCCTGAGCCATTCAAGAGAGTGATATTCTTTGATCCGGAGGCTGTGGGGTAAGGAATTCCATCTCCTCTTGCAGGCTTGTAGGATTTTTATTCCCAACAACCTAAATGTGTCTTCAAAATGTAAGATGGCTTGTTCCTGGTTGGAAAGGTATTTAATTGCTAAGTTAACATCATTGGAGATGATGCTATGATAGATAATGAAAGGCATTGGGCTCACTAGCTCTACCTTTATATATGATGATTCATTTTCCTCCATTGCAATGAATTTCTTCACTTTCTCAGCTCTTGCCTCCTCATGAGTCATCCAGGATGCTAAGGCCATCAACTGCGTATCACCTAATCTTGCACTGGGATCCAAAAAAAATCATATCATTCAGAGTGAGGTTGTGTATGTAAAAATCAGCCAAGTTTTCTTTTTCCTCCATGCTAGCTTGGGTGAAAAATTCAATGAACTATTTATAATCCTGAAAGGGTGTAGATCCATGTTGTGCTAAGGTTTTTATTTGGAATTGCATAGACTATTCTTTGAGAAAGAGTGCATAAGAATTGGATGGTTATCTATACTATAATGCCTCCATAGAGAGGCTTGCCATGGTGGAAATTTGGGTTTCCTTCTCCTGTAACTTCTCTCTCAACCACATGTTTTCTTGCTATAGTTGCTCCTTCATTATGGACACCCTCATTCTCAACTCACTTAATTCTTTTCTCATTTCAAGGATGTTTTCTTACATGAGGGACACATCCTCTACCTTCTTAGAATTAGCAATTTTCATCCACCTATGGGTTCTTCCTCTTTCTCTTTCTAGCTCATAGAAAAGTGGAACTGCAAATCTTTAGGGAATAATTCTGCCTCCTTCAATGAATTTCTATTAGGATCTTAGGTTAGGTTGTGGAATAGTTTCCTAGAGCTCTAGGAAGTCCTTATCAAATGTTTTTGGGGAGGCTTCTACCTCCTGTAGCTTTTGTGTCACATTCAGCCGCTCTAGCAGCACGTTTTTCCCCTCTTGTAGCTCATTCTACCCCTCTTGTAGCATCCTTTGTCCCTCCTCTAGCATACTATGTTCCTCCTGTAACAAGCTTGGTGTCTTAGGTTGTTTTAAGGAGGTTGATATGGTGGTGGGCCTCCTTACATATGCTATAGGAGTCTTTATTGTGGGTTTTTGAGAGGTGAACTCTTCGATTTTTCCTTCAGTTGGCCCTACCTTGTCTTTCTTGCTTGGGGACTCCTCAATTATGGTGGGGACCTTTGTCGGAGTTTGTGGCCTCACTTGCTTGATCTTGGTGCTTTTCTTGGTCTTAAAATATAGGGGGGTTTCCTTTGTCTCTTATTTTTAGGTTTGGTTGGGGTGCTTAAGGTAGCTAAAGTTGCTACTACCTCTTCTTTAGTGGTTCTTAGACACAAAATTTGTTTTGGAGGTATCTCTATTTCTTTGGGCTCATTAGTCTTCTTAAGACTTGATTTTTCCCATTTCTCCCTCTCTTATTTTACATCTTGTTCTCCTCCTATCTCTGCCTCTGGTTCTTCTTCCTCCTTTGTTTTCATCTCTACTTCTTCTACTGTACTTTCTACTTATGTTCCTCTTTCCTTTTCCTCTAACCCTGCTACTTCTTCCTCTTTTGTTGTTTACCCTTCTTCTTCTTCCTTTGTTTTTCCCTCTCTTCGCCCATCACTAGAGGTTTGGGTCTCACCGGTTTGAGGGTCTATGTCCCAATGAAGGTTTCTTTATCCCTGTCTATAAATTTGGACAAAAGGATAGGGATTCTCAAATTTATCAAGCCATCCACCACTATCAATTTGATGATGCCATGGTGGCCTAGGTGTTGGTTTCTTCCCTCTCTCACTTTTTGACTCATGTCCTTGATGGACTACAGGAGGAAGTATGGCACACTAATTCTTTGAGAAAGAGGTGATTCTAGTTGGAACCTGAGTTCATGAAGTAGTATAAAGTGTTAGGCATATACCACAATCATTATTCCCTCATAAGATATGTATTTTAGAATATGGTAGGCCACCTCGTCCCAAGGATAAAGTAGGCTTTCCTTCCTAACTCCATTCTTGTCCACAACAGGATTTTCATTGGCAGTGGAGAAATTCTTTTTAGCAGTGATATTGATAGCTTTATTTTCTATGATCCACTTGATTCCTAGAGGTAGGGTTGTTACTCTGCTAATTATTTTAGGGCTGAGAGAGATAGACAACCCCCTCACCACAGTGGTGGAATTGTCTTATGTTTCTAAATTCATAGCCATGGAAAATTCAAAGGCACGGTCATCATCATACGCTTTCAATAACTTGAAGAATCCTAGCCACTAATGTCTTCTAAAAATGTCTACCATAGGAAAGTGTAGGTGGATTCTCTTGGTAGCTGAGGGATCCCTTCTATTAAATCATCCCCTCCTCTCTTCTTTACATTCTTAATTAAGTGAGGGAGAGATACTTCTTTTATAGCTTCAGTGCTCAATTTAGTGGAAATAGTGAGTTAAAAATTCCTTGGTAATGATGATTGCATACGTTCCCATTACTCTACTATAGGAAAAGTTAATTTCACAATTAGACTACCTCTGCCTGTAGAATTTGAAGTGAAATTTGCATGCAATATGAAGGATGGATGAAGGATATCGTGTCACCTACTTTTTTTCAAGTTGTATGGGAGGGAGGTGGTAATTCTGAGATCAATTCAAACCTCTGTGGCTTTCCTCCACCTTCTCAACCTCCCTATAGTAGTCTCTCGACCATCCTATATCAGTTGCAGTCCTTCCTATAGCCCCTTCTTGTAGCAATTACAAAACAAGGTTTGAAACTCCTCGATGGACCCCAATCTTGTCCTCCCATAATGTTTTTTGAAATGAGAGATTATGAAAAAGACGTCGAGCCCAAGTACATAATATTCCATTTTTGGTTTAGCATTTGAGAACTATGGTGACTTGGTAGTCAAATGGGGTTTCCTCTTTTGGACCATTGTCCCCACTCTGAGTAATTATTTCTTCTTTTCTCATAATCACCACCCACTATTTGTGATCCCAAATCGGCTAATTTGACATCTCCACATTGCATAAGTGTTTACCAGAACTTTTAGTTTACTAGCCTAGGGTGGCCAAGTTAACTAGCCACCTCCAGCTTACTAAAACATCGCCTCTTGACATTTACACATTTTTTTTATTCACAGATAGGGAGGAGGTAAGAGTTTTCCATACCTATGCCTATCTCATGATCGAATTGTTGCAAGGATTTTCATGTTGGAGCTGGACCATATCACTAGCATCAAGGGAGTTGGATTGTTGGCTTATTTCCTATGTATTTCTTCATTTCTTTTCGTGATACTTGATTGTTGTGTGTGCAGGTATCTTGTTGATGTTCCATATGCTAATTCTTGTGGGGAGTCCTCCTGGGATTAATATGACTTCTTCAAAGTGGTCTCATAAGTTTCCATCACCCGCTGCTTATGAGAGAAAGCAAGTTCAATACTCTCTGAGATTTGTGTATAGACTGCTACAGGGATGGCTTTCTTTTTGTAGCAGTCCTTCTCTTTTCTTCTAGGTCTTCAATCTACATGGGGGTGATGAGAGAAGTTTTACCAATTCTTGAGGAAAATTTTAGGACCATGAGGGAGTAGTGTAGGCTTTCATAAATGAAGATGATGGCTTTTGTGTGTTTTTTAAATTTTTAACAAGGGTAAGATAGAGTGGAGGAATAAAGTGATTTTTTTTTTTAAATGAGGTGAATGAGTGATAGATGGATGATGGACCATGATGGGGGGACATTATTTATTATTTTCAAGGTCATAGGGTCCCTATTGGGCTATCCTTCTTCTCATATATCCCTCCTGTAGCTTTTCAAAACCCTCTTGTAGCACTATAGGCCCTTGCTGTAGAAATTATAGGTCTTTCCCATAATATTCCATAGAGGGGGTGAAACTTGCATTTTTGGCTAATTGGATGGTGGAGAGAGGTGATCGCATGAGTGGATATGATGGATAGGAAGTGTATGGATGGGAGAATGAAGAAATGTTGAGAATTTTGGCTCTGTAGCCATGGAATCTGCCACTGTATATAATCTTGCAATAATGACAAAGAGGTCAACAAACATGGTAAAAATCATTTTCATGTGTCTTTTTTTTTTCCTTTTTTATTTTTTCTTGAGAGTTAACCCTATATGTCTACCCTAGGTTTTGTTGACAGTGTTGGACCCACCAACTTTTAGGGGATCTCCCCAGTATAAAGTCCCAACTAGACATCACACCGTTTGGTGTAGGAGTCCCATCCGTTTCCATTATCTTAAAGATATGCCTTAGCTCTTGCTTGTCAAAACATGAGATTCTTTCACTTTGTCTTCAAACAATGAGGTTTGCGTGTCTGGTGAATGCTTGGTGCATCTTGTGTCAGAGTTCTTTCACTGCAGAGGGAGAGGGTGGAAGTGAGTCTCAGGTTGAAAGGGAATAGTCCCAAGTATCCTAGAGACACACAACACAACAAGAAATGTGCAGCTTCTCGAGGAGTAGTCCACACAGATGCATAAGTCACAAACACAAGGTGAAAATATAGCATGTAAAACACCCACCGGAATAGTCCACATGAGTGGGACGAGTGTTATAACAAGTTTACCAGAATGAATCTGTCAAGTGTCCAACAGGATAGCCCACACAACCAAACAACATTAGCAACTGATACAACAAATTTCCAACAGAATATGTACTAAAAAAGCTAAAAATTTTCAACTTTGTTAATGCAAGTTAAAGCAATGTGCATTACAAGTGTCCAAAGAATAGTATTACAAACAAATACAATACATATGTGAAAATGTGTTGGCCTATCAACGAGATGTTGGCTTAGTGGGTCCTGGCATAGGTTCAAAGTTATTTGTGCCAAACAAATCCCTACACTACTAGCCCTTTTGGCATCAATTCGTGGAGTGTGGATTGAAGTCTCACCCAAAGTAGTATGGGGGGATGCTGGAACTAAGTTTCTGCACCCAGAGATCAGCGCAATGTCATTTTATTCCCTAAATCCGCCTTTGCGTAGATCGATAACCACTTATGTCTTATCGATATAACTCCCTTTAACCAGCGTCTAAACCTCTACAAAGGTCTATGAATATCTTTTGCAGACCTTGAATAAAGTAATCAGCTACTTACGTGCATCAAAGATTACTCGTAATCTAGAAATTACTCAGATCGGACTAAGTGTTCGATAACTTTAACATACAACAAGATACTCTTCACGTAAACAAATAACATCAATTGCATTCATATAACAATGTAAATCATGTAAAGTCAAGCATCAATACATAATTATTCCATAAATCCATTGTAGCATAAAGCACATTCATATAAAAAGAAGTAAACAGATAAACATGGGTATTTCTATAACAATCTTCTTTATTAATATTCAGTTCAACTTACAAACTTAGAATTTTCTATGCACTTAGTTGCAGGGGTCTGCGCACTCAGCTGTGGACTCTACCCTAGGCCTCTGTGCACACAGCTCTAGAGCCTTCCTTCTACTCTAAAACTTCTACGATCTTTCTTCTACTGACCCATTACATCCATCGTCCTCTTCTATTTCCTTTCTTAATCATCCTAAGATACACCTATTTATACAATCCCATGGTTCGCGGACCATGGGTAGATCCTCAAAAAGCCAACTCAACTTACATAAAGAAGGGTAAAACCCTTTATTATTCTTTAACTAACTACATGCTCCATGCTCACAGTTTGTGGAGACTTTACATCTCTATACAACAAAACTTGGGCTTTTGCCCCAAAATTGACCCTAGGGGACCCCATCGCAATAGGACCCCGACACAAAAATCATGACCCGATCTCGAGTCACTCAATTGGCATGAAGATATTAGTGTGAATATCCCCCAGATCCACTTGTGCAACTTCTACCTTAGCCGTGCTCTGTGTGGCTGCCTACTTGATTTGTTCTACCATCTGCTCTATGGCTAGTCCTGCAATGTCTTGCTTGATTTTTTGTTGTGTACTCTGCAAGTTCTCCAATTTGTCCTGAATATTGGCAGAGATGATGTAAGCCTCATCCAAATAAGGCCCCAATCTAACCTTAAGAACAACCTCTTTCTTCTACACTGATTCCACCTACGTAAGCAGCTACTTCGCGTCCTACAGCTTGGCAAGGTGTTGTGTTGTACAAACAGTGCGCGTCGTCACCCTCACTTCATCATATTACTACTAGAGCTCGCACACTTCTATATTTAAGACTTGTAGGGTGAGATTTTCCTGTGGGGTTGTGACTACCTCCATAGCCTTCTCAAATAGCGAGGTGCAGTCCACCATCGTGTTGTTCCCTTACTTCTAGCAGGGTATAAGGCTGTGACTGGAGCTCTAGTTCTGTTATCTTTAGGTTCATCTCAAATTGGACTCTTGTCACCGCTGCCTTGGCGACGCGCACACCCATAGCATGTTTTTTGATCTTTGCCTCCAATGGTGTATCCTCCAGGACATGCACTTCCAGCACCATTCTACATGCTTCTTCCACTGTGGTTATGAGTTGAGCACTCTGCATCTATATTGTTTCCTTTTCCTTTAGCACCTCTATCATTTTGGTGAACATCTAGTCATTGTTCACTCTATATTCACTTATGAGGATTAGTGCATTCTACTCCCGAGCTTTGAACTCTGTTGTCACACCTGCCTGCAGCTTGTAAAGGTACTCATTGGGGCGTGCAGCCATGTTCAGGCTGATATTCTTCAAAGAACTTACGATGACCTTATAATCGGCCACCTCCATGCTCAAGGATGCACCTGGCAGCATGACTACCCAGAGATCCAGTGACTGAACCATCTCTGCTGCCTAAGTGGTCCCCGTTGCCAAACTTGTTGATGCAATGCTGATCTGCCTAGTGCCTACCTAGATCCTACTTGTCTGAATCTGTAGCTCGCGCAGATCCTTCTGGATGGTACTTAGTGCCTGTTGGTGCTGCTATTCAAACTGTTGGAATAGTTCTATCGTGGTATAATACACTTTGTTGCCTATTTCATCTAGGTCACCATCGGTTGGAGTAATCAGATCCAGCGATAGCTTTGTCACCTTTGATTTCCTCCATGGCCCTTCCTTTCCTTGTTCCCTGTACCTTTTGATCTGGAAGGGAGTGCTCTGCGCGTCCTGACCACTGCTACCTTGCTCTGACTGTTCCTCCTCCTCTATTTGGGGCAAAGGAGACTTACCACTACGCTGGGAGTGACGCTTTTCTTGTTTGGCCTGCTGCTTCATGATGCACTCCGCTTCCACCCCAATCTTCTCCTCAGCCTATTTTCGCCGCTTCTTAGCCAACTGCTGGACCTTCTAATTTGTGGCTTTCTTCTTCTTCTTTTCTGCATATTTTCTAGTGCTCTCACCCATACCGGATGAAGTATTCCAATCTGTCGGCTACCGCTTAATGACCTCATGAATAGTGTCTTCTGTAGCGAGGTAAGGTAGTTCAAACCAATTTTGCTGCGTATCCTTCCGCGCCCAGATGTATACACTGTGGAAGTCATATTTAAACTCTGTGTACTCTAAAAGATGCTCAAACATGATTGGTGACAAGCGTGGCTTCTAGTTGATGGCCATGTGAATGCTTGCCTCCATCAACGCCCAGAAGACTTTGGTCTTTGTGACGCGTGCGGCGTCCTTTGTTGCCCAGAGGGATGCAAACTGTGTAGCCTTCAACAAATGTTTCTCTACAGGAGGAAACTGACTATCCTCTGGGAGATCCCAAGCGATGAGCACAATGGAGAGCAATAATCATGAAAAGTGGAATGTTTTACTCTCATCTTATACCTCTCGATAGTTTGCAAGGAACTCGCTACAAAGGTAGCATGACCAATTGAACTTTACACCCTCCACGCACTTTGCAACTAGTGAAATAATTGGTGCCGGAACCTCCTCCACGTGACATTTTCTCATCATCTTTCCAGCAATGATCTACGTAGGAATTTTAACCATGGGGTCCATGATTAAGGTAATAGAGTATCCACGCAGCTTATTGATGATCCTGAATTTCTCCTTCATTTTCTTTGTCAGGTCGCTCTCGCTTGTCTTTCTGCCAAACTCCTTGGGGGGATTCAATCCTGAGTGCAGGGCAGTGTGATCCTATGAATTAGCATATCAGTGATAGGGATCGGTGTGCTCAAACATAGGCATCCGCCATGCACTAGGGTCAGAAATTATTTGATCACTATGAGGTTGATGTTGGAGCGGTGGTAGTGGGGCACCCATAATAGGTTTAGCAACCCTGACTGATTCACTCCGTGAATCCACTTCAATGACTCCAATGTAGTGACACCTTATTCTTTGTAAAAGACCCTCTTCATATAGTTTTATGTTTCCAAGTGGGGAAACCTCTCCTGGTCCGCCAGATGCCAGTCTTCTAGCTTGATATGGGGAATCCGCGGCAAGTGGAGACCTTCAAAAGTGATGTTCTCCAATCACAGGGGTGTATTGAGGAGGAATTGCCATGCATCTGGGTCCTTAGGGACCTTCACATTTCCCTTGAACGTAGGGATATAGCTCAGCAACTAGGATATAGGATCCACCCCCTCGGTGTCTATGTCCTCTGCACCCTCTTCGACGTCCAAATCTACTACTTTCTGCTTGTCCTTCACGTTGGGTTTTTCTTTCTTCAGGGTTTGCATAGTGGCATGCTTCCACGGTGACTTGTGCACTACCATGGGATTCTTCTGATTTTCCTTCTTAGGTTTGAACACTTCTCTCACTAGTGCCTCGATGCCATAGGCATAGTAGCTGGAGCCTTCCGGCTCATTATCTCTAGAGCAGCTCCCTCAGAGACAACAACTCCTCCTGTACTAACATTCTCTCCTAGTCTGGACATCGTGTTGAGAATAAAATGTTGGGTATCCTCGAGTAACTTATCAAATACAGAACCAGTGACTAAATCAGTGAAAAACTGAGGATTCATAAACAATCAATAACTCAACATAGAAATTATAATGATGCAAAGTGTTTTTCACTAGACGACCACACGTAATTTATAGGAAAATTCAAATTCAAATTCGACTGTTCCCCCAAAATCCATCCATAAATCCTGATTTGGCGGCAAATCTCCAAATATTTCAGCCTTAAATGCCTTAAATTCCCCCCCCCCCGCTCCTCTTAACCGTCTCCTGGTAGTCAAATCATGAACAGTGACTGTAACGGTTACTTTCTAGCTACACTATGCATCTCTCCCCCTATAGCATAGCTTCCTTTGTGCTTCTTCTAGTACTGTGACATCATTTGTTTTCGCACAGCTCCCGTGTCGCGTAGCTATACAAATCGAGCAGTGTAATTTATAGTCCCATGCCTCCTTGTAGTTGCTTGGAGCGCTAAGACTGTGCTGCCATCATGTAGTCATTGGACCAGATCCCCAGTGCATGGCTTCAAACAGCTTCCATTTACCCTTCCCAAAAATGGATTTGCATTCAAATTCATGACCTAAACTGTTCCACCATCTATAATCTCTTTGATAACATATGGCCCCAATGAGCGCATCTAAAATTTTCCTAGAAACTTATCAAAATTACTATCATATAATAAAACCAAATCATTTATCTTGAAGGTGTTTAGTTTGATGTGTTGATCATTCCAAGCTTTTTCATGTTCCTTCTAAACTCGCTGACAGAATCTAGCCAAAAACCCATCTCCCTCAAGTGTTGTTAGTTGCATGAGCCTTTCTTCTAAGGCTACGTGGTCTACCATTCATATGAAAGTCATGATGGTATACTAGGCATGATATACCCCATAGGCATGACAGCTTCCATGCCATAGACTAACCTAAAAGGTGTATGAATAGTAATATTTTTACAAGTAGTTCTGTAAGCCCATAACCCTACTGGTACGCACATGTCCCAATCATTCCACTACACGTTTTAAACCTTATTCAATGAATTCTCCAATATTGTATTAAAAGCCTCAACCATTTCATTGGCTTGAGGATGATATGGCATACTCTTTCGATGGTAAAGCTAGAACTCTTCTTTCAGCGCACTCATCGTTTCATTGAGAAAATGCATACCGCAATCACTCATCATAAACTTCTGGAAACCAAACCTGGTCAACACATATTCAAATAGAACTTCCATTGTTTTTTCCCCTGTACAGTCCTTCACAGGTTGGGCCTCTGTCTATTTGGTCAAATATTCGGTCGTAGTGATGATATACCGCGCACCTATTTTCTTGCCCAGAGGCTAAATTGGTCCTAAAAAATCAATTGCCCATTTCTCATATGGCTACAATGACACCTGTGGATTCAAAGGTAGCTCATCCATCCATGATAGCCTACCCATTCTTTGACATGCATGACATGCCCCACAATAGGCTTTAGAATCCTTATGCAGCGTTGTCCACCACAACCTAGCGCACAAGATCTTCTGCGCTAATGCTTTTCCTGCATAATGCCCACCCACAACTCCTCAATGAGCTTCATTGCGAATACTATTCCATTCCAAATCAGGCACAAATGCATTGCAATTATATGGATGATGGACCATGATGGGGGGACATTATTTATTATTTTCAAGGTCATAGGGTCCCTATTGGGCTATCCTTGTTCTCATATCTCCCTCCTGTAGCTTTTCAAATCCCTCTTGTAGCACTATAGGCCCTTGCTGTAGAAATTATAGGTCTTTCCCATAATATTCCATAGAGGGGGTGAAACATGCATTTTTGGCTAATTGGATGGTGGAGAGAGGTGATCGCATGAGTGGATATGATGGATAGGAAGTGTATGGATGGGAGAATGAAGAAATGTTGAGAATTTTGGCTCTGTAGCCATGGAATCTGCCACTGTATATAATCTTGCAATAATGACAAAGAGGTCAACAAACATGGTAAAAATCCTTTTCATGTGTCTTTTTTTTTTCCTTTTTTATTTTTTCTTGAGAGGAGGTTTTAACCCTATATGTCTACCCTAGGTTTTGTTGACAGTGTTGGACCCACCAACTTTTAGGGGATCTCCCCAGTATAAAGTCCCAACTAGACATCACACCGTTTGGTGCAGGAGTCCCATCCGTTTCCATTATCTTAAAGATATGCCTTAGCTCTTGCTTGTCAAAACATGAGAGTCTTTCGCTTTGTCTTCAAACAATGAGGTTTGCGTGTCTGGTGAATGCTTGGTGCATCTTGTGTCAGAGTTCTTTCACTGCAGAGGGAGAGGGTGGAAGTGAGTCTCAGGTTGAAAGGGAATAGTCCCAAGTCTCCTAGAGACACACAACACAACAAGAAATGTGCAGCTTCTCGCGGAGTAGTCCACACAGATGCAGAAGTCACAAACACAAGGTGAAAATATAGCATGTACAACACCCACCGGAATAGTCCACATGAGTGCGACGAGTGTTATAACAAGTTTACAAGAATGAATCTGTCAAGTGTCCAACAGGATAGCCCACACAACCAAACAACATTAGCAACTGATACAACACATTTCGAATAGAATATGTACTAAAAAAGCTAAAAATTTTCAACTTTGTTAATGCAAGTTAAAGCAATGTGCATTACAAGTGTCCAAAGAATAGTATTACAAACAAATACAATACATATGTGAAAA
This sequence comes from Pinus tabuliformis, assembly GCA_031772625.1. Classification (NCBI taxonomy): domain Eukaryota; kingdom Viridiplantae; phylum Streptophyta; class Pinopsida; order Pinales; family Pinaceae; genus Pinus; species Pinus tabuliformis. Next base: position 127,219,807 of record CM062818.1, read on the forward strand.
TGTGTTGGCCTATCAACGAGATGTTGGCTTAGTGGGTCCTGACACAGGTTCAAAGTTATTTGTGCCAAACAAATCCCTACACTACTAGCCCTTTTGGCATCAATTCGTGGAGTGTGGATTGAAGTCTCACCCAAAGTAGTATGGGGGGATGTTGGAACCAAGTTTCTGCACCCAGAGATCAGCGCAATGTCATTTTATTCCCTAAATCCGCCTTTGTGTAAATCGATAACCACTTATGTCTTATCGATATAACTCCCTTTAACCAGCCTCTAAACCTCTACAAAGGTATATGAATATCTTTTGCAGACCTTGAATAAAGTAATCAGCTACTTACGCGCATCAAAGATTACTCGTAATCTAGAAATTACTCAGATCGGACTAAGTGTTCGATAACTTTAACATACAACAAGATACTCTTCACGTAAACAGATAACATCAATTGCATTCATATAACAATGTAAATCATGTAAAGTCAAGCATCAATACATAATTATTCCATAAATCCATTGTAGCATAAAGCACATTCATATAAAAATAAGTAAACAGGTAAACATGGGTATTTCTATAACAATCTTCTTTATTAATATTCAGTTCAGCTTACAAACTTAGAATTTTCTATGCACTTAGTTGCAGGGGTCTGCGCACTCAGCTGTGGACTCTACCCTAGGCCTCTGTGCACACAGCTCTAGAGCCTTCCTTCTACTCTAAAACTTCTACGATCTTTGTTCTACTGACCCATTACATCCATCGTCCTCTTCTATTTCCTTTCTTAATCATCCTAAGACACACCTATTTATACAATCCCATGGTTCGCGGACCATGGGTAGATCCTCAAAAAGCCAACTCAACTTACATAAAGAAGGGTAAAACCCTTTATTATTCTTTAACTAACTACACGCTCCATGATCACAGTTTGTGGAGACTTTACATCTCTATACAACAAAACTTGGGCTTTTGCCCCAAAATTGACCCTAGGGGACCCCATCCCAATAGGACCCCGACACAAAAATCATGACCCGCTCTCAAGTCACTCAATTGGCATGAAGATATTAGTGTGAGTATCCCCCAGATCCACTTGTGCAACTGCTACCTTAGCCGTGCTCTGTGTGGCTGCCTACTTGATTTGTTCTACCATCTGCTCTATGGCTAGTCCTGCAATGTCTTGCTTGATTTTTTGTTGTGTACTCTGCAAGTTCTCCAATTTGTCCTGAATATTGGTAGAGATGATGTAAGCCTCATCCAAATAAGGCCCCAATCTAACCTTAAGAACAACCTCTTTCTTCTACACTGATTCCACCTGTGTAAGCAGCTACTTCGCGTTCTACAGCTTGGCAAGGTGTTGTGGTGTACAAACAGTGCGCGTCGTCACCCTCACTTCATCATATTACTACTAGAGCTCGTACACTTCTATATTTAAGACTTGTAGGGTGAGATTTTCCTGTGGGGTTGTGACTACCTCCATAGCCTTCTCAAATAGCGAGGTGCAGTCCACCATCGCGTTGTTCCCTTACTTCTAGCAGGGTATAAGGCTGTGACTGGAGCTCTAGTTCTGTTATCTTTAGGTTCATCTCAAACTGGACTCTTGTCACCTCTGCCTTGGCGACGCGCACACCCATAGCATGTTTTTTGATCTTTGCCTCCAATGGTGTATCCTCCAGGACATGCACTTCCAGCACCATTCTACATGCTTCTTCCACTGTGGTTATGAGTTGAGAACTCTGCATCTATATTGTTTCCTTTTCCTTTAGCACCTCTATCATTTTGGTGAACATCTAGTCATTGTTCACTCTATATTCACTTATGAGGATTAGTGCATTCTACTCCCGAGCTTTGAACTATGTTGTCACACCTGCCTACAGCGTGTAAAGGTACTCATTGGGGAGTGCAGCCATGTTCAGGCTGATATTCTTCAAAGAACTTACGATGACCTTATAATCGGCCACCTCCATGCTCAAGGATGCACCTGGCAGCATGACTACCCAGAGATCCAGTGACTGAACCATCTCTGCTGCCTAAGTGGTCCCCGTTGCCAAACTTGTTGATGCAATGCTGATCTGCCTAGTGCCTACCTAGATCCTACTTGTCTGAATCTGTAGCTCGCGTAGATCCTTCTGGATGGTACTTAGTGCCTGTTGGTGCTGCTATTCAAACTGTTGGAATAGTTCTATCGTGGTATAATACACTTTGTTGCCTATTTCATCTAGGTCACCATCGGTTGGAGTAATCAGATCCAGCGATAGCTTTGTCACCTTTGATTTCCTCCATGGCCCTTCCTTTCCTTGTTCCCTGTACCTTTTGATCTAGAAGGGAGTTCTCTGCGCCTCCTGACCACTGCTACCTTGCTCTGACTATTCCTCCTCCTCTATTTGGGGCAAAGGAGACTTACCACTACGCTGGGAGTGACGCTTTTCTTGTTTGGCCTGCTGCTTCATGATGTACTCCGCTTCCACCCCAACCTTCTCCTCAGCCTCTTTTCACTGCTTCTTAGCCAACTGCTGGACCTTCTAATTTGTGGCTTCCTTCTTCTTCTTTTCTGCATATTTTCTAGTGCTCTCACCCATACCGGATGAAGTATGCCAATCTGTCAGCTATCGCTTAATGACCTCATGAATAGAGTCTTCTGTAGCGAGGTAAGGTAGGTCAAACCAATTTTGTTGCGTATCCTTCCGCGCCTAGATGTATACACTGTGGAAGTCATATTTAAACTCTGTGTACTCTAAAAGATGCTCAAACATGATTGGTGACAAGCGTGGCTTCTGGTTGATGGCCATGTGAATGCTTGCCTCCATCAACGCCTAGAAGACTTTGGTCTTTGTGACGCGTGCAGCGTCCTTTGTTGCCTAGAGGGATGCAAACTGTGTAGCCTTCAACAAATGTTTCTCTACAGGAGGAAACTGACTATCTTCTGGGAGATCCCAAGCGATGAGCACAATGGAGAGCAATAACCATGAATAGTGGAATGTTTTACTCTCATCTTATACCTCTCGATAGTTTGCAAGGAACTCGCTATAAAGGTAGCATGACCAATTGAACTGTACACCCTCCACGCACTTTGCAACTAGTGAAATAATTGGTGCCGGAACCTCCTCCACGTGACATTTTCTCATCATCTTTCCAGCAATGATCTACGTAGGAATTTTAACCATGGGGTCCATGATTAAGGTAATAGAGTACCCACGCAACTTCTTGATGATCTTGAATTTCTCCTTCATTTTATGTATCAGGTCGCTCTCGCTTGTCTTTCTGCCAAACTCCTTGGGGGGATTCAATCCTGAGTGCAGCGCAGTGTTATCCTATGAATTAGCATATCAGTGATAGGGATTGGTGTGCTTAGACATAGGCATCCGCTATGCACTAGGGTTAGAAATTATTTGATCACTATGAGGTTGATGTTGGAGCGGTGGTAGTGGGGCACCCATAATAGGTTTAGCAACCCTGACTGATTCACTCCGTGAATCCACTCCAATGACTCCAATGTACTGACACCTTATTCTTTGTAAAAGACCCTCTTCATATAGTTTTATGTTTCCAAGTGGGGAAACCTCTCCTAGTCCGCCAGATGCCAGTCTTCTAGCTTGATATGGGGAATCCGCGGCAAGTGGAGACCTTCAAAAGTGATGTTCTCCAATCATAGGGGTGTATTGACGAGGAATTGTCATGCATCTGGGTCCTTAGGGACCTTCACATTTCCCTTGAACGTAGGGATATAGCTCGGCAACTAGGATATAGGATCCACCCCTCGGTGTCTATGTCCTCTGCACCCTCTTCGATGTCCAAATCTACTACTTTCTACTTATCCTTCACGCTGGGTTTTTCTTTCTTCAGGGTTTGCATAGCGGCATGCTTCCGCAGTGACTTGTGCACTAGCATGGGATTCTTCTGATTTTCCTTCTTAGGTTTGAACACTTCTCTCACTAGTGCCTCGACACCATAGGCATAGTAGCTGGAGCCTTCCGGCTCATTATCTCTAGAGCAGCTCCCTCAGAGACAACAACTCCTCCTTTACTAACATTCTCTCCTAGTCTAGACATCGTGTTGAGAATAAAATTTTGGGTATCCTCGAGTAACTTATCAAATACAGAACCAGTGACTAAATCAGTGAAAAACTGAGGATTCATAAACAATCAATAGCTCGACATAGAAATTATAATGATGCAAAGTGTTTTTCACTAGACGGCCACACGTAATTTATAGGAAAATTCGAATTCAAATTCGACTGTTCCCCCAAAATCCATCCATAAATCCTGATTTGGCGGCAAATCTCCAAATATTTCAGCCTTAAATGCCTTAAATTCCCCCCCCCCCGCTCGTCTTAACCGTCTCCTGGTAGTCAAATCATGAACAGTGACTGTAACGGTTACTTTCTAGCTACACTGTGCATCTCTCCCCCTATAGCGTAGCTTCCTTTGTGCTTCTTCTAGTACTGTGACATCATTTGTTTTCGCACAGCTCCCGTGTCGCGTAGCTATACAAATCGAGCAGTGTAATTTATAGTCCCATGCCTCCTTGTAGTTGCTTGGAGCGCTAAGACTGTGCTGCCATCATGTAGTCATTGGACCAGATCCCCAGTGCATGGCTTCAAACAGCTTCCATTTACCCTTCCCGAAAATGGATTTGCATTCAAATTCATGAGCTAAACTGTTCCACCATCTATAATCTCTTTGATAACATATGGCCCCAGTGAGCGCATCTAAAATTTTCCTAGAAACTTATCAAAATTACTATCATATAATAAAACCAAATCATTTATCTTGAAGGTGCTTAGTTTGATGTGTTGATCATTCCAAGCTTTTTCATGTTCCTTCTAAACTCGCTGACAGAATCTGGCCGAAAACCCATCTCCCTCAAGTGCTGTTAGTTGCATGAGCCTTTCTTCTAAGGCTACGCGGTCTACCATTCATATGAAAGTCACGATGGTAGACTAGGCATGATATACCCCATAGGCATGACAGCTTCCATGCCATAGACTAACCTAAAAGGTGTCTGACTAGTAATATTTTTACAAGTAGTTCTGTAAGCCCATAACCCTACTGGTACGCACATGTCCCAATCATTCCACTACACGTTTTAAACCTTATTCAATGAATTCTCCAATATTGTATTAAAAGCCTCAACCATTTCATTGGCCTGAGGATGATATGGCATACTCTTTTGATGGTAAAGCTAGAACTCTTCTTTCAGCACACTCATCGTTTCATTGAGAAAATGCATACCGCAATCACTCATCATAAACTTCTGGAAACCAAACCTGGTCAACACATATTCAAATAGAACTTCCATTTTTTTTTCCCCTGTACAGTCCTTCACAGGTTGGGCCTCTGCCTATCTGGTCAAATATTCGGTCGTAGTGATGATATACCGCGCACCTATTTTCTTGCCCAGAGGCTGAATTGGTCCTAAAAAATCAATTGCCCATTTCTCATATGGCTACAATGACACCTGTGGATTCAAAGGTAGCTCATCCATCCATGATAGCCTACCCATTCTTTGACATGCATGACATGCCCCACAATAGGCTTTAGAATCCTTATGCAGTGTTGTCCACCACAACCTAGCGCACAAGATCTTCTGCGCTAATGCTTTTCCTGCATAATGCCCACCGACAACTCCTCAATGAGATTCAGTGCGAATACTATTCCATTCCAAATCAGGAACAAATGCATTGCAATTATAGAGAAATTTTCCGTGCGCACCACCAATTCTTTCTTCTACTGACTCGTGTATCCTTCTGGAGGCGTTCCTGTGGTCAAGAAATGGATAATATCAATGATGTTATTATCCGCTATGCTCACCGCAAAGAGTTGTGCATCAGGCAACCCTTCCTCCAAATTAGTAGGTTCCTCAATGCACAACAAATGGTATGGCCCTGCATTCAATCACCTTGGCTTCACAATTACCTCAAAATCATATTCTTGAAACAACAACAGCCATCTGCATATTTCCCCCCTCAACACAGGCTTATTAACTAGATACTTTAATGCAGAATGGCTTGTGTACATCTTGAAATGTTTACCTAGCAGTTAATGTTTGAACTTCTGGAGCACATACACCATAGCCAAGCCTTTGCGCTTTGTCATCGTATAATTCCTTTCAGCCTTAGACAACTTCCTTCTCGCAAACACTATAGGATGATCCAGTTCTCCTTCGCCAACTTGTGTTAGCACTACTCCTATTGAAATACATGAGGAATCCACATGCACGTGAAATTCCTTCTTCCGATCTAGGAAGACTAGGATCGGTGTGGTGATCATTACATCCAGGCTACGCTGAGATTCATCATCCTAACAGAATGTAGCATCCTTCTTTAGTAGCTTTTCCATAGGTGCATTAATCTGAGCATAACTTTTGATGAACATCTGTAGTACCTAGTGTAGCCTAGTGTTGTGCGCAGCTATTTAACAGTTCTTAGTGCCTCCAAATTAATTATTACCACAATATTTGTAGGTTCGACCATAAGTCCTTGCCTGCATACCACAAGACCCAACAAGATTCTGAAAGGGACGTAGAACAAGCATTTCATTAGGTTTAGCACAATCTTATACCTTCAGCATGTATCCAACATTAAGCACAAATTGGCTACATGGTTCTTTATTATCCCAAACAATGTCCAATCATTGAAATATACTTCCAAGAATTTGTGAATGAATTCCTTGAACGTTGCGATGACTATGCACGAAGAGATTGCCGACACATTCTTAAGAAAAAAAGGAATCACTTTATACTGGAAGCATCCCCACTATGTCACAAAGGTGGTTTTACTCCTGTCTTCTGGCGCAATCTTTATCTGATGTTATCTAGAGAAGCCATCGGTGAATGAATAGGACCCCTGCTCTCCAACATTATCTAGTACCTCATCTGTGAAAGGAGTTGGAAAAGGATCATGAACACAAGCATCGGTAAGCTTCCTGAGACCTATGCAAATCCTTATTTCATCCTTATGCTTCTTTTCTTGAATGACCATTGGACTCACCCAATTAGTTTCCTCCACCGGTTCAATAATACCTACTGCAAGCATCTTGTCCAACTGCAAGCAGACCTTTTCCTTGTATTTGGGATTAAGGCGATATGACCTTTCCTTAACGGGCTTCATGTATAGTTTCAAAGTTATTTTCATTACACCCATGTCTCCTATGATACCTTTTAGGTCTAAAAATTTTGTAGGAAAAAAATCCTGGTACTCATAGAGCAACTCAGCAACCTTATCTACTCTGGCATTGTCTGAGTAATCTCCAATCTTTGCAAACTTTGGCTACGCCTCTGTGCCAATGTTCACTTGTATACTCTTCAATGGTGCGGTGATCTCTAGATTTTCTATGTGTGGTTCCTCAACTTCTTGGTGTCCTTCAAACTATGGGATGCTAATATTCCTTAGATCCTCATCATCTTCTTCAGCAACCACATTATACAACTCCAACGCATGGTACAACTAGGTGCTCCAATCTGGTTGAATCAATTCTAAAGGATCCTGCGGTATTCTAAAGATTGTTGCCTTAACCTCCTGTAGCACTTCGTCGATGCTTTCGAACCCATCCTAAAAGCTAAAGGTCATAAAAAATACTTCTCTTAATATGTCCCATTCCACGGTACAGTGGTGGAGCTCTATTTCTAGGTACCAATTCATAGGAATGATGTCAAAAGTGTGACAGAAAATATGCACCCACTCTGTTTGTGGCTCCACTCCATAGAACTTAGTCCATTTTGAAATGATCGCGTGGATCATTTCTTCCATCATATTTTTTAGTTAGCTAAACTTTTGAGTGACCAAACCATAATCTCATCATTCTTCTGTACTCGCGCCATTCATCAAAATTGTCTTTATGCATACCCCACCACCGTGTAGGCGTAGCGCCAAATCCAGCACTTGGAAGCGATGCTTCTCCGGGACTTTCCTTTCAAATGCATTCAAAAATTTATCTACATCAATTAGATCATCATAATAAGGTAAAATTCTTACCTCAGATGATACACAGTGCAATGATTTAGTCATCATATTACAGCGCAGTGTAGATACTTCGTTCAATCTATTCTTCCAATGCTTGAATTCTTCGTCCGAATCTGATGTACAATAGATTTCGTATTCCCATGCGATTCGTCTATTGGCTTTTGGATTAACCCAATATTGGTCCCGTGTTGTTATTTTATATATCTGGTCCAAATCATCATCACATTCTTGATAGTCGCAGACTGGTTCAGTATACCACGGTCCTTTTGCAGGGTCCAATGGTACTACTACACAGAGTGATTTTATTTCAAACGACATCTTCTGCTTCTTCAAATTGATTACCCTATTCATGTTGATATCTCAATCAATTCCCAGGAACGCGGTGTATGGATTGTTGTCATCAACAATCTCTATCACTTCAAAGTCAGCCAACATGCTCACACCTTATGTATCTATGGTCACTCCATGCAATCTCCCCATAGGGATAGTATTTTTTTGATTTTCCATTCTCAATTGAATCAGAGACCATTGCAGTGTAGGTCTCCCCATTCTTTCCCATGTCTTTTTAGGCAAACAAATTGCATCTGAACCCAAATCTAAAATAAATTGATCCATATCATACCCTCCTATTTGCGTGGTAAGCCTCATCTCGTGCTCTGTTCTTGTCTTATGTTTACCTATCTATCTGACTGTGCGATGTCCTTCATGAGCACCTTCCTTACCAACACACTTATTTATTAGTTATTGAAGCACTTTCACCACCTTTCTATCACGTAGTAGCTTCATACAAGTCTGCAATAAAGTGGTAAGCATGGAGGGGTCAACTTCTTCAGATAGCTTGTCCTGACTTCCTAAGATAGAGGCCTCAGTGAAGCTTTTCTTTTCCTCCATGAACATTTCCTTCGCACACTACAGATCAAACCCAACTTCCTTTTCTGGAGCCTTGTCAACCCATTAACTTTCTTCAGGTTTCTTTCCTTTATGATCACTAGTCATCATTCTGCTTCACAACACAATATTCACTTTGGGATCCTCTTCATGGGGCTCGACCCTCATCATCTGTAGATTTTGGGTAGGTTGCTGAGGCTACGCCTTCTTCTCCTACATCTTAGCTATTAGTATAGGGAATTCTTCTATCATTTTGTCAAACTGAGCGTAGTATTGGCATGACGGTCGCATCTGGCTCATACATTCTCACACATAGAGTCCTGGCACACCGCAATTGTAGAAAATAATTTTCCCTCGACCTATACTAGGTCCTCCTCCTCCTCAGCCTCGACCGCACCCCTGATATCCTCTATGCGCTCCCCTAGTGCCTTGAATCGGATGCTGAGTTTTTGTTTGCATTTGATACATCGACATTCTTTCCATCATCAATTCATAGCTACGACAGTTACACTCATCGTGGCCCACCGATTTATAGAAATTGCAGAATAACTGTTGTGGCATCTGTACAAATTTCTGCAGCAAGTGAAAATTGTCTGTTACATGTTTTCCAGCCACCTAATAGATAGCGCACCATAGCGCGGGGCCTACACTTAGTCCCATAGTAGCCTCCTATCTCAGGGGCATTGGACCTCCACCTATATAATTCGCAAAAACAGGGCAATGATCTTTATCATGCCCCTGGATTTTACATATTAGGCACCAAACTTCTTTGTAGGTTTTAACCCCGTACAGAAATTACCTACATATGAATTCTAAAACATAGAAAAATAAACAATGCGAGAGCATAACACATAAAACACTTATACACAGAGATTTTCCCACTGGATCCCAAAACCGGGACTACCAGCTTGATTTTTCATTATGTTCCTTTGAATGTTATAATACATATTTATACATGCCGAAGCATCCAATACCATGGACCGAAAACCATTGCGTCCAATACCATGGACCGAAAACCATCACGTCCATTACCATGGACCAAAAACCATCGCGTCCAAAAAACATGTGCGAAAATCATGCACAAAACCATAGGTGGGTCCACCCAACCTAACATAGGGTCCAAAACCAAAATTTTCCAGGGCACTGCCCCAGACCCCATAAAGTGGGGTTACGGGTGCCCCTCAAACCCCATGTTAACTACGTGGAAAGAATATAACACAACCCAAAATTCTCCCATTTGTTGTTTTCTTTCCTCAAGTGGCCACAAGAGAGCTTAGTCATTTTTCCAGCCCTGAAATGCCCATTGTCTCTCTACACCAAGAGAACTTCTCAGAGCTCACAGATTTTGTCAATGCATCTGCAATATTCTTCAAAGTGTCCACCTTTACGAGCAACACCTTTTTGTCTTCTATCATATCCCTCACAAAGCGATACTGAACATCAATGTGCTTTGTCTTTGAATGATATGTAGGGTTCTTTGCCAAGAAAATTACACTTTGGTTGTCATAGTCTATCCTTATAGCCTCCTATGCTAACCCCATACTTGAAGACAATCTCTGCAACCAAACTGCTTCCTTGCTTGCATGAGTGGCTGCCATGTATTCTGCCTCTGTAGTTGATAGTGCCACTATAGATTGTTTCTTACTCATCCAACTGACTGCACCTCCAAATAGGTTAAACACATACCCACTTGTAGATCTTCTCTGATCTAGATCTCCAGCCCAGTTCGCATCAAAAAAGCCACGAACATCCAACACTCTGTCTAATCCTGGTCTTCCTTGGTAGCACAAACCATAATCACTAGTGCCACGCAAATACCTGAAAACCCACTTCACTGCTATCCAATGCTCCTTTCCCAGTTTTGACATAAACCTGCTCAATACTCCCAGTGCATGTGCAATGTCTAGTCTAGTACAAACCATTTCATACATCATGCTACCGATTGCACTTGCATATGGAACACAGGACATGTCCTCTTCCTCTTCTTGTGTCTTGGGACACTGTTCAGCAGATAACCTCACACCTACGGGAATAGGAACCTTTACCGGTTTACTATCCTGCATGTTAAGCCTCTGAAATATTATCTCGACATACTTCCCTTGGTTTAACCAGAGCTTCCTCTTTGTCTAATCTCTTTTAATTTCCATGCCCAAAATATAGTTTGTAGCACCAAGATCTTTCATGTCGAATTTGGAGGACAATTGGGTCTTCAAATCCTGGATAATTTCTTTGTCATTTCCAACCAGCAACATATCATCGACATACAAGACTAAATAATAACATGGTCACCAATTAATTTAAAATACACACAGTTATCTGCTTTGCTTCTCATGAAGCCAAGTCCCCGTATAAATGTATCAAATTTCTGATACCACATCCTTGGTGACTGTTTTAACCCATACAGAGATTTCTTCAACTTCCATACAAGCTCTTTCTTACCCTTCACTGCAAAGCCTTTAGTCTGCTTCATGTATATTTCCTCTTCTATATCTCCATGAAGAAATGATGTCTTCACATCCATCTGTTCTACCTCAAAATCAAAAGCACCAGAAACAGATAAAAGTAATCTAATAGAAGTTACCTTGGCAACAGGAGGAAAAATATCACCAAAATCAATTCCCGGCACCTAGGAATAACCTTTTGCTACCAACTGAGCTTTGTATTTCTCCACTTTTCCTTCTGCATTTGTCTTCTTTTTGAACACCCATTTTTTGCCAATGGGTTTCCTTCCAGCTAGAAACTCCACCAGATCCCAAGTCTCATTTTTGAGCAAAGATGCCATTTCATCAACCATGGCCTCTTTCCAGAGTTTTCCATCCTCTGAATCTACTACTTCCTTCACATTTCTGGGATCATCATCAATAATAGATAAAGCAAAATTTGAATAGAAAGCAGATGGACTATACCTTTCAGGCTGCCTTCTTTCTCGAACTAATCTTCTCACAGTCAGAGTTTGTGGCTCTTCATCTTCTGATTCCTCCTCTACTGTAGAGTCTGATTCTTCCTCCTTTAGCTCAAACTCTATCCTCTCAGGTTCCTTTCGTTGGACTTCATGTTTAATAACATCTTTCACCTCTCTGAACACCACATCTCGGCTGTACACAACCTTCTGTGTGACTGGGTTCCAAAGCTTATAACCCTTTAAACCATCCTTATACCCAATAAAGATGCACTTTTCAGATTTACTATCCAACTTGGTTCGTTTCTCCTTTGGAACATGTACATATGCATCACATCCAAATACCCTCAGATGTGAAAGAGAGGGTTTCTTACCAGTCCATACCTCTTGTGGAGTCTTATCCTCCAACGCTGATGAAGGTGACCTATTGACCAAGTAACATGTAGTATTCACCGCCTCTGCCCAGAATTCCTATCCTAACCTAGCACCACTGAGCATGCTTCTTGCCCTTTCCATCAACATCTTATTCATTCTTTCTGCAACTCCATTTTACTGAGGTGTATATCGAGTAGTCTTCTGCCAAGCTATACCACACTTCTTACAGAATTCTTCAAATTCCTTACTACAAAATCTCTACCGTTATCTATCGTCAGCACCTTTATCTTCTTCTCTGTCTGGTTTTCCACTAGAGCCTTAAATTCCTTAAACCTGTCAAAGACTTTAGATTTCTTCTTAAGGAAATATATCCATGTAAATCTTGAGAAGTCATCTATAAATGATACATAGTACATAGACTTACCCAGTGATGGAACCTTCACAGGTCCAAACACATCACTGTGCACAAGTTCTAATATTTGTTTCACCCTCTTGCTACCAGAGGGGAAACTCACCCGATTCTGCTTCGTATTTACACAATTTTCACAGAAATCAAAATCTAGAGAGCTATTACTCATACCTTCTACCATACCTTTACCATGAAGTATCTGAAGGCCCTTTTCTCCAATATGTCCAAGCTTTTGATGCCACAACATTGTCTTCTCTCTAGAGACCACTAGATTTTCTGCTCCACTTTCAGGAACCATAAAACTATTGCACCCATCAATAATAGTGCTACCTTGCAGCTTGTACAGAGTTCCAATCCGAATTCCCCGCATCAATACCAGTGCTCCCCAAACCATCTTGCAGGTATCCTTCTCGAACACTGTTTTTACACCTGCATCATCCAGCTTGCTAATAGAAATTAGATTTCTGGCTAATGCAGGAATATGTAGAACACCTGGAAGTGTTCTAACCCTTCCACCTTGCAACTTCAAGTTTACTTTTCCATGACCAACGATTCTAGCCTTCCTGTCATCCCCCAAGAAGACATCACCACCATCATATTTCTCATACTCGCAGAACCACTCTCTATGGGGAGTGAAGTGAAAGGATGCACTTGAGTCAATCAACCATGCCTCATGATCTACATGTGTACTTGAAGAAGCCAAGTACACATCCCCACCTTCATCTGAGGTGGTTTCCACCTGTGCGGAAGGAGCCTCATCAGATCCCTTTCCTTTGTTAGGAGCTTTAGATTTACAATACCTTTTGTAGTGCCCTTCCTTTCCACATTTCCAGCACACCACCTTTACAGGTGTTCCTGGAGATTTAGATCTCCCTTTAGATTTAGATCTCCCACTCGATGACTTATTTTTGTTTATGTTCTGTGTCCACCCTCCTACAGACAAGGCATCGCCATTTTGGCTCTCCATATTTTTCTGTCTCATATCCTCCGTTAGCAAGGATGAGACTATTTCATCAAAATGCAAGGCAGATGCATTGCTACCTATTGCAATAACGGACTATCCCACGAATCTGGTAGAGAACACAACAAACTGATGCACTTATCTTCATCTGAAATTTTAATATCAACAAATGCTAATTGACTTACCATAGTATTAAACGCATTCAGATACTCTGTCACTGAGTCTCCATCTTTCATCCTCAGGTTATATAGCTTTTTCCATGGGAACAACTTATTCACCAGAGACTTAGATTGGTACAAAGTCCCTAACTTGTCCCACAAAGCCTTTGCTGTAGCTTCCCCTGATACATTCAGCAATACTGAATCTGAAACACACAATCGTATTGTGCTTTTTGCCTTCCGATCCAACTTCTTCCATCCTTCATCGGTCACTCCCGTTGGTTTAGTACCTGGATCTACCGCGATCCACTGATCTTTATCCACCAACAGATCCTCCATCCTGAGTTTCCACAACTCAAAACTCTGACCATTAAATTTCTAGATTGCTATCTTTCCACCACTCTCCATCTTCTTTCACCACCAGAATCGATCTCGCAAATCTCCGATTCAACAGGGTCTACCACAAGCCTAAGCGAAACACCTCAACAACAAAGGCATCCCCTTGAAGCCAAAAACAGCTCTGATACCAAATGTAGCTTTTAACCCCGTACAGAAATTACCTGCATATGAATTCTAAAACACAGAAAAATAAACAATGCGAGAGCATAACACATAAAACACATATACATAGAGATTTTCCCACTGGATCCCAAAACCGGGACTACCAACTTGATTTTTCATTATGTTCCTTTCAATGTTACAATACATATTTATACATGCTAAAGCATCCAATACCATGGACCGAAAACCATCGCGTCCAATACCATGGACCGAAATCCATCGCGTCCATTACCATGGACCGAAAACCATCACGTCCAAAAAACATGTGCGAAAATCATGCACAAAACCATAGGTGGGTCCGCCCAACCTAACATAGTGTCCAAAACCAAAAATTTTCGAGGCGTTGCCCTAGACCCCATAAAGTGGGGTTACGGGTGTCCCTCAAACCCCCTGTTAACTACGTGGAAATAATATAACACAACCCAACATTCTTCACGCACCTCCAGCTGAGAAAGTTTTTCCTTCTTCAAGATCTGCAACTCCAAGCAGAAGTTCTCCAACTTTACATGAATCTGTTAAACTCCAAAAGCAAGATCCTGAATAGGCGTTTCATGCAATCTCATCACAATCTCCAGTGTTTCCACCTAAGTCCCTATCTTTTGCTGCGATAAAGAAACCCTTAGGCTGGGTAGGAGCGAAACGACAAAATATTTGCGGTGCTGACTATCCTTGAGGTTCATGTTAGCCTCTCATATCTAGCACTTCAGTCTCTGATCCAACTCCTAGTGTGTTTCACCAGGCCTCTTCATGATTTCCTTGAATCTAATGACTGATTGTGATTCAGACTTGGGCCTACCGAATTCCTTATTTAGAGTAGTCCAAGTGTCTGCTAATGATGCTAATGAGTTATCAATGTAGTACTTAATGTACCATGTCAACGCATGATCTTGTACAATAGTAACCAACTGCACCTTCTTTATATGATCATCTGTAATATTCCATGTCGTCCATACAACCTTCGCAATGAACCAAAACTAATCTAGGTCCTCACTTCCAAAGCACTTGAAAATGGGAAACTTCATGGTATTCGACATACTGAATGGTGGTGGTGGTGTGGGTGAAGGTGTATGTTGTGGAGGCGAAGGTGGCGGTGGTGTGGGCGAATGAGGTATTCATAGAAAATCCTGCTTTATCAACTATACAATGCTTCATGGTGAGGCCTATACCACTCCCTCGTCATCACTCGAAGGAGGATATATCAAAGGACTATATTCAGGACCCTCTCTTTCTTGATTTCTAAAGATTTGTCCACTTCACATAGATCCAAACATCAAGGCAATGGCGTAACCCACTTTTCACACAAGAGCATTTTAATACAAGTATTCAAATATTTCAAATACTTTCCTCATGGTCCTTTGAAAAAATGTCGGTCTACTTCACTGTAGATGACTAAGGTATCAACCGTGAATTCTGTCACAAGTCCTACTATAACTTGATCAAGCTAGTGATCGACAGTCCGCACAATCATATTGTCAGAAGCTTCCAACCTTCACACTAGCCCTGGGGTCCACACTATTAGACCGTTAAGCCTCCACCTTCCTTGGCCATCTGCCAATTTAGCAATCCACTTGTTCAGTTCAACTGGGAAGGTGCAGAAGAAGATTTTGTGTATTTCTGTGTATAGATACTTGTCCAATCACTATTCTTTTCTTAGATGCGGATTTTAATTCTCTTGCGCCACGAATTCGTCGATCTTTCTATCCAACAACTTATCAATTTATTTCTTTGTTGGATTCCAGTGATGTGACGTCACACGTCTGTTTATGTAGATCCCGATCCCAACAACAGAACCATTTGTTGGCTTAGTGGGTCTTGACCCAGGTTTAGAGTTAGTTGTGCCAAACAAATCCCTACACTACTGGTCCTTTCGGCATCAATCCACGAATCATGAACTGAAGTCTCACCCAAAGTAGTATGGGCCGATGAAGGAACCAAGTTTCCGCACCCAGAGATCAATGTGATGTCATTTTATGCCCTAAATCTACCTTCGTGCAGATCAATAAGCCCTTATGGCTTATTGATATAACTCCATTTAACTAGCCTCTAGACCTCTGAAAAGGTCTACGACTACCTTTCATGGACCTTAAACAGACTAATCAACCACTTATGCACATCAAATATTACTCATAATCCAACAATCACATAGATCAACCTAAGTGTTCAATAACTTTAACATACAACAAGATACTCCTCGCATAAATAGTTAACATCAATTACATTCATATAACAGTATAAATCATGTAAAGTCACACATCAATACATCATTATTTCATAAATACATCACAACATAAAGCGCATTCATATAAACAGAAGTAAACGGATAAACATGGGTGCTTTTGCAACAATCTTCTTTATTAATATTCAGTTCAGCTTTCATACTCCTACTTCCTTTCGCACTCAGCTACAGACTCTACACTACGCCTTGATGCACATAGTTGTAGAGACTTCCATCTACTATAATACTTCTATGATCTTTCTTCTACTAACCCATTACATCCATCCACCTCTTCTATTTATTCTCTTAGTCATCCTAAGACACACCTATTTATACAATTCCATGGTCTACGAACTGTGGGTAGATCCCCAAAAATCCAACTCAACTTATATGAAGAAGGGTAAAACCCTTTATGATTCTTTAACTAACTACGTGCTCCACTACCACAATTTCTGGATACTTTACATGTCTATACAACAAAACTTGGGCTTTTTCCCCAAAACTTGAGCTTTTGCCCCAAAATAGACCCTAGGGGACCCCATCCCAACACATGATTTTAAATTAAGTGAAGGTTCCAAGGCATATTGGTACACCATTACATCAATAACCCCGATAGAGCATGGATTACAAACTCTCAAGGCTATGTGGGAGGAGAAAAGTTGAAAATTCCTTTGCATGTACAAATCAGGGGCATTTATAACCAAGGGAAAAACTGGCCCTTATGACTATTCGACTTCCCTCATGACTGTTTGACTAACATGACTCTTCAGATTTACATCTGGGTCTCTTGGACTTCACATTACATTACATTGATTTGCAATAATATGGCCCACAGTAGTGATGTGGCTGAGATGACTCATCACACGACTTGACATGACAGTGCTAGTATGTTGATGTTGCTGCTGGTGTCCATGTTGAACCACAATGCTGCTGAGTGATAGATGTGCTCTTGGTGTATAATAGCTTCATCTCCACATGACAAGGTGTGTGGAGTCTGCGATGGTCTTGGTGTTCACCTAATGTTTGCATGTGCATGTTCCTCCTTTTCTTGCACTTTGACATGCTTCATGTGTTCATTCGTTCATGAACAACTCTCCTTGCATGAATTCCTCGTTTTCCTGTTCGTGAAACAATCTCCTTGCATGCATTCCTTGTTCATCCATTTACGAAAAGATATCCTCGCATGAATTCCTTGCTCATCCTTTCGTGAATGAATCTCATCACATGCTCTCCTTGCTCATCCCTTTCATCATCGTGTCATGTCTCAACCATGTACCTGTATTTCCAATCACTCATGACGAGACGAAATCAAATCCAAAAATCTCCTAGTATACCATGATGCATTCTCATTCACTTTCAGATGCAAGTGAAGAGGAGAGAGGAAAAGTCTATGAAACTATGCAAGGAATATTTCAATCTAGGATGTGGGCTCTAGGCACTACCAGTGAAAATTGTGGAGAAGTCACCAGGAGACTGAGATACATAATCTGTATCAGCAGTGACTATTCTTGGGATCTTGCTCAACTGGAGAGTAGATCTGTGCAATTTCTTGAGGGAAGAAGTGCAAGCAGTAGAGGGGGTTGGCAGAAAAAACTATGCAATTCCTCTAGGGAGCTGGTAGCGGGCTATAGGAGTCTTGCTTAGAAAAAATGCAGAATTTTTTCAGGGAGCTAGCAGCAGGCTATGGAAGTGCTACTGGAAAAAACTATGCAATTGTTGGGGGCTGGCCTATTGAACATCCCTATGAATTTTTTGATCTAAGTGGGATGCTGGGAAGCTAGGCAACTTCTTATGAAATTTGCACAGTTTTCTGAGTGAGCAGCGAGCCGGCTGACTGGGTGACTGGCTGGAAAAAATGCCCATTTTTTTGTGGGAGACAGTGATGGACATTAGGTGTCTATCTAACATGTCTACATAGTTTCTTCAATCAAAAGAGCAGGCATGCTTGGTAGCTTTTGTGCAATGTTTTAGAGGAGTGATACGCAGGGTCAATGCCTAATCAAACTCTCCATTTGACCAGTTGGAAGCTTGGTTGATGTGCTTGAGGGCACCGCAGATTTAAATGGATTGTTGGAAACTTCTGCGTTGTTCTGGGTGATAGTTAGTTTGGTCGATCCCAGGATTATGCAGTGTAGGCTGCCTGTGAAACAACATCAAGCTCTACGCAATTTTGGGCAAAAATACATGATCACTGAGCGCTAAAACTCCACAATGTAGTTTAGTGAAGTTCTGGTTGTTGGAGGGTGATCCGTTCATCAAAATTTTAGCAAAATGACTAAGTGTGTGAGTGAGTGAACTTGTGCATACATGACCTTGTGAACACATACTCAACATGGCTTGACGGCAAGACATCTCAAACCATCAAGGCATCATATACTTAGTGTGACTAACCAACGATGCGAACAACAATCATGACACTTGTGATAGATCATTGAATGATCGCGATGACGCTTTCACGACAGTGGATACAACATTGTGTGTGTGTCATAGATGTGTACATGGTGAACACAACTCAAACACAACCTTCAACATCACTAGAAAAAGGTCGCAAGCATGACATAACAATCAACATGCCGAAGACGACAATTGGTTGAACAAGTGAAAAGGAAGCAAGACATCTAGAAGAAACTATAAGATGAATTTTCACATTTGCGCACATGCATGTTACTAAGGACAGGTTGATATGGCAATGACAATTAGTCCCGCAAACTCAACTAAGAGTCGTCCCTCAAAAAATGTTCCTTACTTACCATACTTACCCTCAAGATTATCATGCATCCAATGGAATTTACATGTGGTCCTGATCTTTTTCCATTACTTGGTTCCTTGTTCCTTCTCCTCAACTCCTTGGAAGTGATTTCAGAATGTCACCTTTTCTTGTAGTCACTGAGGGATTGATCTACGCAATTTCAATGGACAATGACTGTTGCTAGAATGAGGCCTTGGGAGGCTCATTTGCGGAGTTTCGACATGCAAGACTAACAAGACAACTTGGACAACACTCCGCAGTTTTGAGGCTCAAAGCACTATTGCGAGACAGGGGTCCTGGGAGGACACCTCTGCACAATTTCTAAGTTTAGTGTGGGTGGACTGCTTTGCACATTTCTAGAGAGTAGTGCTGGCTGGGTCTCTACAGGTTGTGGGGTTTCGACATGCAAGGGAGGTTGGTATCTTTTCACACTGCAGGGTTTTAGAAGGCAAGGGAGGAAGCTTGATGGTTGTAGAAGAAAAGCACATAGTTTAGGGAAGCTGGATGAGGATAGGTTGCTTGTGAAAATGGATGAGTGTGAGATAAGTGAAACATAGGTAAACATGATAGTACTTGACTATGATCGCACACAGACACTTAGTCACACAAAAAAAATCATCCAGAATGGATAAGATATAATTTGCTTAACACAACAACCTTCATGATAAAAGTGCATGAATTGAGTGTGAAACATGTCTATATGATGAGAACCACTCATATGCACACAATTCCCTTGAAGCAAGAAAACATTCCCTTTGCATGACAAACTACCACCCCTATACCTGAAAATGACACATGCTACATAAGGATGAGAATGTAGAAAACTCTTAGGATTAAGGAGGGGAGCTTGAAATCATCAGCTTACCAACAAGGAGACAAGGATAATCAATCGCAGGATCTGAGGTAGGCTCTTAAATTTGCATGAGAGCCAAAATTTTGGAGGGTGGTGGTAGGAACTACAACAATTAGTGACACACTGATAGAGCTCTAGCTCTTTGAATGGACCTTGTTCCATGAGAAGCGAGTCAAAACCTTCCAGAAGTATTTCTCGTTTCAGTGATCATGATGGCTTCTGTGCTAGCTTGTGTGAAGGATGTACTCCTTACCATTCTCTTGATCGGTCAGCACACATTCCAAGTCAAGTCAACTTAGTTATTTCGATTGGGGATGAGGGGTATATTGGTGCACAAGTAATATAATTGTCAGAGTTTAAGTTTCATCTCTGGTGTTTCTCTGCTACCAGTAGGCCTGGACAGTACCCCGATGGAGACACGTACGAACACAAGCATCGCTCCACTTCTAGTGAGCCTGATTAGTACTTCGATGGAGTTAATTGCATCACCTCTCTACACAGGAATCATTTCTCTTCTTTCACCTTATTCATTCATCATTTTTTTCTAAGAACTATGGATAAGAACTTATTTATTTCAGAGGCGAAAGAGGGATCCTAACTTATTGATAGAAGGAGAGCTTGTTCCTTAAGAGAAGTATGTTATGTATACCTCTGACATACTTGTTAAGTTTTTCCCCTTACCTTACTCTACTTGACTGATATGACAAGGGTTAACCCAAAAGAACCGATTAGAGTAGGTGGTACTAGTTAGAGTGCAAGCATTGTGTTTTTAGCAAGACTCACTCTCAACGGAATGTATTCTCCATCACGACATCATTGACTGAAGAAAACAATTTCGTCATAAAGAGAGAGGACAACAAATAACCAAATGTTGATAGTTGTAAAAATCCTCTTAGTTTCACCTGACTTGTCTTGAGAGCCAAACACAATTTCACGAGAGGCTAACCTACAGGCACAAACAAAAAAGAAAGTAAAAAGAAAAATGTAGAAGAAAAGTGAGAGAAAGATAGGTAAGAAAAGCAAGTAAGAAAGAAAACCAAAGAAAGCAAGAAAACATGCAAACCAAAAGGCAAAGAGAAGCAAAAAATAGAATAAAATAGTACTCCTACTCTTATGCTAAACAGTGCATGGGCCTACTCACGTGAATTGATATTTCCAATGCAGACATTGGTGCATTGGCTGGCCCATGTTGGTGAAGGCATGGTTAACAAGAAAGATATGCATGTAAACCAGCGAACAAGAAAGATAGATCAACAAAAACCAACATACTCTGAGTTCTAAAACATCCACAGAAAGAGCAAATGCACAAAAAAAGAATTATGCATACGTACCATGGTGTTGCGATGCACTGCGTGTAAACAATAAACATACACACTCTTTTTACTGTGACATATGAGAGAACATGAGAAATCGAACAACTTATGCTTTGCGAGTGCACTCATTGTTTAAGATTCCTCCAAAGCATTAGTGATGGGATCATGTGATTTGAGTGGAGGAAGCGAAACCTTGGTCTTTGGCTGATCTTCAATGTGAAGCAGAAAGTGATGAGGAGCCTTGGGTGTTTTGAAAATTTTCTAATTGGAAGTGGAACTAAGCTGAGGACGGTGAGGGCCTAACATAACCATTATCCCAGGTTGAAGTGCCTTGATAGCCTACGGGGTTTCCACTCCATCAATAGGTAGATCATCGGAGACCGGTGCCTTAGACATATTAACAATGAGTGAATCAACATAATGATGAAATGAAGAAGTACAAAGATCATGACAACCATGATCAGAAAATTTAGGGTTCTTGTGGGCATCCTCCTGATTTGATGAATCGTGTAGAGGGGTAGATGAGAAGCAAGGATGTTCACCCTCTTCGTTTTCAGAAATGATAGATGACAGATGGGATAGATTTTCAGAGGAAGATGTTTCCTCTCCACAATGTAATGAGAGACTGACATCTGGTGTGTCTTATGATTCTTCTTTAGATTCCTACACACACTCATCATGCATGATAGTGCAGGTTGGCTACACAACACCAAATTCGTCAACAACTTGATCCTCATTCACAACATTGTGGAGTTCGGAAAGGAAGAACACAAGACGGTACAATCTAGAGGATCAACAAAACATTGGGACGAAGGTTGAGGTAGCAAGTCCACATGACAACTAGCAAGCTTGCAAGCCAAATCTGCATAGATATCAAGAGTAGGTGGGGTAGGAGGATGTGACAGTTCAACCAATGTGTGTGCATGTTCTCCCACACCAATATGTGGTAGTGGAGTTGTTTGAAGAGAGGAAGGGAGACAGACACTTGTGATAGAAACTGTGTCTGCTTGTGATTGTGCAACTCCATCACCAAAGTATGCTAAGTGGGGTTTGAATGATTATGAGAATTTCAATTTTCAGATATGTAAAGAAGATACTTAAATCTTTCATCGAGAAATTCCCAATCAATTTCATCTTCAGGAAACTAGTATGTAAGATTACAAAAGTGTGAGTGAAATTTCTCAATGGATTAATTAGGTGCTTTCCATAATTTCATAATTTCTTTATTGAGTGCTTTACAATCAAAATGATTGAAAGCACAATTTGTCTCTACAACCAAATGAGGGAGAAAGTGAATAGGATTTTTGGTCAGTGTGCCACCCCAATGCAGTGGGTGCCTTCGAAGTGTGTATGCGAACAACGTAGAGTTCATGTAATCTTCAAAGATTTCCTACCTTTCACAGGAGCCTACAATGCCAACCGCATGTCTGACCAAGGCTACTCGACCTCCACCATCATATGTTTTACCTGACAAGTCATTCCAGAGTTCTTCCAATATTTCAAAGTCATTTCCATAAGACATACACTTTGGAGGAGAAATTATGTGTTTATTCATGATAAGTATGCGGAGATTGAAAAAACATAGTGAGGACTCAACTTGTCATCTCGCCCTCCTTCTAGCACCAGAAATGTTGATGGTGCTAGTCTTACCAATATTCAGGGGATCTCCCTTGTATGAAGTCCCAACTAGACCTCACACCATTTGTTGTAGGCATCCCATCTAGTACGATGGCCTGGTTTCCATTATCTCAAAGATATTCCTTGGTTGTTTCTTGTCAGCACGTGAGAGTAGTTTGCTTTGTCTTTGAGTAGTGAGGTTCGTGTGCCTATTAAATGCTTGGTGTAGCTTGTGTCAGAGTTATTTCACTGAAAAGGGAGAGGCTGGGAGTGAGTCTCAGGTTGAAAGGGAATAGTCCCAACTCTGCTAGAGACACACAACACAACAGGACATGTGCAGCTTCTAGCAGAGTAGTCCACATGGATGCAAAAGTCACAAACACAAGGTGAACATATAGCACATAAAACACCCAACATAATAGTCCACATGAGTGCAACGAGTGTTATAACAAGTTTACAAGAACGAATATGTCATGTGTCTGGCAGGATAGCTCACATGGATGAGAAAGCGTAAGTAATTGATACAACACATTTCTAATAGCATATGTACTAAAACAACCGAAATAGTTCACCGTCTTAATACAAGTTAAAGAAACATGCATTATAAGCATCCAAAGAATAGCCTTACAAATGAACACAATACATGTGTGAAAACATGTTGACCTGTTAACATGCTTCTGAACTAAGCAAAAGTTCCAAGACGCATCGGTACACTATTACATCAATAACCTCGATAGAGGGGCATTGGAGCCATTGCTCGGTCCTCAAAGAAAAGATTACAGACTCACAAGGCTATGTGGGAGGAGTGTTATATAGGTAAATGACCTCCTCATCAACTTATATGACAAAGACATGATGACTAAAGGACTAACCAAGTTCACAGGCCCAGTTTTCAAGCTAACATTGTCTAGACACTATCAACCTTCTTTATAAAGCTTCTTAGCAAGCTTAAGGGTGCCTTAGTGCCCAGGGTAACCCTACTTGCTACCTTGGGAACAATGTTAGTGAACCTACATCAAGTTCTATGGGTCAGAGGAGTGAATTGACTGAGAAAATATCCCTAGATTCTCTCCTATGTCAACTCATAAAAGCAGGGAAACATCAGAACTCAACCTGTTTGGGGGAATTACTAATTCCTAATGGAGTATGTAAATGGGAAAGAGCACTAAAATATGGAAACATCACTACTTTTTCCTAATGGAACTCATGAAGGACTTAGCAACCCTAAACCTACATGCTATATATGCAAGGCTTGGGTCATTGTGAAAGAGGTCGAAACATTTGAAAGGATTTCCTATTTGACTGTCAAGCAGAGTCTTAGACTAAGGCATCACAAGAAGTTAAGAAGGGGGAGAGAGAGAGGAGCCAGAGTGGTAAGGGAAGTTTGATGCAACTGATGGTTGTAATCACTCTTTCTACATCAATATAGAACTGTAGTTGTGTTGTCCACTCCATGATGTTGGTAGTATAAACTTGCTTATATGTTGATCTAATATCTTCTAGCATGAGTGGCTTAGTTATATGCAACTAGATATCTTTTATATGTTAATGCATTTGTTTATCAAGGTTTTATGTTGTGATATTATGCTTGTCTTTGCTATGTGCAGGTTTTGATCTGGAGCTAGCTCAGGGGTCTTCTACCTAGCTGCATTGTGCTCTCCAGCAACACCAGACTAAGACATGAGGTAATAATTCCTTCTCGCTTTGATATTTGTTTGTTAAACACAGATATGCATGTATCTTTGTGACAGTTTCAGCTAATATGACTATCTGTCGAGGATCCTGGGAAGATCCTTAAGAGTTTTCTACATCACCAAACACCCATGCATTAATCCCTATAGCAAAATTGGCAACTCAACTAGGGAGTAAACTTAGTTCCTGGTTTTTCCCAGAACGTTACTAGATCTCTCTTTCTTCCAGGCCTTCCTATACTTCTTCATTCCCTTTCTGACCACTCAGGATCATTACCCTTCTCTCAGTGCTCAACCCTAAATATGATCCCCACAACCTATTTTTTGAGTGTTTTCCCTCACTAACACAGGTTACCAGTGAAAAAAGTGCTTTATAAATCACTTTTCTCTCACAAACAGAGAATTAATGCTGAAACTAACTCTTTGTAGCCTCTAGTACAGAGCATTAATCAACCATTTCTTGATAAAAAGCTTACCCTGTGAACTCATGGGTTGGGAAATCTGCTTCCAAACTAATCAGGGATCTGCAACTGCACTTGTTTGACTGATCTATGTCTTGAACAATTTGTTTTTAAGAAAATAGCTCTACTTAAAGTTTTTGTTTGCATTAAAAGAAAAAATATAAAAAAATTATTGTTTTCTGCTTAGCTGGTTAAAGTTCTGCAATATTTGGTTTCAATAGTTGTTTGTGAGCATTGAAGTCCTATCGGTTATGCTAGTGTTGTACTGAATAGGATGCATGGAATGAATATTGATATATGAATGACTCTCCCTTTGTAGAAGCAGCTTATTCATCGAAAGTGAAAATTTATGAGCATTGTTTTTGAATGATTTGAGTCAGAGTGCCATATAATTTCATATGTCAACGCCCCTACTAAAGACTCTAACAAAGTACATTTAAAATATACCTAACAAAATCAATTAGAAACTATTTTTAGTGTAAACACACTTTAGTTTAGACTAGGATCTTGGGATAGGCGGTGTGACTTAACTTCCCAATATCCTACACTGAAACTAGTGTCATCAAAACAGAGAAATCCTTCTGCACTCATACTAATCGAGACCACTCCAGTAAAAGCGGATCTAAATATGAGACAACATCAGACTGTAAGTGAAGGTAGCCCACCTTTTCTTACATCTCCTTTGGGTATTATGTGTATTGGGGATCCCTTCGGGGATATCGGAGCTGAGTCGGAGACTCAAGTATCTAGCCCACACAGTGTACTATCTACGACTATGTCCCGCCCTGGTAGTGTCTGTGATCTGAGGTATCCTTAGTGGCCATACTTTTAGGGACTAACACAAGGTGACTGGGGTGGGCTGCCTTGGTACCTAACACAGATGGACCTACTCTGTATTCAGTTTTTGGGAGGGTTCTCATCTTCACGAGAGTACTTGGCCCCTTAATCAAAGGTTTGGGCAAAGCTCTAGAGTAACCGTAACTATACATTTGGCGAGCTCTCTCTGTTATTCATTGTGATACTAGGTTTCATCTTTAGTGCTCGGTGCTTATTAGACAGGGTCATTTCCCTCTTCTTGTTGATTGATTTACTTTTTTATTTTTTATGTGCCAGAGTGTTATCAATGAGACTTTAATAAACATCACCGTAAAATTTACCGATAAAAATTATTGGCCACCGTGGCTACATTTGACCCTCGTCGTCAATCTAGACGGTTGTTAGGACTTCCCCCACTTACTGTTGAGGATCTTCTGAGCTCGAGTGAACTGGATTCCCCATGTTCAGGGAATCAGTCTCTGAGATCTCACACAAAATCAGTTTGGACATCCCTCAATTCAAACTTACTGGAGGATTTCTTCCTCCATACAATCTGCCGATCACGAATCTGTTGGGCCCACTCTTGGTTCTTGTTGCATTTGTCCCTCCTTTGTCTTCAGTTCGAACACTTCCACCCATCCCATCGACAACTAACAGGTTGTGGGATTTTTTGGACACTTTTGGTCCCCCATCACTTCCGCAATCGACAGTTAGTACCACACCTCTGATGGCAAACCCTGCTATCTAATTTGTCCCAGGTTCAAAACCTATCATAAAACCCTACATGAGTCGAATCCAGTACATTCTAAGTTTGACCCCTTTTGTGTCAGCCCCTGGACCTTCGATAAGTGCTACGTATAGCGCTCATTATAACGCTCAATATAGCACAATTAGCGCATATCCCTTGAACCAACAATATGGTTGGCATCCATTGTATAGTTCAAACCCCCAAATTCAGGTATCTAGGGGCACCACTCCTAATATGCATATACTGGTCGGGAGCGTAATAGTTGCCCCTTCATTTTCAAGTATGCATGGTTAGTCACTTATTGACATGAACCCTCCTTATCTTAGTCAAGGACCTATGGTTAGTTATGTGGCGAGTGGGAACCCTTGAGGAGGTCCCAATCAATCCATGGGGGCACCCTACTCATCGCCTCAAATGAGTCAATGGGGCACTGCTTATCCCGGGGACACTTCTATCCCCAACTTAACATTCCCTATGGAAATCCACAATACAATACCATACCCCAAGGCACTTACTATAACATGAAACTTGTGTATACTATTGGGCACAACATGATGGGAGGACCGCAAGGATCCTCAAGTCATATGTCATTGCCTTGGTCTGATTCGGGGACATCAAACACTTTGTCGTTCTTGGCATCGCTTGATATCCCTGACTTGTACAAACTTACAAATGACCCCATCTATCATAACTTACATTGGCCGCCAATCCCACATAAAATACCAACAGACATCCCGAAGTTTGAATGGAAACAAGGGGAGGATCCGGGTACACACATCACCACCTATCATCTATGGTCTGTTTCTAACTCCATGGTGGATGAGAGTATCTAGCTACGTCTCTTTCCTCACACCCTTACTGGAAATGCAGCCAAGTGGTACATTGAGTTACCACACACATCAGTCAATACCTTTGGCACTCTAGTGATTGAATTCTTAAAGCACTTCCAGCTACCCATCCGCTATGAAGCTAGGACGGAACTCCTCACTTCATTACGTCTGGATACTTCTCCCACATCTTTGATCATATACATGAATGGAGACATAGGCTGAGGACTATCTATTAGCCGACTAGTTTTGCAAGTCTCTACTCCCCCAAATCTTTAAGGATGTCTCCTTAGGTGGTGCAGTCACAGAAGACCAATCCATTTGTCGTGCCCAACACTTAGATCTGATATATTCGTGGTCTGACACTCTATACGATGTAATTCCCAATGCCCCTCACAACTCCAATGCTCTGCTACTCAGCAACCCGGAGCGCATGCCGATGGGATTATCGGTGCAACCTCTGGGGCTACTGTAAAACAAATCAATAGTCAAATTTCCCAGATGTCAGTGGACCCCTCTACCAAATCGATTACTGTTCCTGACACCATGATAAACTCTGTGTAGTCTACTCAAAAAACTGGTGGTAAGAACAAGAAGAATAATAAAAAGATTTCTCCTTCTGAAGAGCATTCAACAAAGCAACAGAACCGAAAGTAGAAGGCTATTGTGCCCTCTGACAATGGAAAGGATAAACCCACCAAATTCCCTTGCAAAATCTGTGCCAAAGACCACATGACATATCATTGTTTGCATCTTTAGGAATGCATAGATTTCATTGCTAAAAAAGACACTGGCAGGACCCCTGTTGTCCTGAATAATCCTTTCCTCACTCAGTAGCCGCAACACCTTATTACAAACCAACCCCAAACCCCACAACGGGGAAATGGTGATTTGCAATATCCTTCAACTAGTGAAGGACCCTCTACTGTTTACACCTTTGAAACGCTAGATCTACAAAACAAAGCCAAATCTTATGGAGCTTCTATCACTCGTGCAGAGGAACCCTCCTCAAGTCAAAACCCACCACTACCTAAAGATCTTCATATCGAAAGGTTGGTTGCTGACCTTGTAATTCACCTGCCCTAAAGGGGCACTTCGATGCACAACGCACAATACATCTGCATGTGCCTCCCAAAACAACAACATTGTACAAGACTTGGTGCAAGCACCATCAGCTATGTCGGTGCTCGAAGTATTACAAACCTATCCAGCACAAAGGAAAGCTCTGCTTTCGGCTATTGGTGGTATCGACCCTCACGATTCCATGCTTGCAATTTTTGACATGGAAAAATGTGAACCTCTCCTTTCTCACCAGCTTGCATTTCAGGTGCAAATTTTTTCGAAAGGTAAAGGAATACATAGAACTATCATTGATGAAGGTGCTTCAACCTACGTAATGTTGGCTTCATGTTGGCTCACTTTGGATTCTCCAACAAGGTAAAGGAATACATAGAACTATCATTGATGAAGGTGCTTCAACCTAGGTAATGTCAGCTTCATGTTGGCTCACTTTGGATTCTCCAACCCTATCCTCACCATCGAATTCCCTTAAAGCTTTCGATGGCCACACTTTCATCCCAAAAGGTTACCTAGCTAGCTACCCCTTCACCTTGAATGGGAAAATGGTAACAGTCGACATCGAAGTCATAGATAGAAAGCTAGACTATAATCTATTGTTGGGTCGCAGTTGGACTTACGCCATGACTGCCATTGTGTCTACTATCTTTCACATCATCCTATTTCCATTGGATGGAAAGATAGTCACAGTGGACCCACTGTCCTTTTGCACCCCTGATTATTCCTTGTTGCCCAGCTGCTCTATACACGTAGTGGGTGGTG
Source organism: Pinus tabuliformis (assembly GCA_031772625.1). Taxonomy (NCBI): domain Eukaryota; kingdom Viridiplantae; phylum Streptophyta; class Pinopsida; order Pinales; family Pinaceae; genus Pinus; species Pinus tabuliformis. The sequence continues at coordinate 127,249,129 of CM062818.1, forward strand.
TACTTGACTCTTACATCAATATTAGTATTGGTCTATTGAAGGGCTCTTCCTTGATGGGTTGTTTCCCTCTTTTGCTGCCCAAGGCTCCATAGAGGGTCAATATGGTTTCATCTATTCCTCATGAACTGACCGATCCTTGGATCCTACTAGCCCCTTCAGAGACACTTACGGAGAACAAATGCCATTGTTACCAACTGAATTGGCCTACCAAGCCATTCAATATGCATCAGAGTCTCCGGTCACTTTGGTCATGGCCAACAATACCACCTCCCCTTTCATAACTACTCCTTCTTTCAATCTCCTCAATCAAGTCTTACCAATGGACGAAGCTATTAGAGAGATCATGTGTTTAGAAGAGCGACCTTGGGAGGACTCTCACCATCTTGTTTCGATATTTGATTTAGACACGATGCCTCTTCAAATCCTGTCACTTGACGCACCTAAAATCGTTTCCTCACCTTATACGACTATCCAAACTTTGGACTTGAAGGGAAACATGGGCAATATTTCAAAGACATTTCTCATCGATATTTCAATCAAGACAGGCATTGTGGAAAACATATAGAGTGGAGCCAATAACAATCCTGAGGAAATCGCGAGCTTCACCTGCCCTTTTAAGGACTTCCATGATGTTTTCCCTTGGTTTTATGAGGAAGTGCATGGCATAGACCCTTCTACTATCAAGCATGAGATCAAGAAGTGGTGAGCATTCTTTTATGGTATTTTTCTTACTCATTAATTTGAAAAAACTTTGAGTCTCCTTCTTCAGGCTTTTTAAACTACCATGAAGAAGATTGAGCATTCTAATTATCATATTTTTCTTGCTTGTTAATCTGAAAAACCTCGAGTCTCCTTCTTTGGGCTCCTTAAACTACTACAAAGAAGATATGAGCATGTTCTTTTTAAGGACCATTTCTTGCTCTTGAACTGAAAAATCCCTGCATTTTTCATTGTTGGGCTCATTAAACACATACGACAATGGTCCGAGAAATTCTTTTTACCTCTTTCTCTAGCTCATTAAACTGAAAAAGATCGATTGAGCTTTCTTTTTTTGGGACATTTTTCTCACTCATAAAACTGAAAAAACCCCTAGTTCCTTCTTCAGGCTCATTAAAAACTTATGAAGAAGCTTTGAGCATTCTTTTTAAAAACCTTTCTCACTCGGTAAATCGAAAAAAGCCTGAGTTTTCGTCATTGGGCTCATTAAATATTTACAACGACAATATGAGCACTTGTTTATTTGGGACTATTTCTTGCTCTTAAATTGAAAAATCCCCGAGTTTTTCCCTTCTTTGGGCTCATTAAATCCCCGAGTTTTTCCTTGCTCACTAAACTAAAAAAGATATGGTGAGTTTTATTCATTTGACTCATTAAAATTCGATGAAGGTATTGAGTTTGTCGTCGCATGACTCATTAAAATTTCACAACAAAAATTGAGTTTACTCTGTCTCCTCATACTCGCAAAAAAATGAGGACAACATCTATTGAGCATATGTTTCTCTTTTTTGGACTCAGTAGATTAACTCACAGAAAAGGAACCGTTCCGAGTATACTATTAAACTTTTGACACAGCAGTTAAAAACTATGACAAAGGGACCACCTTGGAGTCATTCTTTACAATCTTTTCAGACTCAAAAGACCACCGAGTTATCTCATATGGACTCATTAAATTTCAAATATGGAGGATAGAGTCATTATTTTTACGATCCTTTTCAGACTCTTAATACATGCAAATATCGACAAGATTGCCTGTCTGGACTCATTAAACTAATCAGATAGGGCATAGAGTCATCCTTTTTATGATCCTTTTCAGACTCTTAAAACATGAAAATATCGACAAGTTTGCTTATTTGGACTCATTAAACTAATTAGATAGAGCATAGAGTCATTCTTTTTATGATCCTTTTCAAACTCTTAAAACATGAAAAGAGTGACGAGTTTGCCTATCTGGACTCATTAAACTAATAAGATAGGGCATAGAGTCACTTTTTTTGTGGTCCTTTTGAGACTCTTAAAACATGAAAATATCGATGAGTTTACTAGTCTAGATTCACTAAATTAATTAGATGGGGAAAGTGGACAATACAACTGCACTATTTTGAAAGACTTTTTTGGCAGTAGTCATTCCCTTGAACATTGCACTCTCTCAGATAAACCTTTCTTTTGATGGCCTCTCAATATGAATCCTACAATCCTATGAGTTTATCCTATATACCCCGGTGTTCTTGCATTTATGTATTCTAACACTCTTTGTCGTTCACGAGTCTAGTGCTGCATGGTTAAAACCATTGTCATGCTTTCTAGTGTTCAAGGGAAAACCTTTATCTTTTGTTTCCTCCATCAACCCATCAAGCATATCCTACCATCATTCCCTCTGTTGCTTTGACCCAATGCTCAAAATATTCCTAAAAAAATAATCATTCTTGTCCCATTTCATTTCGACTGATGTAGGACACCTTATTGCCTACGTTTCGACAGGTCTCTTCCTATCGACTTCAACACTCTATCTAGGAAGAGGACCCAGAAACACTTCAGTGTCGTGGTACTTGTTGACATCAGTGGCAGGTCACCTTTTGTTTGCTCGAGGGTTTTCATTATTGACTCCTGGTTAAACAATTCTACGAGTGTTCGATGACAAAAACATTTTTCGTACTCACTAGATTGTACTGCGCATCTTGGAGACCATCACCATTATCAGTGGCTTTCCTCACGTATGTTAAACGGTCTCCATTATTGACTGGTAATCAGATGATTTCGTGCATGCTCGACATCAACACCTATATTCACATGTATCAGTATATGTTGTTCAGTGAAGCGGAAATCAAGACCTTGGGTAGAGGCTTGCATCACTCAGCCTTGTTTCCTCTCCCAAGTTGTAGTTATTGTTTTTTGGATACAGCTCATCAAAATCATCCTATTATGACACAAGTTCTGCATTGTGTTTATTGATGGCTAGCATTGTCATATCTCTTTTATGAGAAAATCACTCTGGCATAGCTACTGAGCATGGGAATGCCCAACATAGGACATGATTTTAGTTTTTTTATATATATATATGTGTGTGTGTTGTGTCAGGTTTCCCATACCGACCGAAGCTCTAATCCTCTCTATCTTTTTTCCAAAGAAAAGGATAGTTAAATATAAAGTATTTCAGCCATCATTGCAGCCTCTATTCTCACACTTTATGGGGCATCTGTTATACAAGAAAATGACCTCCTCATCATCTTAGAGGACAAAGACATGATGACTGAAGGACTAACCAAGTTCACAGGCCCAATTGTCAAGCTAATGTTTTCTAGACACTATCAACCTGCTTTATAAAGCTTGTCAGCAAGCTTAAGGGTGTGTTAGTGCCTAGGGTAACTCTACTTGCTACCTCGGGAACAACATTAGTGAACCTACATCAAGTTCTATGGGCCAAAGGAGCGAATTGACTGAGAAAATATCCCTAGATTATCTCCTATGTTGGCTCATAAAAGCAATGAAACATCAGAACTCGACCTGTTTGGGGAAATTACTAATTCTTGATGGAGCATGCATATGGGAAAGAGCACTAAAGCATGGAAACATCACAGCTTTCTCTTAATGGAACTCATGAATGACTTGGAAACCCTAACCCTACATCCAATATATGCAAGGCTTGGGCCATTGTGAAAGAGGTCAAAACATTTGAAAGGATTGCCTATTTGACTGTCAAGCAAAGTCTTAGACTAAGGCATCAGAAGAGGTTAAGAAGGGGGAGAGAGAGAGGAGATGGAGGGGTAAGGGAAGGTTAATGCAACTGATGGATGTAATCACTCTTTCCACATCAATATAGAGCTGCAATTTTTTTTTCCACTCCATGATGTTGGTAGTATAAACTTGTTTATATGTTGATCTAATATCTTCTACAATGAGTGGCTTAGTTATATGCAACTAGATATCTTTTATATGTTCATGCATTTGTTTATCAAGGTTTTATGCTGTGATATTATGCTTGTCTTTGCTATGTTGTTGTTGGGAAAAGTATCCAATTCAAAATGCCCCTATCCCACTCTAAGAGGTGATAGTGCCTTAGCAACAAACAAGGTAAGCTAATTGAGTATTCTTCTTTATGAAATGTAAATGAGGAGAAAGGATCTAACTAACCTGTGTCTTTCGCTAGTTTCTTGATCCAATTGCTCCTCCCTTCTGTATCTCCTGGCTCCCAGCTCCCTCACCGACCCAGCTTCACCGAATTCCTGCAAGATCACAAGAGAGAGAAACTACAAGAAGATACAGATATACATTCATAAAAAGCTCAAGATCAGATTAAGCTAAACATGTAAGCATAACAAAACATCATTGGTACACAACATGTAGGAGAAACTCAAATAGTTTATTGATAGAGTAATAAAGTCCAAGAGGAGATACAACCAAGTGAGGCCCGATCCAACATCTACCTCCCAGCAAAAGAATCCCTTCCTCTCCTCCAACAAAGCATAAATCACCCAATGCACTAATCTCAATCTCAAACCAACAGCAATTCTCTGCAAAGTACAAAATTCCAGCCTCCTGAACCTCTGGGTGAGAGATCCATATATAGATGTGAGCAGAGAGGATGAGTCAGCTCATGTTTTGACTTGTGGCTTCTCTCTGTCAGTTCTTGCTTCCACTTGGAGGTTGTGAACCTCTTACTCATCACTTGGTCGAATTCATTGAGGCAAGTGTCATTGAGAAAGATTCTGGAAGCTTCCAGGGTCTTTCCACCTCATTGAATGAACTTGCCATTTGTCATTTCTCGCTCAGCGCACCCTGGTAGTGCTTCCACCTGCGTTCCAGTGCAACTGGCCAGTGTAACCTCTGCATTTCAACGCAGGTAGCTAGTGGAGCTGTTGAATTGATCCTGATTTGACCATTTCTGAGTGATTTTTGGTGGAGAACTTCTGGGAGAAGCTGTCTTTGGTTGACCTTGTTCCTCTAGGGGTAGGAACAACTCTTTTAGTGACTTTGGATCCCTTGGATTATGGACATTTCATGCTCAATGCTGTAAGGCACAAAAATGTCTATAACAGTTGCCCCCTAAAGTATGAGGCCGTTTATCGGGTGAAATGCTTTATTAGGAGGATCTGAAGTTTTTCCAATGCTGGGAGGAGACCTGTAATAAGATACAATACAATACATTATTTTTCATACTTCTTTCATGATCTAGCTGAGGCGGGCATTCCCATGCTTAGCTTTATAAATTCATTTTTCTGTACATAGAACAGATAATCGTCTGATGGTAGACTGATGATTTTGATGAAATCATCATCCTTTTGGCAGGATGATTATCTGCTGCAATGCTGTACATGTCAATGTCTTTATTTTTCCTGAATATATATCGCAGCCCGGATGGATGAAACTAGATCCGGGGTCTTCAATCTCGTTCGATCTTCACTCTAAGTACAAGTCGATCCATGTGAGAAATGTTCTGAAGTCGAACATGGAAAGACATCGCTTGATTACCAGTCAATGATGTAAACTGTTAACAAGCGCGAGAGGAATCACTGATAATGATAATGACCCTCAAGGTATGACAGTACAATTCACGTGGTGTGAATAAAGGACTTGGCATCGAACACCATGCAAAATCTTTCGGTCGAAGGTCATTGATGTATACCTGTCGCCGGAAGTGAGAAACTTGCCATTGAGGCATGCAAGCTTCAAAGTATTGAAGGGGGTGTTCCTAGATCAACTTCTTGGATAATGAGCTGATGTCGACAAGAAGCGATCCGTTGAAGGAGGGCCTTAATGTATCCCACATCAGTGACACGGAATGGAGCAAATGACTTTGATGGAGGTCAAAACGATCTGATGATATATGGTTCAGGGTGGCGGTCATGAAAGGATGAAGGATAATGTATGGTAGTGGATGGGACACGGTTGACTTCTCTGGATGACTTCTCTTGAACATACCGGCGACACTTGTGTGATGGAGTGGTAGCATTTACCCCAAAGGTGGATGGTATTGGTGAGACCATGGTGATGTGGCCGGTGAATGAAACAACCCAACCCGACTCAGGCACAGAGTGGAAGTGTCATGTTCAAGAGCGACTTGCTACCAATAAAAGTTCTTTGAGTTTCTCCCAATTTTTCCCCAGTCATTTCTGACCAGTACCTCTTTATTTTTGTCAAGCTTGAGGAGGATAACATATGCTTGTTCTATAATTTTCCCTTCGGGCAAACCCATCACTACGTTTTAACGAGCCTAGCGATAGTGAAACTCGTTCTCGTCTAAAGACAAGTTTGTCGCTATTAATGTTTTTTAACGAGTTTAACGACAAAGATAACTCGGTCCCTTTTCATTTTTAGAGAGTCTAAAAAGGTACGTAAAGATAACTCCAAAGTTCCTTTTTCGTCATCTAATCCCTTAAGTCCGAAAAAGTATAAAACAATACAGAAGGGATGGATTTTCGATAGTTTTAACGAGCCGAATAAAACAAGCGCTCGATCTTTTTGTGCAATAATCCCTCAGGTCCAAAAAGATTAAAATCTAGAGGAGGGATAGCATTTCCGGTCGCTTTAACGAGCTGGAAGGCCAAAACTCGGCAATATTTTCATATTTTACGAGTCAGATGAAAAGAGCTTAAAGAAGACTCGTCTTTTGAGGAACGAGTGATAAAACAGGTTAGCAGCTGATTCCAGGTAAGGGTTGGAATTTTCCAATCACAACAGTGTCACAAGGACGGCTAGTGAAATCACTCTTCGCAGCTGTTCCTCAAAATGGGTAAACAATCAATATGGAGGTGAATGATCGACCAATGGAAAAGTGGAGGTGACGGTGCAAACACGACCAAGGCTTTAATGGATGATAATGTTACATTCACGGTGGTTATTTACCGGAGGGTAGTTCATTTTTTAACGAGCTTAAACGCGGAAAAACACTGCTCGGTCTTATGTTTATTTCTTAACGAGCATGAACTATGTGCTAAAACTGCTCGATTATCTAGTCATATGATAAGTATGTCTTATGTAAGATTCCATTTTCATGGGGCTTGCACCTTACAAAGCTATGCCCCACATCCTTTTGTTATGCAAGTTCAGAAACGACTAATCCTACGAGTTTAAAGGGTAAGACCTACAGGTTTAAAGGGAGGACCTAAAAATTTAAAAAATAAATAGCCACCCCTTGCTTGCACTCCAAAAGGTTTGCATGCCCCCAGGTATAAAATAGAGTTTCAAGGTTACCCCTCAATTTGCAGGAAAAACATTTGTTTAACCGGGAGAGGCCTACCTCTTTCAGGTTACCCAAAGATTGTTCCATTAATCTTTCAAACGAAACACCTCTTCGGTGATGTCTACCGAGATAGACAAAGGTGAGTGACAACGAGCACCAAACACATAACTTTGACAAAAGAATCTTATTCTAGAACAACCCCTCTTCCAATCGCGGACGGGGTACGGACTAGTCATATTCTCCCGCGGAAACCTACCCTATACCCAGAGTTTTCCTGCCGAAGCAGACCAGGACGCATGCCCCCTGGGTTCCAGTCATATCCTTCCAAATCACTCGCGCTCATCGGGAGGACGGACCATGGGTTGAGACATTTCTTGCGTAAAGAGACCATTTAGGGATGGTATATGACTATTTGCGATGCGTGATCCGGGAAATGAAAGCTGGTCCACGAGCTTGACCACTCTTCCTTCGTGCGGAAAACACATTACTCTAAAGAGTGAGGAGACGATGGCTCCCATGCAATATATATAGTCTCGTCCAAGGAGTAGGTTATAATCCAAGGGTCCTTGAACGACCATCACGTTCATTTGAACGGTCTTCCCTTTCAATGTGATAGGCACATTGGGGAGGATCCCTAAAGGTCGACTGGTTCCTTTATCAAAGCCTGTCAGATTTCTCATTTCAGGCAAAAGCGCTGGTGAACCAAGCGCTTTCCAAGCAGTAGAGGAAAGGATACTCACAGATGCCCCCTCATCAATGATGGTGCCAGCCATGACCATTCTGTATATTTGAACGATAATTCTGAATGGTATGCTGGCTGGCAAACGGGGTCTGCCTAGTTGGTTCCAGTCGAAGGATACAACCAGGTTGCTTGGTGGTGGGACCGAATAGACGGCCGGATATCGCTCTGACGAACTTCCTTCCTGCGATAAAGGAATGGGTGCATTGCCCCCATGTTCGTCGGAGTCTGTGTTGATGAAGAGAATTTGGATGGTGTCATCTTTATCCTCTTCAGTGACTGTATCATTCGAAGATAAATCCTCTGAAGGCAAGACCGGGTCAACTGCCGCCTCAACCTTTTGACTTTCGTCGGGTATGGATTCAGCTAGTTCATCTTCAATGACCGGCGCTTCAGCTGACCACTTGAGCGGGCCAGCTGGATTTTCAACTAACGAAGGACTCGGCAAGAGTTTTTTATATCCAGGAGGGAGTCGTAACGGTGAAACCAGACGATCATCCAAAACTCTTTTCGCTTCGTCTAAGAAGGGACAACGGTGGATGGCGTGGTTGCCTTCGCACAGTCTACAGGGAGATCTAGCTCTCCCTTTTTGTCCAAGGACTTCACTTTCGCTAGTTGACGGTATGCATTCAACATGGTTATCAGAGGTTGATGCCACCGGATTGTGCAAACGGGGGGACCAGTCCCTTAGTATCCGAGGGATGCAGGGACAATCTCTGTGGAAGTGGTCTCCCTTGCATATGACACATGGCGATTTAGGCCTAGTCAGTGCTGTGTGTGGATTTTTGTTAGACGACACTTGTTTGCCCCCAGTCGCTTTTGGCTCCTTCTTCTTCTTCTCTTTCTTCTTCTTTTCCTTCTTCTCCTTAGGAACTTGGTTTTTTGTTTTACCAGTTCCGTCAAGCGAAGAGGAAGGAGGAGAGGAAGAATTAGAGGAAGTAGAAGGCTGGTGGGAAATTCTAGACTGGTCTAACTGTCGATTCGACTGTTCAGGAATAGCGGTGTTCTGAACAACATTGGTTGAGAAGAGCCAGACTGGCAAGCCAATGGTCAGTCTTGGAAGTGATAATGTGGCCATATGGGGCGCACCAACATCTCCCCAAGAGGAGAAGGGACTAGGATTTCCACCAAGGGGAATTCCTTGGTTGGTGGGTTCCATTTTCTCAACCTAAAGATCAACGCAGGAAAAAGGGTGATTGTTCCGTTTAAAATAAATTTTAACGACGCTTTAGACACAACTTGCTTTTTCAGTTTTAAAGAGTCGAGAAAAAGCTAAAGATGACTCTAGTCTCCTTCAATGTTTTAACGAGCCCGAAGTGACAAATGCTTGGATGGAATTTTTCCATTATAGAGTCTGAAAAAGGCCAAAAGGAACTGTTCTGGAGTTCTAGGTAGAGGGTGTGCCAAACTTTTCGCAAAACCGCAGAATACTTTTTAAGGTACGGGCGGTCAATCTTCCCGAATGCTGTGTTCAGTGCATTGCGATTAGTAGGGCGGCCGACACGGCTTCCTAAGGATAAAGGTTTTATGCCTATAGGGGTCTCCCAATATATACTCGACGGTACGTGGGAGCACAATCCGTACTAGCGCTATCGTCCCTCAGGAGGAATCACCCAACCATCAGCGAGATCGATAGTCACCAGGTTTTACGACGCTAGAACACGTCTCTAGCCTAGACCTCTATGTTGTGCATTAAGTTACAAAGCGTTGTTAAGTTCATTCAATTTATTTTAGGTTGATCTTTCTTAGAAGTTTGCCTTTTTGGATCACCACGAGATGTATGATACAATTCCTAAATGTAGTCTAAAGATGATAAGCAAGCTTTTATATCTTTTCAACAATGAAAATCCTAGCTACAAGGGGAAAAGGAAGACACAAACTTTTCTCAAAGAGCATAGAGCACACTATAATGCACTTTTCCCTAAATCAAACCATGCAAACTATCAAAATGCAAATGCACAAATGCATGTATTTCTTTTCGCTTTCTTAATATTGATGCCTAAAAAGAAAGCTGTTGTACAAATTTGAATTCCATTTCAAGTGAAAACATAAACAAGTTCCTTTTTCAAAATCAAAAAGACGATTACGACACTTTATGATTTACTTGTTTCGACACTAGAAATGCATAAATTCAAACCAAAAGACAAAAGTAAAAGCTCAGTCAACTGTGAACAGCAAACAAACTCACTCCTAAGATCAAAACGACACTTACGACAGGTCTAGATCTAAGGGCGACAGTATGACTAGTTTACTTTTGTAATGGGAAACTGCAAATGATGTAACAAATACACAAAGAACAAATACAGTTTCTTTATACAACTGAGGCAGAATTGAGGCAAAGAAAAGGGATTTCAGATAGGTACACTAACTAATAACAGGCTGCAAAAAACAGAGAGAAAACTGAGCAAAAGGAAGCAAGGAACCACAGCTGCACAAGGCAAAGACTGATCAACGCACTCCCAACACAGAGGTTTTGACATTCAGTGCAGGTAGCCTTCACGGGACCTACATTGAAATGCAGAACCTCTTCATAGAGTCTGCGCTGAAGCAGAAACGAGAGTTGTTTCTGGGTTCTGGGTTACGGTTTGCAGTTAAATCTACAGTTTTTGGCCGGATCAAAGCTATCAATTAGGTACAATTAGGAGGATGATTTATAGGAGGACTAAGATCTATCACAAAGGGTTGTTAGAGCACTTGTGGATCAACTGTTCAGATCATAAACAGGCCCAGTGAGTGGGCTAGAGTAGCTGATCTCTACTTTGCATTTGTAAATAGCAAATGCAGTTCGATTCGACACTCTTGAGTTTATGAGAAGAACAAAATAGAAACACAAATAAACCAACAAGATACGCTCCCCAGCGGAGTCGCCATTTTGTTGTTGGGAAAAGTATCCAATTCGGAATGCCCCTATCCCACTCTAAGAGGTGATAGTGCCTTAGCAACAAACAAGGTAAACTAATTGAGTATTCTTCTTTATGAAATGTAAATGAGGAGAAAGGATCTAACTAACCTGTGTCTTTCGCTAGTTTGTTGATCCAATTACTCCTCCCTTCTGTAGCTCCTGGCTCCCAGCTCCCTCACCGGCCCAGCTTCACGAATTCCTGCAAGATCACAAGAGAGAGAAACTACAAGAAGATACAGATATACATTCATGAAAAGCTCAAGATCAGATTAAGCTAAACATGTAAGCATAACAAAACATCATTGGTACACAACATGTAGGAGAAACTCAAATAGCTTATTGATAGAGTAATAAAGTCCAAGAGGAGATACAACCAAGTGAGGTCCGATCCAGCATCTACCTCCCAGCAAAAGAATCCCTTCCTCTCCTCCAACAAAGCATAAATCACCCAATGCACTAATCTCAATCTCAAACCAACAGCAATTCTCTGCAAAGTACAAAATTCCACCGTCCTGAACCTCTGGGTGAGAGATCCATATATAGATGTGAGCAGAGAGGATGAGTCAGCTCATGTTTTGACTTGTGGCTTCTCTCTGTCAGTTCTTGCTTCCACTTGGAGGTTGTGAACCTCTTACTCATCACTTGGTCGAATTCATTGAGGCAAGTGTCATTGAGAAAGATTCTGGAAGCTTCTAGGGTCTTTCCACCTCGTTGAATGAACTTGCCATTTGTCATTTCCCGCTCAGAGCACCCTGGTAGTGCTTCTACCTGTATTACAATGCAACTGGCCAGTGTAACCTCTGCATTTCAACGCAGGTAGCTAGTGGAGCTGTTGAATTGATCCTGATTTGACCATTTCTGAGTGATTTTTGGTGGAGAACTTCTGGGAGAAGCTGTCTTTGGTTGACCTTGTTCCTCTAGGGGTAGGAACAACTCTTTTAGGGACTTTGGATCCCTTAGATTATGGACATTTCATGCTCGATGCTGTAAGGCACAAAAATGTCTATAACATATGTGCAGGTTTTGATCTGGAGACGACTCATGTGTCTTCCGCCTAGCTGCATTGTGCTCTCTAACAACACCACACTAAGACTTGAGGTAATAATTCCTTCTCGCTTTGATATTCATTTGTTAAACATAGATATGCATGTATCTTTGTGACGGCTGCAGCCAAGCTGACTATCTGTTGAGGATCCCAGGAAGATCCTTGAAGGTTTTCTACATCACCAGACACCCGTGCATTAATCCCTATTGCTAGGAGCCAAGGTGAAAAGTCCTTTGTGTACAAATGAGGGGTTTTTATAGCTAAGGCAAAAACTAGCCCTTGTGACTATTCGACTTCCCTCATGACTATCTGACTTACATGACTCTTCAGAGTTACATGTTGGTCTCTTGGACTTCCACGTTACATTACATTAATTTAAATAGTATGGCCCACAGTAGTGTTGTGGCTGAGAAGACTAATGACATGACTTGACACAACAGTGCTAGTATGTTGATGTTGTTGCTGGTGTCCATCTCGAGAAGCAATGCTGCTAAGTGATAGATGTGCTCTTGGTGTATGATAGCTTCACCTCCGCATGACAAGGTGTGTGGTTTCTTTGATGGCCTTGGTGTTCACTTGTTGTTTGCACATGCATGTTCCTAGTTTTATTGTACTTTGACATGCTTCATGTGTTCGTCTATTCATGAACAAATCTCCTTGCATCCATTCCTCATTCACCCATTCGTGAAACAATCTCCTTGCATGCATTCCTTGTTCATCCATTTATGAACAAATATACTTGCATGCATTCCTCATTCGTCCATTCATGAACGAATCTCCTCACATGATCTCCTTGTTCATCCCATTTGTCGTCGCGTCATGTCTCATCCATGTACCTATATCTATAATCTCTCCTGGCGAGATGACATCAAATATAGAAATCTCCTAGTCTACCATGATGCATTTTCATACGATTTTGAATGCAGTTGACTGGGAGAGAGGACAAGGCTATGAAACTACACAAGGAAGATTTCAAGCTGGGGTGCAGGCTCCAGGCAATACTGTGAAAATTACGAAGAAGTCACTCAGAGACTAAGATGGACAATCCAGATTAGTAGTGACTGTCTATGGGATCTCGCTCTACTGGAGGGTAGATCTATGCAATTTCCTGAGGGAATCAATGTAGGAAGTAGAAGGGGTTGGGAGAAAAAATTACTCAATTCCTTTAGGGCACTGGCAATGTGCTGCTGGAGGCTTGCTTGGAAAAGATGCACAATTTTTTGAAGGAGCTGGCAGTGGGATGCAGGAGTGTTGCTGGAAAAAATTATGCAATTATTGGGGGATGGCATGTTGAACATCCCTGTAAATGTTTTGAGCTAAATGAGATGCTGGGAAGATAGGGAACTGCTCATGAAGTCTGCAAAGTTTCCCATGTGAGTAGTAGGCCAACTGACTAGGTGAATGGTTGGAAAAAATACACAATTTTTTGAGGGAGACAGTGACAGACACTAGGTGTCTGTCCAACATGTCTATGCAGTTCCTTCAGTCATCGGAGTGGGCATACTTGGGAAATTTTACGCAATTTTTTGGAGGAGTGAGGCCCAAGGTTGCTTCCCAGTCAAACTCTCTGGTTGACCAACTGGAGGCTTGGTTGAGGTGCTTGCAGGCAATGCAGATTAAAATGGATTGCTAGAAACTTCTACATTGTTCTAGGTGATAGGTAGTTTGGTCGATTCTAGGATTGCGCAATGCAGGCTGCCCGGGAGGTAGCCTCATGGTCTGCGCAATTCTGGGAAGCAATACATGATCACTTAGGGCTAAAGATGTGCAATGTAGCTCAGCGAAGCTTCGACTGATGGAGGGTGATTCAGTCGTAAGAATTTCAACAAAATGACTAAGTGTCTGAGCAAGTGAACTTGTGCATACATGACCTTGTGAACACACAGTCAACATGACTCAATGATGATAGGGTCTTATAATTTTTATTGGATTTCTTGATTATAGTTGATCATTATTATATTTCGGATGTTGGAAATAATATTCCATGTTGTAAATTATTTTCGAAAAAGGTCAAAACCTTGGGAAAATAAAAAATATGCTTATATGCCATTTTATCCAAAGTTTTAGTGACAATGTAAAAATCAGAAAGGCACAAATGGATAAAGTATTGGAAATATTTTATATTTCTAAAACATTATCCTAAGTTCAAAGAAAGAATCAAAAGGCACAAGAAGACAAATCCCTTTTGTCGCTTATGGTTAAAGTACAACAACATTGAAGGCATCAGGATGTCATCCCGGACTTCATCAACAGACCTCATCCTTTTTCCACCCCCCTTCTACATCCTAGATTTATCGCTGGGTGGGAGTCCAAAACGGTGGTATTCCCACTGGGTCCCATGGCTACTTGTTCGTTCCCATACATTTCACACACCCCCGCACCCCCCCCCGCAGCTGATACCACTAACTGCCCACTAACCCCTCCAGAATCCACTTCCCCTCATCCGCTTACCATGTCCCCACTTCATCACCTCTGCCACTCCTATCCCACCACATATCCTCCACCCAATACTTCCGTTCCAATGCACATTTCCATGTCATCTCTCGTATCCACGTCATTCATCTTTCTCATGATCAGTTGAAACTATGCTTTTTCCTATATGCCACATTGAATTCAAACATGGTTTCCAAACAAATAAGGATGAATTTTTAGAAAATGAAAGAGGTTTTTTCTTCCAACATCCTCGTGTACAAAAACCTCCCTCCATTTTTGAACATCTACTATGGTTTTGGATATATAGATGAAGGTTTGCAGACATATTTTCCCAAATTTTTCTGTTTAGCCATACTTTTGCAGAACATACTGTGGCCAATCAGAGAAGAATCTTCATAAATTGGAGGAGTTTGGTGTTCCTTAGATGCCAAATTACAATAAACTACTTCATATTTTACACATATATTACAGAATGAGAGCTACATGTACATCTTTACATCCTATGTTTCAGACTGTGCAAAGTTTTGTTTCAGTCACCTCTTTTATAGAGAATATTTGGAACAACTGGAGATGAATTTTGGGACTTTGAGAGAGCTTTATCGCATGAACATATCTCTCTACAATAACCTCTCTCACTTTTTATCGATCTATCTCAGATTGAGATATAAAGAGGGATGATTGGACCCTATTTTGCAGAATTTCAGGAGGAAAATGCTCAAAGACAGTTAGCCACCTCATCAACTAAGAGTTGCAATCAAATTCAAATTTATCTTCTTTGTCAACATAAATCCATAATGATAGTGCCACGTAGATACATTAGTTTTGAATGTCCTACATTTCATTTCTATTTGTGTAAAATAGTTTAGGATATTTGTAGAAAGACCTTGAGATTTTTATCAAGATATTTTAGTTTAGAATTTATCTAAATACTTCATCATTTGAAGTAATAGATGTTGGGGTTTGTATGAAGAAATATATTGTCCAATATAAAGTTGCTCATTGAGCTCAAATGGACTGATCAATGATAAAAATACTGTTCAGATGATTCTTGTGCTACACTTTACTAGTGATGTTTTTCTTATTGTAATTGTTGTTTCCACTATTTTTCTCTGTATGTTTATCATCCGAAATCTAATTGAAAAACAGGAGATGTGAAAAATAAGATATGTTATTAAACAACTTATTTGGATTACTTTTACAATTTGCATGTTTTCTTCTGAAGTTTGATTGAGAAATTTTTAAATGCTTCTCAATTAGTACTGAAACACGCCTTTTCTCCATCCCATAATTCAATTTAAAAGATCCAGTAAATGTAACTAGCCTGTTGTGTGATTAATCTTTTAAACATTTGATGCAACATCCAAATTTTTTTGACTCCATTTCCCAATGGATTCCTCTTGATCTTCCAACCAAACCATTTTCAAAATCAAACTCTAAGCCCAATAACTAGCCTAAAATTCCTAGTAAACAAAGCTAGATCCTAAACTTGCAAGTGGTTTTGATGTTGCCTCCGTGGTTTTTTCTTCAGCCTTGAAATTACAGAACACTAACATAGTGGTGACCATACTAAGGAAGGACATTTTATCTTCCTTAGAAAAGTGTATCAAGTTCCAGATCTGATTATTGATGGTGAACAATGATCAGACACAAGAAGGCTGAATTATTCACCTGGCGACTCCATGTTTCAAGAATCCGGAGCTCAAAGTTTGCATGGTGACTCCCTTATCAAAGAATCCAAAATTGTAAAGCACTTATGGTGACTCCATTTCATTGTTGATTGTTTTCAAAATGAGTTCAAGAATACAATGCAGGTATGCTCCTATGGATAGATCAAGAATTCCAGGTTTTCCAAATCCCATGCTCAACAGTGATTGGTTAAATTATCTTCCATTGTTTAAAGATTAAAAGGGATATGATGCTGCTATACATTTATTGTGGTTTCATATGCACATCCATAAGCTTAAAGCCAAATTTCATGAATATTATCTTATGAAAACTTTTATGGCAACTTTGGAGGAAAAGGCTAGACCTTGGTATGCAAATTTGCTAGTATATGTTCATTAAAGCATTTTCATACTGTTTTTTGTGAGAAATACAGAAAGGATTATCCATCTTTGTTGCTGATTCAAAACTACTATGATCATTTTGAAAGTTTTATTCAATATCTGGAAGATTACTATGATGATAATCAGTTCACAAACGATGAAATACTATAGGCTTTATATGGAAATCCTTTTCAACATTATGAGAAAAAAGTAGAAGTCTTTCTTGAAGAAATAGAGGATGTATGTTGTCTATACATTCATGAGGATTCCCCACATGAAATAATTCTTGCAGCACCACAACAAATTGATCAGCTAGAGGTATAGGAAGAAATTTAACAGCTTGAACCGAATCAAGAAGAGGACAACAATCATTAGGGGGTTTTGACGTCTAAAATGGGCCTCCTAAGAAAAATGTACAACCAAAATAAACTTGATAAGAACCAATAGGATTCAATATGACGATGTCAACCATGGGTGATGATTCACCATTTTTGGAGTAAAAAAATATAAAGATTAAAAATTAATAAAATAATAAAACTACTTTTTCAACTCGTATTTTTAACTTATCTCCCTAAGATTTTACTCAAATTTTGAGCAGGAGTACTTGTTGGATGAAAAATTTAATTTCTCATCCAAGGAGTACCTATGTTGCATACTTTCAATGGACCCTAATACACAAAAAATTAGAAATACATGAAAAAAACGCGATTACAATCCATTTTTCATGTATTTCTAATTTTTCATGTAGCAGGGTCCATCAAAAGTATGAAACATGGGTACTCCTTGGATGAGGAATAAATTTGTGCATCCAACGAGTGTTGCCGCTTGAAATTTGAATAAATCCATAGGGAGATAAGTTGAAAATACGAGTTGAAAAAATAGTTTTTTTTTAACCTAATATTATTTTATTATTTCCACTATTATTTTATAATTTCCTTAAGAGGCCCATTTTAGACCTCAAAAATTCAATAATGGAAAATCATCAATATATTTCAGATATCATTGATGAACACATCAAAATTGTGGTTGTCTCAATTGCATAAGATCAAATTAAAGAACAAATTCCTTTTACTAATCAGCAAGTAAAGGTAATTGAGCATATTGTTGACCATTCAATTGTTGATTTACAACAGTCTTTTGATCCAAAAGAAGAACCAATAGAGCTTAATTCTCTTGATCCACAAGAACAGTTTCAATAAGTAGTGTTCTCTTCAATGATTAAAGACCAATCAAGTTTGCATGATGAAGATCTTGTCTCCAATTCTCTTCCATGTTATATCTTCTCTCAAGTTACAACCATTGAAGAAGATAATAAAAGTTCTCAAACATTAGTTTCTTCCTTGGATGTTAATAAAGAAAGGAAAAATATTGATGCAAGTCATATTCTTTCACATGAAATTAATGAGTGTTTGCGACTACCTTGTAAGCCTTTGTGTGACCAAGCGAATGATAAGGATTGTCTATTACATATGATATTGTTGTCATATTTGAGGAGATTCAAGAGTATTTAGAACACTTGACCACAGTGGATAATAACAAGGAAAAATAGTTTTCTCCCATTCTGTTTGAAGAGAATCAGTTTCAACACATAAGCAAAACAACAATTTGGAATGAGGTTTGTTTTCTTGTTTTAAATCATCCTGAAGATTTTATGCTGCATGTTTTCCATGATCCTTTGGTCATTTTACTGCAGTCATTGGTGAAGGGAGAATTTTCCAGATTCAGCAATGCAGCTGGATCCAGTGGAAAAGTTAAGTTGCCATTTTTTGAATTTATTTTTCCACCAAAAGAAGTGGAATGCAAACTTCAGTTAAGTATCCATTTGCTTGAATAGTTGCACTGCATGTTTGTTATCAGTTGATATAGCAGTGATTTTATTAGATTAAAGTAGGTAGAAAAGTGAAAATAAGCTCAATACTTTGAGAATTTCTATTTTTCAATGCTTTCTTTCAAGATTCAGTTTCAGATTGCAGCACGCCTTTTATTTCAGTGTATATTTCAAATTTCAATGTGCAGAATGGTTTTGATTTTAGTGTGAGAGTTTTTCAGTAGCAGAGATTTTATGTCAAAACAGGTTGCACATTTTGGGATTAGCCCAATGGATCAGGCTACTAGTCTACGGTGTTCTTAACACTTCACCAGGAAGTTCCATCCCTATTTGGAGCCACTGTTAGGGTCCTATAATTTTTATAGGATTGCTTGATTATAGCTTATCATTGTTATATTTCAGATGTTGGAAATAATATTCCATGTTGTAAATTATTTTCGAAAAAGGTCAAAACCTTGGGAAAATAAAAAAGTATGCTTATATGCCATTTTATCCAAAGTTTTAGTGACAATGTAAAAAACAAAAAGGCATGAATGGATAAAGTATTAGACATATTTTATATTTCTAAACCTTTATCCTAAGTTCAAATAAAAATAAAAATGTGCAAGTGGACAAAGGTCTTTCGCCGCTTATGGTTAAAGTACAACAACATTGAAGGCATCAAGATGTCATCTTGCCCTTGATCAGCAGATCTCATCCGTTTTTGGACCCTGCTCTCCATCCTAGATTTACCACTTTTGGGGGGGGGTCCAAAATGGTGGTATTCCCCACTAGGTTCCATGGCTACTTGTCTGCTCCCCTACATTTCGCACCCCCCCACCCCCCCGGGCTGATACCACTAACCACCCACTACCCTTATGGAAACCACTTCCCCTCATCCACTTACCATGTCCCCACTTCATCATCTCCACCACTCCTATCCTGCCACGTATCCTCCTCCCATTACTGTAGAAAATATGTGATAGGTTAACCCGTTAATGCAATATAAATCAAAGCAGAATATCATAACCTACTTCTACTATCAATTTTGTGGAAGCTTAAAGATTGAGTTGAAAAATATAACCAGAAGAAGAAGAATTAATGGCACAATATACATGAAAATACTTTGGGGAATGTCTCAGATAAATACCTCATGCTATTGCATTACCATACATGGTGGAAATAGATAGGAATTATAGAAAGCCTTAGCTCTCACAGCTAGCCAGTTCTCAATACAATCCTCACAGATGCTTACAGGCAATCTTGGCTTCTCTCTAGCCTTCCTCTCTACCCTCCAAGCTCCTATTTCCTTGCGTTGTTCCTTGTGGATGATTAGCCCATTACCAAGTGGAAAAATAGCCTTCAAAACTTCACAATCCTCAAGGATGAATCCTTGACTGCATGCATGAGTTTTCTCCATGAGAAAACACATGCAACTGATAGTACACTGTCCTTGAACATTAATCTCAACTGGGTCTTTCTCAGAATAGACATGCATGAGTTTCTGATGAGGGAATCTTCAATTAACTGGAGTAACACTAGTTGAGTGCACTAATGCATCAAATGACTGTTAACTCTCTATTAGTTCCTAAAATAGTTTGTAACTAATTTAACTGGACTTAACTCAGTAAACTGAGTTAACTAATTACAACTCAAATATGACTCAATTTTATCTCCTTAATTTAAGGGATAAGTTTTGCATGAATTCAGAAAGACTTCTATCTTGAATTTCTCCAACTAATTAATTTAAAATAAATAAATTAATAATTTCAAGTAGTTTTTAAGACTAAATTTGATTTCAATTCATAATTTAATTCATGGACAAATTAAATTGGAATATTCTTGTTTCCATATTTCAACACTCCCTCTCAATAAGAAATGGATTATCTGCCACCCCGATCTTGTCTCTATGGAACTCGAATTTACACTTTGACAATGCCTTTGTCAAAATGTCAACATCTTGTTCCTCTGCGGAAATATACTGCAGCAACATGATCCTCCTCGCTACATAGTCTCTGAGATGATGATACCAAATGTCAATGTGCTTGGACCTATCATGAAATACTGGATTCTCAGAGAGATTGATACAACTCTGATTATAACAATAGATCACAATTGGATCCATCCTTTGATCAAACAATCCAACTAGGATTTTCCACATCTAGATGGCCTCACATGCTACTTGACTTGCAGCCATGTATTCTTCCTCTCTCAAGCTAAGTGCAACCGACCTCTATTTCCTATTGTACCAAGAAACTATCGTTACCCAAGGTTGAAAATCCCTCCTGATGTTCTCTTCTGATCTGATGGACTCCTTGCCCAATCTGCATCAGTGAAGCCTTGTAGCTTCACTCCCTCTATCCATTTGTACAATAATCCATATTAAAATGTGCCTCTGAGGTATCTCAATACATTCTTTTTCACCTTCCAAAACATCTTGGTAGGCTGAACCATCGCTTGACTCAGCAAGTTCACCACATAGCACAAATCTAGTTGTGTGGTCATTAAGTACATCAGTGAACCCTCTACCACATCTCTTGAAGTAGAATCCTCCTTCCTCCAGTTACCTGCTAGAGGAGTCTGCATGGACTTGCACTTCTCCATGTGCGATCTCCTAAGCATCTCATTGGCATACTTGCCCTGAGACACAAACAAATCTCCATCCTTCTTCCACACTTCCATGCCAAGGAAGTAATGCATGAGACTCATGTCTTTCATCTCAAATTCTCTTGCAAGGTCCTCCTTGCAAGACACGATCAACTAATCATCACCAGTCAATATGAGATCATCAACATAAATTACAATGATCAACAGCTTACCTCTCACCACGATGTGGTACAGGTTCACATCCACTTCACTCTTTGTGAAGCCCAACCTGGCGAAGTAGTTGTCTATCCTAGTGTACCATCTATGACGTGATTACTTCAGCCCGTACAACGCTCTCTTGAGTCGGCACACAGGTGACTCACTCTAAGATAGCCTCTGCTCAACTGTCTCGATCATGAAATGAAGACTTGGCATACTTTCCCAAGGTACAACCTTTGCATGTGTCAACTTGCTCAAGTTTACTTTTGGGAAGTCCTGTCGATATTTGTTACATTATCTTCAAAGCCCCATGATGCAAATGGCCCAACCGCCTATGCCACAACTCACCAATGTCTTGGCTTTGCACCAAATTTTCTTTCATACTCAATGCTACACAATCATCTACCTCTAGTTTATATAGATTCTTCACCGAATCCCTATCCTCTTGGTCTGACCCATAGCTATGAATAGACACAAAGAAAATGATATTGTCATAAATAACCACATTTAGTTCTAGCTGCCACTTCTGAATCACCTATGTGTCTTAGGAATGCCTTTCCTTTACTGAAGATAACATCGTAGCCTTTTTCCTCAAACATCGCGACTGATACCAAGTTCTTCTTCAGTCCAAGCACATACATCACATCTGTCAAGGTGAGAGGAGCTCCATGCTCCCTCTAGAAAGCAACTGTGCCTACTCCTGAAACACTGTACCTTCTGTCGTTACCCATATCTATACACATCTTGAGGTCTTTCTCCTCCAAGGCACTAAATAAATTTTTACCACCGGTCATGAGGAATGAGGCTCCATTGTCAATATACCATATACAACAAATCATCGATGACACCATGCATGCGATGAGGGTAAATTCCATTTCGAACTGAGAGCCTAATGCCTCACCTTCCGATCCTTTCGAGGATCCCTTCTTGGACTCCTTCGATGGGAAATTATTCACATAATGTCCCACCCTGTGACAATTAAAGCATCTTACTTTAGACATGTCACCCTTCTTCCCTCCATGAGAAGAATTCGACTTGAAATGGGAAGTCTTCTCCTTCCCTTTCCTTTCCTTACTTGCTAAGGCCAGATTTTCTTCATCATCGTTCTTGGATGAAGAACCATCTCATGTGCTCCTCTTGATCTCCTCCTGCATAATATCTGACCACAGTCATTCCCAATCTGGCAGTTTCTCCCTTCCATTCACAAAGTCCTGGTATCTATTCCAACTCTTTAGAAGGCCAAGGAGAGCAAGGATCACCATATCATCATCGACAGTAGTTATTCCCACACTGCCAAGGTCATCTCTGCAAGTGGTGAGCTTGTTCAGATATGTGGAAATAGTATCGCCATTCTCCATTTTGATTCTTCTAAGCTTATCCTTGAGTGCCAATTTCCTATGGTCACTACTATTTTGATAGAGGTCCTTCAATGTCTTCCACATTGAAAATGGAGTATCCTTCACATGAAGACTCCAGACAATATGGTCTTGAACTCCCTCAAGGATGATCCATCTTGCCTTCGCCACACACTTCTTCCACTCAGCCAACTCTTGTGTATTAGTTGAAGTTGGCTTTGGGATTTCTTGACCAATGAATTCCTTCAAGCCATTGTCTTCTAATATAGCCTCCATTCTATCTTTCCATGCTACGTTCCAAGGCATACTTGAGTCTCAAGACATAGACCACCATTGGCCAACCTTGAAGTATGATATGAATTCGATTTGCACCTGTAACCTTGAACTTCAAACTTCGAATTCTCTTCTTAGTATACTGTTCACAGCCCTGATACCATGTAGAAAATCTGTGATAGGTTAACCCGATAATGTAATATAAATTAAGGTAGAATATTATAACCTACTTCTACTATCAATTTTGTGGAAGCTTAGAGATCGAGCTGAACAATATAACTAGAAGAAGAAGAATCAATGGCACAATACACATGAAAATACTTAGGGGAAAGTTTCAGATAAAAACCCCACACTATTGTATTATCATACATGGTGGAAATACATAGGAATTATACAAAGCCTTAGCTCTCACAGTTAGCCGACTCCCAATAAAATCCTCATAGATGCTCACAGGTAATCTTGGCTTCTCTCTAGCATTCCTCTCTTCCCTCCAAGCTCCTATTGCCTTGCGTTATTCCTTGTGGATGATTAGCCCATTACCAAGTGGGAAAACAACCTCCAAAACTGCCCAATCGTCAAGGACGAATCCTTGACTACATGCATAAGTTTTCTCCATGAGAAAACACATGCAAATGATAGTACACTGTCCTTGAACATTAATCTCAACTGGGTATTTCTCAGAATAGACATGCATGAGTTTCTGATGAGGGAATGTTCAGTTAACTGAAGTAGCACTAGTTGAGTGTGTTAATGCATCAACTAACTGTTAACTCACTATTAGTTCCTCAAACAGTTTGGAACTAAGTTTAACTAGACTTAACTAAGTAAACTGAGTTAACTAATTACAACTCAGATATAACTCAATTTTATCTCCTTAATTTAAGGGATAAATCTTGCATGACTTCAGAAAGACTTCTAACTTGAATTTCTCCAACTAGTTAATTTAAAATAAATTAATTAATTATTTCCAAGTAGTTGTTAAGACTAAATTCGATTTTAATTCACAAATTAATTCAAGGACAAATTAAATTGGAATATTCTTGTTTCCATATTTCAACAATTACTCCCGTGCCAACTTACACTACCATGTCATCTCCCGCATCGACGTCATTCATTTGTCTCATGATTAGTTGAAACTATGCTTTTTCCTATATGCCACATTGACTTCAAACATGATTTCCGAACCAATGAGGACGGATTTTCAGAAACTGAAAGATTTTGTTCTGCCAGCATCCTTATGTACAAAAACCTCTCTCAATTTTCTAATAGATATTATGGTTTCGAATATACAGATGAAGCTTTGCAGACATATTTTCCCAAATTTTCCTTGTTAGTCATACGTTTGCAGAACATATTGTGGCCAATAAAAGAAGACTCTTTGAGAAACTGGAGGATTTTTGGGTTCCTAAGATTCCAAATTACAATAACCTACTTCCTAAGTTACACAACTATTACATAATTAGAGATACATGTACATCTTTACATCCTATTTTTCAGACTGTGCAATGTTGGCATTTTGGCACAGGTGTGGCGCGCTATGGTACAGGTGTTGACCTTGATGGCAACTCTCTTTGAAGACAGATCTCAGTCCAGACTACAAGAATGAAGAGAAACTTCATATACGCAGGTTCATTAAGCCCAAGTTGCGTATACACGCTGGTACTCTATATACTAAGTCGCGGATACGCAGTCTCGCTATATATGAAGTTGCGTATACACGCAGTTTCATGAACAAAAAAGAGCGTACATGTCGAGAAGCTTTCTTTTGGTCCGTGGTAGTTAGTCCTCGGTACTTGAGCCTATGTTTTTGGACCAAGGTATCTCGACAGTCGTGTTGATCCCGAGTTTTGAAGTTGATGGTATTGTGTTACTATAGTTTTGGACCGTGGTATTGTGAAGGGCCTAAGGCTATATAAGGAGAAGAAGATCATTAGGCAAGAGCATCGAAAAAGTCTTGAATATCTAATGAAGAAAGAGATCTAGTATGCAGGTTCTGGGTTGATGATACATTGCTTGATCTGAGCTAAGGAGAGATCACACCGGTTGATGGAAGACTAGATCTAAGGATAGATCGGGATCAAATTGTTTGAAATGAACTATCTTTATATGGTTGATTATGCGTATTTTTAGATCTGCATATTGACGCAATGTTATGTTCTGGGTATGACTGATGTCTGGTACAGCTGCGAAGTTTTAAGAAAATACTTTTAGATATGTACGCATGTTGGCTTCGGTAAAAGCGCGTGTATACGCGGGTTTGTTTCATTGAAGTAGCGTATATCTTTTGAAGCTTAATTTTTGGGGTTGCAGTTGGGTCTGACTGTTATTGCAGAGTTCTGTAGTCTGCTCTGTGTTCTGGTGACTGGGTGTTGACAGGGTTTCAGTGGTTCAGTGATTCAAAGATTGATGATGCTAGTATTGGTTGTTTTGTGCTTCAATGATTTGTGAATGAATCGTGGTCTTCAGATTGTAATGTTGTGCTTCAGGAGTATCCAGTCTGAAAATTGATGAAAAGTGGTACCTGAAGGAAAGAAGATTGTAGGCCAGCACCTACGTACTAGTATCTTAGCTAGTACAAGAGCAAAGGGGGTTGGAGCTCCCTTCCAGGAGAGCCTGGAAAACAAGAGAAGGTTGTAGCCTTCTACAGGTTGTAGCCTGCGTACTGGTATAAGGCTGCACCAGTACAAAAGATTGTAAACTGAAGTTTCTGATTAAAGAAAGATAGAGACGACTTGCAGCAGGTGGTTTTCACCCACATTGGGTTTCCACCTTATATCTTGGTGTTCATGTGTGTGGCTTTTGTGTGATGATCTGTTCTGTTATACTGCACCTGTTTACTGTTAAAATGGTTAATAATGTTCTGATGCATTTACTGAAGATAAGCTAACTGAATCATAAGATTTCTGGATATACGCTAGTTGCTTTAGACACAGCAGCGTGTACACGCGGGTTCACTTAACTGAAGTAGCGTATATGTTTCTGAATATGAAATTGAAAAAGTTTTATTGATCTGATAATACTGATTCACCCCCCCTCTCAGTATTATTTCCAACAATTGGTATCAGAGCAGGTCCTTCAGAGAAGCTTGATCGCTTGAAGGTAGATCGTTCATCATGAGCAACTACGAGAAAGAAGCATCAATCAGGCCACCGGTTTTTGATGGGACAAACTTCAATTATTGGAAGGTAAGAGTTACTGCCTATCTTCAATCTCTTGGTACAGAAGTTTGGGACATCGTAGAGACAGGCTACACTTTTCCTTCAGCTACTCCTACAGATTCGGCCGAGAAAAAGAAATATGAAACAAATGCGAAAGCAGTAAGTACTCTATTGGGATGTATATCCCAATCGGAATTCATGAAGGTAATGCACTATAAATCCGCAAAAGAAATATGGGACAAAATTGTCACGAGCTATGAAGGAGACGAACAGGTAAAGCGTGCTAAACTTCAAACTCTCAGGATTAAGTATGAGACTCTCAGAATGTATAATGATGAAAGTGTGGCTAACTATTTCCTTAGGGTGGATGAGATTGTTAATTACATGAAAAACTTGGTTGAAGAAATAAAAGAGGCTATTGTGGTTGAAAAGGTTCTAAGATCATTGTCCCCAAATTTGAATCTAAAGTGTCTGCAATAGAAGAAAAGGAAAATCTACGAACTCTTACTATGTCTCAGCTTCACGGAATTCTAACTGCTTATGAAATGAGAATGGGAGGTCCATCAGATAGAAAGAAGCTGCTTTCAAGGCTTCAGCAAAGAAGATTATTATGAAGCAGTCACGTGCCAGAAGATGAAGAAGAAGAATCAAATTTTGTCAGAAATCTTCAAAGGGTTCTGGAAGGTGAAGAGGTAAGTTACCTTTTAAATGCTTTGCTTGTGGATAGGTCATTATGCTGCCAAATGTCCTCACAAAGATAAGAATGACAAGGGAAAGGAACCTGTCAAATGGAACAAGAAACAGAATGAAAAGAAGAAAAGCTACTACACTCATGAAGATAGTGATGGTCTTTCAAATAGTGACGAAGATGAACAAGGTAATAGATATAAACTTTTA
The DNA here is from genome assembly GCA_031772625.1 of Pinus tabuliformis. Lineage (NCBI taxonomy): Eukaryota > Viridiplantae > Streptophyta > Pinopsida > Pinales > Pinaceae > Pinus > Pinus tabuliformis. The sequence continues at coordinate 127,275,765 of CM062818.1, forward strand.
ATGGCTTTTGAAGATGATGACTACATGGATGCTATAGATGTAGAAGGCTTTTGTGAAGAAATGAATAATCTCAAAGTTTGCTTAGAAGAGAAAAGTGCTATTATTGATTCTCTACAATGTCAACTGGCTGAAAAGGAAAAACATCTTGAAAAATTGGAATGTGAGATTGTTTGTCTTAGAAAGGAGATTGAGAAAACAAAAGCGATTAATCTTAAATTTGTTAAAGGATCTGAAACCTTGGATGAGATTATCAATGTGCAGCGTTCTCCTCTGATCAAGACTGGTCTGGGATATAATGGAGAAACATCTCAAGCTTCTACCTCTAAAAGTTATCTTGATGCAGCAAGGAGGAGCGAGCAAAGGCCAAATAAAAGTCATGAGGTGAATCAGGGACAATCTACCTCAAGAACAAATAAAGACTATCAAGAAATTCGGGAACAAGCTGCCTTATGGACAAACAGAAGCTACAATCAGCCACAGGTAAAATCTTCCCAATTTTCCCCAAGAATGGATGTCAATAGAAGCTACAATCGGTTGGATGATAGATCTGATTATCGCAGAAGCTTCTTTAATGGCCAATGTTTTTCTTACCATAACTTCGGTCACAAAGCAACTCAATGTGTTGCCTACAAGACAATCATGACTAGAGAAGCTCAAAAGCAAAGAAGTATGACTGGAACCATGAAAAGGACTTATAACAACTTTTCAGTTCTTGAAAATGAAGTTGAATGCTCTATTTGTAATAACTTTGGTCATGAAGACTCTGAATGCAGGAGCAGGTTCAGAAAGACAACTCAGAAGGAACAAACCTCAAATGTCAGAACATGGAGAATAAAGGAACCGCAACCAGAAAGATGTGGGATAGCCTTTTATGCAGAAGGTCAAGAAAGTCTATGGTACATTGACAACGGATGTTCGAAGCATATGACAGGGGACAAAGAAAAACTTGAATCATATACCGCATTAGAAAAGGGAAAGAAAGTTTCTTTTGGAAACGATATCTCTGCAGCCATAAAAGGAAAAGGCGTTGCTCCGTTGAAAGAGAAGGTCAAAGCTGGAAATGTTTTGTATGTTGATGGATTGAAGCATAATCTTCTGAGTGTCAGTCAGATGTGCGATCAAGGAACAGAGGTAATATTTAGATCAAATGGATGTTGTGTTCGTGATCTTGATACAGGTGAAATAGTGATCAAAGGAAGAAGGACTCCAAATAATCTATAAGTATTTGAAGAAAGACAACAACAATGCTATTTGAGCAAGAATGATGAACACTGGCTGTGGCATCGGAGACTGGGGCATCTAAGATTTTCACAAATAAGGAAAGCATGCAGATATCAAGCAGTTCGTGATCTTCCAGATATCAAAATTCCAGACAACACCATATGCAAATCATGTCAGTTTGGAAAGCAAACCAGAACTAATTTTCCTGAGAAGGAAGGATCAGCTAGCATGCCTCTTGAGCTAGTACATACAGATACATGCGGTCCATTCAGAAAAAGAACACCTCAAGGAGAAGAATATTTGATATTATTCATTGACGATTTCTCCAGGTTTGTCTGGTTAGGACTTATGAAGCACAAAGATGAAGCATTCGAAAAATTCAAATCCTTCAAGGCCTTGGTTGAAAATGAATCAGGACACAAAATTAAGTGCCTCAGATCTGACAGAGGTGGGGAGTTTACCTCGAATGAATTTTTCAATTTCTGTGAAGAACATGGGATAAGAAGAGAATTCTCTACAGCTAGAACTCCTCAACAAAATGGAGTTGTGGAAAGAATGAACAGAACAGTCCAACAAATGGCTCGTGCTATGCTTGATGAATCAGGTACTCCCACAACTTTCTGGGGTGAAGCTGCACATGCTGCGGTTTTATTCTCAAAAAAACAAATGTCCGAGTAAACAGACTCAAACCCCTCATGAGCTCTGGTGTGGTGAGACTCCTTCGGTGAAGCACTTCAAAAATCTTTGGGAGCAAAGTTATATTAAGAATACTGATGAGCAACTTGGCAAAACTTGAACCTAGAGCAGATGAAGGCATTCTTCTTGGTTATTCTCCACATAGCAAAGCATACAAGTGCTACAATAAAAGACTTTGGCAGAATAGTTGACAGCATTG